>CANSNZ010000584.1:1110000-1486957 GCA_947646795.1 Beta lomatogona | reverse complement strand
GAACCATCATGATAATCTGACTATTTGGGACTCAAGGCGTAGGAAGATGATCTTCTTGAAAAGCTTCATAACAACTTTAAGAGTCATTAGTTGGCGATGCAATTAGCCGACCCACTTGGCAGATTTACATCACAGCGGCAGGCCAATATATACCTATTCCCGCCAAGATGAAAGGAATGGTCCCGTAAAATCAATGCCCCAAACATCAAAGGGCTCGATCGATCTCCAAGAATCCCCGGTTTATGGCATCTTGCAGCTTCCGAGTATTGCCCGTTCTTTGACATTCACTCCCATATTTGCAAAGCATGAAGCATCTTGGAATATGAGAGACGGTGATAGAAACCACTTTGAAGAAGAGGAAGAACTGCATGGGCGATGGCGTAGGGCAAGAGGTGTCCACTAGATGGCATGCTATGACACCGCCAGATCTCCCAAATCAACAACACATTGCTGAAAAACCCACTCTGGCACGCCTTGCGATTCTGAAGTAAATCCCGAAAAGAGATTGTTTGGCGTTAGATAGAATCTCTTACGTTGTTGATAGGTGAATCGGAGGATAAATGATTAGCGGATTAATTTGCAAAGTCTGCGTGCCAAGGGGGCTGGGTGAAAACAGCAAAGAAGGAGATGATCATTAGGAAAAAGAATCATGTTCATAGGGCCATCGAGCTCGACTCGGAGCTTGAATGAGAGAGATGATGCGCAGCCACGTTCTCGGCACCGCTTCTGCCTCTCGTATCTCTCAAATCAGCTCTTGAAGAAGAAGAAGAATCCATAAAAGATGTTTCAGGGTTTGCACTCTTTCTTAGCCAACAAATCGCAGAGTGCGGCATGATTGAATTTGTGAACAATGACTTTTGAACTTGATAGAGATAGGTTGAAAACTTATCAAGGCATAAACAATAAAGCAAGGCTCCTTCTCATTAGTAGCATAGTTCATTTGAGGCTCCATGCCAGTTTGCTTGCATGGTAGATGGCATGCAACACCTTTGTTGTGCTTCATTGACCAAGCTGCTTGCTCCTGCGATGCTGGCGAGTACCAGCACAGCATCATAATCTCCAGGTGGCAAATCGAATTCGGAGGTTGTGAGTTGGGGTGGTTTATCAATGCTTTCTTAATCTCGCCAAATGACTCAAACAAGCATCGGTGAAATCAAATGTGGCATCCTTAAGCAATAATTAGTGAGTTAGCGGTTTCGCGATTTTAGAAAAAATGTTTTATATAAGCGGCTTGATAGAATCGCGTGACCAAGAAAACTCCTCACATCCCTTATTCACGGGAGGAGGAAGTTTCTCGCTCTCTTACTCGATTGCTCTGTCAACTTGGATGCCACGTTCAAGAAACAAGATGACCAGAAATTTTCGCTCCTTCATTGACCATGAAGTGGCACTTTTCCAAAATTCAAAACCAAATTAACATTAGTACAACGCTTAATGCTTTAGAAAAGATTATGCAAACACATGTCAAAGTTAGAACCATAAACACTAAAGTCATCCATAAACACCTCCATGACGTATTCTCAATGAAATCAGAAATATGGCCATCATGCATCTTTGAAGTATGGCGAGGGATTACCCAAACCAAATGGCATTAGACGGTAAGCAAAAGTGCCATAGGAATCCGAAAGAAACCGAGAATATCCATCCAAATAACGGAAAAAGTTATGATTTGCTAATCTTTCAAGCATTTGATCAATAAAGGGAGGGAAGAAGTGATCCTTCGGGGTGGCCCGTATTCAACCTGCGATAATCAATACACATCACGCCGCCCAGTGACAGCGCTTGCGGTAAAGGAATAAGCTCATCCCCTTATCGTTCTTAACAAGTGTTGTCGCCCCTTTCTTAGGAACAACTTGTGCCGGGCTCACCCACTTAGAATCAGAAATGGAATAGATGATGCCCGCGTCAAGTAGTTTCGTTACCTCTTTTCTTACCGCCTCCTGCATGTTAGGATTCAAACGACGTTGTGGTTGTATACAAGGACGGTGATTTTCTTCCAGATTAATTCTATGCGTACAAAAGTCGGGGCGATGCCCTTGAGATCGTCAATGTTATACCCAATAGCTTTCTTATGCATGCGAAGCACGGTGAGGAGCTTTAAAAGTTGGCTATCATCAATTTTAGCACTCACGATCACGGGACATTCATCATTACCATCCAGAAATGCATATCTAAGGTGAGGGCAATGGTTTTAATTCTACCTTCTTTACCCGTGGCTCAGAAGTAGAGCAAATTGTCTCCATTACCTCAAAACCTTTGGCCTTATCAGCATCAAGGCCATCCATATCAGGGAGCGAAGCATCTATCTCATCATCACCTTCTCCTTTTGAGGCTCCAAAAGCAAGAACACTCTCCGGCGGATCATCTAACAAGGCTCGAGGAACATCATCTCCAGCAATCTCCTCTATGACATCGATCACGCAACAAGTGTTCTCAAGCATAGGAGACTTTATAGTATTAGTAAGCTTAAAAGTCACGGTATCATCACCCGACACTCGAGAAGTAAGAGAAGCCGGACTTGACATCAATAACGGCACCCGGCGGTACATAAGAAAGGTCTACCCAAGATAATGGGAATTTGACTATCCTCCTCCATATCTAGTACTACAAAATCAACGGGGAATATAGAATTTCTCAACCCTAACAGGTACATCCTCTAAAATACCCAGAGGATATATCACAGAACGATCTGCCATCTGCAAAGTAATCTGCGTGCACTTTAAAACTCCCAAGTTCAGTTTATTACAAATAGATAAAGGCATAACAGATACACTAGCTCCTAGATCACATAAAGCTTTATCAATAAATAAAGCACCTACATGACAAGGGATAGAAAAACTACCAGGATCCTTGAGTTTTGGTGGGATTTTATTCGCATATACATCACTACACTCTTCAGTTAGAGCAACTCTATCTATACCACCAAAATCCTTTTTCTTAGTAATCATGTCTTTCAAAAAATTTGGCATAAACAGGCACTTGAGAAATTAAATCGGTGAAAGGAACTGTTACCTCGAGGTTCTTGACCATAGACATGAACTTACCAAGTTATTGATCAACCTTGGATTTTGCATTACGTGGGGGAAAGGTAGTGGTGGTGTAGGAAAATCAATAACCTTCTCCTTTTGCTTCCTTGCCTCATCTACTTGCCCTTGCTCAATTTCAGCTTTTGAGCTATCTTCACCGTCATTTTCATCCACTACATCATTCTTGTCTGGAGGTGGTGAATCATCAATAGGCATAGGTGGAGCATCATATTGTGTACCGCTTTGAAGAGTGACAGCATTAGCAGTCTCTTTGGGAATTGGTTGACCCGGCAATTGACCTAGTTGCCTCTGTGCATTATTTCCTGCCACCTGAGCAAGTTGGGTCTCCAAATGTTTGGTAGTGTTCTTTAACTCTTTGATGCTCTCTTCATGACTCTTTTACATAGAAACCATCATCTTCATCAGGTTAGACATGGTAGGCTCTTGAGAGGCGGCATTCCGAGGAGCTTGCTTGCTGATAGCCTTGGTGTGAAGGCCTATTGAAACCGGGGGAGGGGGATTTTGAGGAGCCCCTTGGTAATATTATTGTACGCGACATCTTTGTGGTGGGTTTTGATGAGTTGGTTGGTATGATGTTTGTGGCATTGGTTGAGGGTTCTGAACATTATTGTTTTTATAGAAAAAATTTGGATGATCCCTCCAACTTGGGTTGAATGTGTTGGAATACGGATTGTGTGGGGGTCTCTGCTGAAAAGCATTCGCATGCTCCATCTGATTCGAGTCCGGTCGATTATAGGAACAATCATAGCCAAAGTGGCCTTGAACACCACACACCTCACAGAAAGAAGAGGTAATAGGAGCCATAGAAGACATAGCATTAATACTCATAGGGGGAGTATTAGATTGTGAAGATTTAAGTGAATCCATCTTCATGCTCAACCTGGGCAACTTGTGCGAGACAACGGGGAATATGCATCAGCATCCAACTTTTTCTTTGTAATAATCTTGGAAGAACTATGATCATTTGCTGCTAAGTTGGCCGGAAAAATGTACCCTTCATCTACCTCCTTGTCTAAGAAAACACCCCTGCTAGATGAATCGATTGTACTCTTGATATGGGGTTGTAGACCATTGTAGAATGCCTAGGTGATGAACCACTTGTCAAGATTGTGGTGTGGGCATTCTCTCTGCAGATCCTTAAACCTATTCCATGCTTCCTTCAATGTCTCATCAGGTTCTTGTTGGAAGGTAGCAAGCTTGTGTCTCGATTTAGCGGTCTTGGTAGGAGGGTAGTATTCTCTCATGAATGCTTCATAAATAGCACTCCACTCGGCTTCTTGAACATCATTCAACCATTTTTGAGCTTTTTCTTTCAAAGAAAACTCAAATACCATGACCTTCAACTGATCGGGAGTGATCCCTTGATGCTTAACGGCGACATAATTGTTGAAACGTTGTAAATGATTTGCGGGGTCTTCGGATGGATGCCCTCCAAGGTGGTTTTGTTGGATCATATTGATGAGGGCAGGCTTGATCTCAAAATTAGCCGCTTCAATGTCAGGCATAGTAGGACCTATGGAAATACCACCAGGAGAAGATACCCCATAAGATTTCAATGACTTAGGAGGCATGATTGGCTCGAAGGACACTATGTGGATTTTCCCTGGTTAGCATATTGCTTCTTCTTCTTTTGTTGCTTTTTGAGTTGCCAGATGGTTTTCTCAAGATCAGGATCAGTTGGAACTGGAGTACCTGTCCTTTTAGACCTGGGCATAAAAGAAACAAAGAGAAATGTGCAGTGAGGTTGCCTCAATTGGAACTTGCGGTTCAATGAGGCAGCGAGAAATAGTTCAAATAATTAATCAAAAAGCTATAGAAACTAGCCGTCTCCCGGCAACGACGCCAATAGGTTGTCGTACACTGTCTCTAACAATGTACTCCCTCCAGTCCCGAAAGATCCGAACACTTGTTGGGACACATAGTTTAAGGTGATAAGTTGTAGTGTGGTTATAAATGTTATTTTATTTAAAAAGTAGATGTGATAGGAGTTGGTGGGGTATTTTTTTTTAGAGGAGAGAGAAACTTAGGTAACTTTTTATTGATAAAAGGTAGAGTGTGGGCCAAAGATGTGTAAAAGAAATAATATATTAATGGTGGGACCATGTCAAAAAAGAGGTGTTCAAACTAATTTGGGACAAACATAAAAGGAAAGTGTTCGGACTATTCGGGACGGAGGTAGTAGTAGGATAAGTAGGGTCGAATCCACAAAGAGATGGTTGTTTTTAATCTAGCTTGTAATGCATGGATAAATTAAACAAGATCGGGAATAATGAATTAAAGTTCTAAACTAATCAAACTATGAAAATCAAGCTAAAAAGGATCTAGGGCAATGGTTCACCATGTTTATAACTATAATCTATCAAAATATCATCAATGGTTCAATGAATCGAGATATCTAGAGCACATGTTAATCCTATGGTCGGGCCTTAACGCTCTCAAATCAACATATGCTAGTACGGTCGCTCAACATAATCAGATTTGCTAATTTTAGGTAAGCCTCTAAAGAGTACTATCTCTCGATCTATGACTCGATATTAGCAATATTTAATCAGACAATTGATCAGATTGCAAGATTAATAATATAAACACTAATCAACTAGAAATAACAATGACTAATGAAACCATCAATAAACATCCATCAAGAATTATAACATATAAACATGGATTCCCAAACCCTAGAAATAAAAATTACTCAATCATGAAATAAAAAATAAAAACTACATTTAGAAAGAGAAAAGAAAACATATTAAATGAAATCAATGAAAGAGAGAGAATGAAATATTAAAACTAATGAATTAAAGAAGAACATGAAAAACTAGGGTTTAAACTAAAGAGAGAGAAAAGAAGAAAACTAAACCTAAAAACTAAAACTCATAATATAACGTGATAAGGGGAAGAGAGAGAGGAGAAAGAGAGTAGAGTGAAAACCTAATATAATTAATAATAGGTAACCTAATAAGACTAGGAAAGTCATTTTACAAGATAAGGAAAGTCATGAATAAATCCAATGGGCGGAATAGTGATGCGCGTGCGCGTGGCAGATTCGAGCGAAACTGGTCAGCAATCTTCCGAAAGGCATAACTCCTGACTAGAAGTCTCCTCGGGCGTGCCACCTATCGTTAGAAAGCTCTTCAAGTCTAGTTTCCAAATATGCTGAAATTACTGGATGCTAAGAAGCACATCAAAAGTTATGATCAGAAGAGTAAACATGACTCCTTTTCACATTTCTTCTAATGATTTTATCGCTTCTTTTTCGCTCAAACTCGTACTATGACATATCCATACGATCCATATGCATTGTAGCTTCTTTCCAAGTGCTCCTAATCCTCAAGTTTAGCTAATTATACTCCAAATACGTTCTCATTACCTGAAATTCATCAAAAACAAGAAAACATACCGAATAGGAGTAGAATAACATAACTTAAGAATATAATGCAATAATGAACCTAAATATGAATCTAAATGCTCTAAAATGCAACCTAAATGCACCTAAAAATATATATAAAAATGACTTATCACATTATCCTCCATTATGGAGACTGTACACGAGGGCCCTAAGGCTCGGTTCGAGGTTGCCGGCGAGGCGTTATGCCGCGGTTCTTTGCAAGTCCTATTGAGTGACATAAGCTCACCCCTTCCTTTCATAATAGTAGTGTAGGGATCGAAAGAGGTCACTACGACTCTCACAATTTCACACAATCAAGACAACCAACCAACTATTCAAACCAATCAACCCAAATTGTCACACAACCAAATTACCACATAAAAACAGCAATAATGCAGTAGCAAAATCAGCAATAACAAGAAGAATTATAAGCAAACAACAGATACGAATTATACGTGGAAAACCCCTTCAATGTGAAGAGTAAAAACCACGGAACCGTTAGAGGAGTCCACCCTATACTTCTCTTATTGATAATTGAGGGAAAAAGAACCCCAAATCAGTCTACAAAGGATTCACAACCCACCAACAAACACCAACAATAAGATAATCAAAATAGAGAGCAAAAGGTGTAGAATTCTCCCAAAAACAGCAGCTCTGTCCAGAGATAATTCCCGATGAACCGGAGCTCAAATTGAAGATTCAAACGGTCGAGAATGTACCCCCAAGTGTCCACAACAAGCTGACAAAATTTCAGCAAAATCCAACGCCTGGGGTCTTCTCCGACTGACCAAAACATTAGGACGGTCTTTGAAGAGAAAAGAAGCAGAACAGCACCCTTTTGGAACTCTTTCTTCCTCTCTTTTTTGTGTGTGTGTTTTTTTGAATCTCCAAAAAAAATGCTCCCCTTGCTGTCTTTTTCAGCAAGAATTAACCCTCCAAAAGCTTACTCAAGAAGCCACAAAACTCATGCTAAAGATGGACCCAAAAATAAGACATAACATGTCTACTACAAAAGCCCACAATGCATGTGTCCAAAATAAACGAGCTCACGAGCCGAGCCCGAGCATATTCGAGCTCACGATCCGAGCCTAAACGAGCTCACGAGCCGAGCTCGAGCCGCAAATTCTAATCACGAGCTCGAGGCCAAGCTCGACGAGCTCACGAGCCAAGCCGAGCCCATGAAAAGTTAAACGAGCTCGAGCCGAGCCCGGTGCTATTCGGGCTCGGCTCGCTCGATAAGCACCCCTAGTCCAAAAAATAATAAAAATATTGCAAGATGGGCTTTGGACCCATAACAAGTAGCTGCATTGCACCTTTGTAGTCGAGCCAACTTTTTCTTTTTGCTAAAGCAAATATAACAAATCATGTAGCAAAGGCGACGCATGAACCATAAATTAGCATGTTATTCTTTTAATTTTATTTCTCTGACAAGTATATTCTTTCAGTATGGTGTTAAAATACTAATTGCAACTACATTTGGGGTGATCCTTGGATACCATCACTTCCAATATTCAAACCCATTGTTGATAATCATGACTCTGCTTGGACCAACATTGGTGTGTGAATTAATAAACAACAATGAATGGAACAAAGTTGAGTTGGTGAAGATTTTCACGAGAGAGATTGTGACGCAATTATGCGGATCCCTATTCCCATGAGCAAGTGTGAAGACAAATGGGCTTGGCACTATACAAAGAATGGCGAATTCTCGGTGCGAAGTGCATACTTTGTGGAACATGAAGCAAGTAAAACCGCGAGGGGTTCATCCTCGGCCCGACCACAGAAGCAAGTGTGGGCAAAGCTTTGGCAAGCGAAGGTCCCTACCAAGATACGACACTTTGGGTGGAGAGCTTTACATCAAGGAATCCCTATGCGCGAGAACTTGTATAGAAGGGGTTGTGATGTGGATAGAGTGTGCCCTATGTGTGGGGGTTCGAAAGAAACGGTAATCCATGCCTTGCTATTCTGCCCGGAAGTCATAAATATATGGAAGATTTCGCCTTTGCGGTTGGAGGTCATTGAAAATGGTGCAAGCTCGTTCATGGAATGGATCATTGGCATCGGTTTGGTTTTCAAAAATGAGGTATGGTGGGACATTATTTGGAGCTTATTGTGGGGGATTTGGCTGCGAAGAAAGCATGGGTGTTCGAGGGCGCCGCTTGGAGATCATGGATGTAATACGTAAAGCAAAGAGTCTTGTTGGAGAATATGCAATGGCAAATGAGGATCCGATACTACTGGGACCTAATCATCAAGCAGGAAGTCAAGCATGGCACGCTCCTGAGGAAGGTGTGTACAAAATCAACTCGGATGCGGCCCTTTTCGAGTCAGGGAAAGTGGGTTTGGGGGGAGTCGTGAGAGACCATGTTAGAGATGTCATGGGTGCTACTTGCATGGTTGTGGATGGTAGCATGGAGGTTGATGTAGCAGAGGCGCTTGTGGCTCGTCATGCTTTGAAGATTGCTATTGAGGCGGGTCTTGCGAACATCATATTAGAAAGTGATAATTTGAAGCTCATCAATCATTTGAACCGAAGCACTCATGAGAATACAAGTTTTGGTAATGTCGTATCGGCGGGGCGGATCCGAACCCACAAAATTTTGGCAAAAAAACAAAGAAAAATCTGGAAAAAAAGTAAACAAAAAACATTGGTTAAAACGAAAATCGCACGCATTAGTTCAGTTAGATAAATGTTGGCGCAGTGGTCCGCGTGTGAGTACAAATGCGACTCTTGGTACGCGGGACGGGGGTTCGAGGATGCTATCAGCATTTTATTCCTAATTTTTTGCCAATCATTACTTTATTTTTTTGCCGAGTCAACTAAAGTAATGATGTTAGCGTAATACTAGGCCCTTTGTTAGCGTTATACTAGGCTATTGGAGATATGCTAGTGTACAATTTTTTTGTAATGCTTGAACAAATGGTCATTTACAATATTTATCATTTCAGCAATGCTTGGATATATTACAAATTGGATTTATGCTTGAATAAATAGAATATTGAATTGCCATTGAGAATTGAGATTAGTTGGGTTTGGGTGAATGAATGAATATCATTAGTTAGTAGGTAGTATTGCTTGTCCTAATTGCGCTAATCATGTATAGTTTAGTCACATTTCTTAAGAGATCTTGTCGCTCGAGTCACCGATGATAATGTATTAGAACGCTTTCAATGTATGAAAACTTCGATCGTAGAATGGTTTTTTTAGTTTTTTTCATGTAATTTAAGAAGTTATTCCCGTAGTTATCGGTTGTAATTACTTAAATTAAAGTATTTTATTTTTTGGGTTTTTCTACGTTGTACTCCAACCTTTCTAAAATTCTACAGGTACACCCAAACTTACCTTTTTTAATGCACAATGCCCCTACCGCTAATTATACGTCATTAATTTCGTTCACTTTTTATAATTCGGTGGAACCTTTTTTTTAATTTAATTTGGCCCTTTGTTTTGTTTAACGACTCATCGATTCCGAACCCACGTGGATGAAATCCTGGATCCGCCACTGCGTATCGGATATATTATGGCTTGGTAATTCCTGTAATAGTTTTAGCTTTAATCTTGTTAGAAGAGGGAACAAGTTGCACATACTCTTGCTCAGATTAGTAGAGATTTTAGTAGTATGAGAGTTTGGCTAAAAGAGGTGCCTAGTCTTTGCCCTGTCGTTTGTAATGGATGATTTACTTACTATGAATGCTTAAGGTGTGATGATTTTCCCGTCAAAAAAAAAAAAAAAAAAAAAAACTACATTTTGTTGCGGGTAAATTTTAGAATTTAAAGTATTAGTTTCGGCGAATGGCACTTCCTAGGTTGATTGCCAAACTTAGCAATATGAAGTTGGTCTCGAAGCTCGGCATTTGATGAAGACAAAGAACACAAATTGGCACTCGTATGACTCGGACATACGTAACATCGTCGGTCCAAGGACTTTGCTCTCTCCTCTTTCTCTTACTCTCTCTCTCTCTCTCCTCTTTCTCTCGACTCCCTCTCTCCTCTTTCTCTGGATTTTTTACGCCATTATCATGATGTTTTATCCTTCTTAAAAAAATCAGAAGGTATGAAGGAACCCTGGAAAATCATTAATCATCTGCATCTATTTGGTCAATTTCCTTTCTTTTTCTGTAATCGATATCTAGGGTATGTTTTCATAAATTTCCGTTGATGTATATTTTTTAATTTTTTTAAAAAAGATTAAACTTTTTGGAGATGGAAGTGTTTATTCTTTTGTTATTCATTATTGTTTGTGCTTTTTTTCAATACATTGATGATAGGTTCAATGCTAGATGTAGGGTTTCCTTGGTTGTAGATCTTCTCAACCATGTTTATTATGGCTTTTCAATGTAAGACATGTTGTACCTTTGTTTTTGTATGCTAACTATTGAACTTCTCAGATTGAAGGAGGAGATGGGGCGAAACTAAATATTGCGAAGGTCCTTGGAAGATGGTGAGGTAAGTGCATAGTTTGTTCATGTCCATAACATCAAGGGCTTAGATCATGTATTATTAATGTAAAGAAAGCTGACTATAGTCCATATCGACTCGATTTTCCACTTCTACTTTACCTTTTCTTGACTCTATCGATCACGACTCTTATCGGTACTAATTGTTATTCAGTTGTTCTTGTCCAAATATGTAGGAAGCTCCCTAATATGAGGCTAATCATCATCTAGCATGATGTGAAGGAACACAAATTATGAGGTTTTAGTGGCAAATTGGCAATTAGAATTTCTATGTGTCTTACCCTCATAGTGGTTTAGACAATTTATGATATTCACGAAATTGGGTAGATTTTTTAAGAATTGAAATCGAGAAATGAACAAATAGCTAATCATTCGTTCTTATCCAATAATTTGACAAAGAACTTAAGTAACATGTGTATAAAATGAGTGAGAAGTCTAACATCTTTGATGTATTATGAAAGAGTGATGTTCAAGTGGCTATCTCACTCATACACGATTAAGTTGGTTAGTTATCCAAAAATTAGCGTCTAAACATTATGTGGCACAAAGATTTCGATGTTGAAATATTACGGGATTTAGAAGACGAACATAAGAAGGAGTATATCAACTAGCGACATAAACATTAGTTTATATGGATTATGATGATGGAGATTATACATGTGTGAATGATGTGATTGCTCGTTTTGATTGCTTCATGGTCTCCCTTTCATAATTTATAGAAATAATTTTAAATTGTTTGAGGAGGAAATGGAACTTTAGTAATCCTCTTAGAGTAAAGGAGTATCTCATTCATAAATTCTTATTTTGCAAGTAAGGCAAGATAATTTAAGTTTGCTAGATTTTTTAGTAGTAATGAAGTTCTTACTACAAAATATCACTTGTATCTATATTCGTTCCTAATATCCGGTGATAGTTCTTGAATTTTGTCATTGCATCAACTCTAGGGAGACCCTATCCAGACACTACTTGAAGCCTAGAGTATATGTAGGCTGCATGAAATCTGGTCGATCCTTGCTAAAAAGAAAAGTGAGTCTTCTATCTGTTTCATATACTCTAAGGATTAATGATACATAGATTAATCAGACACTACTTGAAGCCTAGAGTATATGTAGGCTGCTTGAAGTCTGGTCGATCCTTGCTAAAAAGAAAAGTGAGTCTTCCATCTGTTTCATATACTCTAAGGACTAATGATACATAGATTAATGGGATTTGTGAGGGCCAGAAGGATATTGTGTGTATGCTCTCTCTTGATCACCTTGGGTTTTTTAATCTTTTTTCCCGCATACATAGGGTTTTTTCGTGTGTTTTTTAACTTTTCCTGTCCCACATCCAGTCATTTCTCATTCTTATGCAGGGATTAGTTAGTTCATTTGAAGCTCATTATATAGAGAAGCTCGAGTCTAGAGGACTCCAATTTGGTAGTGTGAGAAAAATGTATGATCAAAGTCCAATCCAATCTTCTTACTTTGTTTTACATTGAATGTGAGATTGTGAGTTGAATTTGAGGTAGGTGTGTGGCTTTAGGATAGCCCACCATTCCACGAAGTCCTTTAGGTTGTGAATTGAATTTGAGGTAGACACGTGGCTTTAGGAGTTTACTGTTATCCTTAATTCATACACTTTGGCGATTACACCTTTTACGGCTTGCAAATACTCGAGGCTGGGATGCATTGTAGCCACTAAATTATTGCTTTATTTGTTCCGAATTTAGATTGGTTTTAGTTTAGTTTCAGTCTTATCGATTGTTTGTTCATCAACATTCATCTTTCTCTTCCCTCCGATCTATCGTTTTCTCTCCTTTTTTCTAATGCTTAATCTTTGATAGAGATTCGCATCCTAACTATAGTTACTATACTTTCATTTCTTTTCTTATTTCAAAGTTGTAGCTACAATACAACTAAGATAGGAATCAATTGTGATTATCCATCTCCTTTTCTTTATCGAGTCTATACTTGTCAATTCTTAATATAGTGGGAATGGGCGCTTTAGGGTAGTATGATTGCTTCTTGTTGGTCGGCACACATGCGTACTTTTAACTAGATACACCATGGATGATTGGCGAGCTAATTGCTTCTTCGAGCCAAGAACCTAGCAATTCATAACTAATTGTGATTTCATCATCAAATTTTATATATAATTAAATAATATTATAGTTCTCTTTTTGATTAACTCTTACATGTATATTAATCAATGTTGCTCTACATAATTTCCTTGTCTTATCTTCAAACTATGTGTAGGTGGTAGGGAGTAGGCTCAGTGCATCTTGTAGGAAGACTCTTACCTCTCTTGATAAATTCGAGATGTGGGATGATGGTTTGCGGACTCGATCTTTCACTTTCATTGATGAATGTGTGGAAGGTGTACTTAGGTGAATGTTTTTTAGTACTACATCTGCACTTCTTGATGCTTTGCATGGCAGTTGTTAAAAAATATGTGAATTATTGATCCGGTAGGCATATTAGTTGCACTTAATTTAGAGTGATGTTTTTTGAGTTAACTTCTTATGGTTCTTGCTTTTGCTACGGCCTTACTCTTAACATATATATTTGCTTTTTAACATTTTCTTAGTTTAATTAAACTTGCACTAATATTTTTGGGTGACCAAGTCGGACTTCGGGAGCCACTGAATATTAGAAGTGATGAGATGGTTACTATGAATGAGATGGTTGAGATTGTTTCGAGTTTTGAGGATAAGAAGCTTCCAATCCATCATATTCACGCCCGGAGGGTGTCAGTGATCGTAATTCGAATAACACACTAATCAAAGAGAAACTTGGCTGGGCCCAACCATGAAGTTGAAGGTAATTTTTGTAATTGTTTGAAACCTTATCTACGTGATTGGTCCTTTTACGATTCGATCTTGAGAGCTACAGCAACAATGCATCTCGAGAGTTCCGAGAATATATTTGAACCTGGATAGATGTTTGCTTCTAGGATTTTTGAGAGGAAAACGAAGTTGGAAGGGTTTCATGGTTGAATTAGATTATCTCTACTAAAACATTAGAATTAAGAACTAGAGCAAAGAAGGAATAGTTTTGAAAAATTACAATAGTATAATGTTGGAAATATCAAGAGGAAAGAGAATGGTGTATGTGGGAGATTCTTAACAGGAATGTTGGATCTTTGGAGGGACCTTACTTATATTTCAATGTAGTTCCCTTTCAAATATAAAATTGCTATATAACTATTGCATGTACTACTACTACTTTGAATCGGAACTTTACGGAAACTTCTTCCATGCTTTGTAATATGATGGATTGAGGTGCCCAGAAGTCAACAATTTTTTCTTTTGAACACCTATTTTTTGCATAAGCATGTATATTAGCTGATAATGCTTGGCTTTGCATACTGTATTCAGTGCGATCTTGTCAAATGTTGCACATGGTACGGCGGGACGGAACTATATTTCAAATTGTAGGTTAGGTGCGTTTTATGCTTTGCTATTGTTGCTTACATTTACCACGTTCGGATTTGCGAGAATGAAGGATTTTGACAAATAAAAAATTCCTATAGTGGGATCAATTGTGGAAGCGGGGTAAAGGAATTTTTAAGAAGAGAACGTGATATCCTTCCGATAAACTCGAGGCACTTGATAATGAATTTTTTGAAGCTTTATAACTTGTATTGTTAACCTTGAGGTGTTAACAATGGATGTACTTGGTTCTCTTATTTTTGCTTAGGTTGATGTTTGTACATGGGCATTGTACTAATATGATTATGAATTGGTCTTCCTATGGGTTCACGGTGCTGGGGTCTCCCCAAGTCTTGTGCTCCTTGGTTCTTGTTGCAACGGAGCGAATAAACAAACAATAAAACGCGAAAAGCGAATAAAGAACACGCAAGATTTAACGAGGTTCACTATCAATTTGATAGCTACGTCCTCGGGGCGGGGTTAAACTCTTTCGGTATGATCAAGCGGAACAATGAATACAATAGGCAAGAGAATCACTTGAATACTCTCTTCAATGAATCTCTCAAAGCTCTCTCTCTCTAGAACTTCTCCATTGTTTTCTCTCTTGTGTTTTTGATGATCTAGTTCTTAATCATGCTAAGCGGCCCCTACACCTATTTAATCGAGGTTTAGGATTGGAAGAAACGGCATTAGAAGAGCCGAGATCGCACGTTCAGTCGAAGTGCGCGACTCGAGCACCGAAAACCGACAAAACTCCTCTTTCGCTCGATATGCCCGACCCGGGCACTTTTAGTGCCCGACCCGGGCATGAGCTCTTACTGGCGTCTTTGTCTTGATAGATTCCCAGCTTCACCCAACTTCTTCTCCACACCATATTGATCCCCCAAGGCTCCTAGCACATGATCAAGTCACCATTCTCACAAATCTCCACCTTGACTTGCATCTTCTACAAGTACTCCACCTTGAAAAAATAAACATGATACCTCTCAACAATACATGAGATATCGATCCCTCCCAAGTCTCGCACCTTTAACCCGGTGTCGGGTTTTGCCCTCTTTATTCCGGGGTCGGGATTGCCTCCACCTTGAGACAACAACCCCAAAGGGGTTATATGTGACTATCAATGTTCAACAAGTCCAAGCAATGTTTGACCTTGCGACCGGAGCGGCTTGGTGAACATATCGAGTTGGGTTATCGGCCGGTCCCAACTTTCTTCACCACTATCCTCTTCTCACTCCTCATAAAATGATACCGCACATCAATGTTCTTAGTTCTATCATGATGCACTCGATCCTTGGCGAGACAAATAGCACTCGAAGCTATCCCAATACACGATCGCACGATCATGATGTAGACCCAAATCACTAACCAAACCACGTAACCATATACCCTCCTTTGCCGCGGCCGTTAGAGCCATGTACTCGGCCTCCGTAGTAGACAAAGTCCTTGAAGATTGCAACGTAGCCTTCCAACTAATCACGGACCCTCCTAGAGTGTATACATTCCCGGTGTCATTGACCTTCTAGTGTCTATATCCGCGAGCATAATCCGAATCGAATATCCGGTCACCAAACACTCGGCATCATTCCCATATATGAGACCAACATCTACCGTTCCCTTCGGATAGCGGAAAATCCGTCTCACGGCTTTTCCGGTGTTCCTTCCCGAGGTTGAGTCATAAACCTACTAACAACACTAACAGCATGAGCTATATCCGGCCTAGTGCACACCATAGCATACATCAAACTACCAACGGCGTTGGCATACGGAACCTTAGACATGTACTCCTTCTCCTCATCGGATTGAGGAGAAAGAACAACAGAAAAACGAGCATTAGCGAGCGGCGGGAGTATCAATAGATTTCGTAATACTCGTACCAAACCCAGTCGAGTACCTTCAAGATGTAACTTTTACGAGATAAGAAAAGTTTCTTCCGAGCACGATCCCTATAAATCTCCATGCCTAGAATCTTCCTTCTTTGCTCCCCAAGTCTTTCATGTCAAACTCGTAACTCAAAAGCTTTTTCAATTTCACTACGTCGACTTCTTCTTCGCTGCCAATAAGCATGTCATCAACATATAATAATAAATAAACATAAGAACCGGTCCTCCACCTTGCTATGATAAACACAACAATCATAAGGACTCTCGCCAAATCCATGCTCGACCATGGAAGGCTGTCAAACCTCTTATACCACTACCTAGGTGGTTGCTTAAGTCCATACAAGGACTTCTTCCATCGGCAAACAAAGTTCTCCTTCCCTGGAACAACGAATCCCTCTGGCTGACTCATCAGAATATCCTCCTCCAACTCTCCATGTAGGAAAGCTGTTTTCACATCTAACTGCTCAAGTTCCAAATCAAAATGTGTTACCATTGCTAATAACACTCTAATAGAGGTATGACATACCACGAGGTGAGAAAATCTCATTGTAATATGCCCCTTCCCGTTGATTGAACCCTTTAGCGACTAGTTTGGCTTTGTATCGACACTTTGCCACCCTATGAAATTTCTTCTTTCCTCTTGAACACCCACTTGTAACCCACCACCTTACGACCATGTGGCACCTTCCACGAGTTCCCATGTATCGATTCTTGTGAATAGACTCCATCTCCTCACTCATAGCAACTAACCACTTGGATGATTCGTTACTAGCAACTGCTGCTTCCTTGTAGGACATTGGTTCGGGTGACTCTATATCATCGGCTACATGTAATGCATAACCAGATCATCTCCTCTACACAGCAGTTTCGGCCAGGAACTTTCCGGTCTTCTATCTGTTCAATCAGTCTCTGCGCCTTCTTCCTAGGTCGTTTTAGACCTTCATCAGCAATTTCCTCATGATCAGACTCAAGTTCAGTTGTTTCATCGGCCAACAACTCCATCCGGTACGACTAGTCTCCACGATGAGGAGAATCTCTTGGAACATCATCCTCCACACGAATTCGACCCTATGTCTCGGGAGTAGGAGCCTAATTACTTGCTCAATTCCTTCAGTAGTGCTATCATCAGTATCACCTACAGGTTTGTTAGCAGATACAGACATAGTATTCTCATCAAAAGTAACATCTCTACTAAGTATGACACGTCCTTCTGATGGGGACCAAATCTGGTAACCCTTAACACCATTTCCATATCCCATAAAACAACCCTTCTTGGCCCTTGGTTCAAGTTTACCTTCACTAACATGATAATAAACAATACAACCAAAGACACGCAAACTAGAATATTCAGCACTTCTCCCAGACCATACCTCATAAGGTACCTTGCAGTCAATACCTGTATGTGGACCACGGTTTATCAAGTAGCATGCCGTTTTCACGGCTTCACTCCAGTACTTTCTAGTCAACCCTGCATTAGAGAGCATGCATCGAACTCTCTAGCAAGGTTTGATTCAACCGTTCTGCAACACCATTCTGCTGTGGTGTTTTCCTGACAGTGTGATGTCTCACAATCCCTTCTTTCCTGCAAAAGTCATTGAATTCATCATTAACAAATTCAAGACCATTATCCGTACGTAGCCTTTTTAATCTTCTTGCCTGTCTGATTTTCCACTAAGACTTTCCATTGCACAAAAGTCTTAAAAGCCTCTCCTTTGTGCTTTAAACAATAAAGCCAATTGTACCTGGAGAAATCATCAATAAAAGTCACAAAGAAACTGAATCCTCCTATACCTTCTACCCGAGCAGGCCCCCAGCAATCTGAGTGAATATAATTCAGCGTAGCCTTAGTTATGTGAAGCTTCTTGCTAAACTTAGCCCAATGTTGCTTACCCAACACACAATGTTCACAAAACTCAAGGTTCTTCACCTTGTGGCCATCAAGAAGATTCATCTTGGATAATATCTGCATCCCACGCTCACCCATATGACCAAGTCGTCTGTGCCACAACTTAGTCATCTCCTCAGGACTAGCAGATGCAACATTTGCAGAACCAGTCAGAATAGTACCCTGCACAACATACAAAGTACCCACTTTGGCGCCTTTAAACACCAACTTCGAACCTTTCCACACACATAATTCCCCATCCGAGCCAGAAAAATTAAATCTCCCTTTATCTAAGACACCCAGATAAATCAAATTTTTTCTTAACTGTGGAACATGCCTAACATTCATCAACGTACGAACCCCACCCTCAATGGTCCTTATCTTAATGGAACCCCTCCCTACAACCTTACAAGCAGCATCGTTACCCATAATAACATTACCACCATCACAAGACTCATAAGAAGTAAACCAATCACGATGAGGACACATATGGTAAGAACATCCCGAATCTAGAACCCAATGTTCAGGCGGACTAGACACATCAACAGCAGCTAGTGCTAAGTCCTCCTCGGAGTCATATTTCGTACCCTATTGTGCAATGTTAGCATTGGAAGCTTTAGGATTCTTAGGGCATTGATGCTTCCAATGGCCGGGGTTCTTTACGAGATGTGATGACATTCCTAGGATTTTCCCCTTTGCCCTTAGAATTTTTCTTCTTCATAGGACCACTTCCCCTTAGCCGAGTTTACCACTAACCCAGCCCCCGAATCTCCACTACTCTCTGTCGTTGCCGCCTTCTGGCGCAACTCCCTAGTAAATAGTGCTGACTTCACTTCTTCTAGAGTCACAGTCTCTCTCCCAACGACAAATGATTCAACAAAGTTTTCATATGTATATGGATGTGAAACAAGCAAAATCAAAGCAGCATCTTCATCCTCAATCTTAACATCTATATTACGCAGATCAAGTAAAATAGTATTAAGTTTATCTAGATGATCTCTTAGAGACGTACCTCCTTGCATACGCAAGGCAAACAAGCATTGCATCAAAAGCAACTTGTTGGTGAGTGATTTTGTCATGTAGAGACTCTCCAACTTCGCCCACAGACCAGCAGCAGTCATTTCGTCTGCAGCTTCCGTGATCACATCGTCTGCCAAACATAGCAAAATCGTGGAGTGAGCCTTCTCCTCCATCGCCTCCAATTCGACCCCACTAGGGCCTTCTGCAGCTTTGTTTTTGTCATCCTTTTTGACAAGAGGTTTCCAGATGCCTTGTTGCTTTAATAAAGCACGCATCTTTATCTGCCATAGTCCAAAACTGTTCCTCCCAGTAAACTTGTCAATCTTCGAGTTCATCGTATTCATCTTCCCGGATCCCTTGCACTGATTTTAATCTCAGGCTCTGATACCAAGTTTGTTGCAACGGAAGCGAATAAACAAACAATAAAACGCGAAAAACGAAAAAGAACACGCAAGATTTAACGAGGTTCACTATCAATTTGATAGCTACGTCCTCAGGGCAGGGATAAACTCTTTCACTATGATCAAGCGGAATAATGAATACAATAGGCAAGAGAATCACTTGAATACTCTCTTCAATGAATCTCTCAAAGCTCTCTCTCTAGAACTTCTCTATTGTTTTCTCTCTTGTGTTTTTGATGGCCTAGTTCTTAATCATGCTAAACGGCTCCTAAACCTATTTAATCTAGGTTTAGGATTGGAAGAAACGGCATTAGAAGAGCCGAATCGCACGTTCCGTCGAAGTGCGCGACCCGGGCACTGAAAACTGACAAAACTCCTCTTTCGCTCGATATGCCCGACCTGGGCATGAGCTCCTGCCTGGCGTCTTTGTCTTCAGTAAATTCCCAGCTTCACCCAACTTCTTCTCGACACCATATTGAGCCCCCAAGGCTCCTAGCACATGATCAAGTCACCATTCTCACAGTTCTCCTAAGAACCACCATAATTTTGGGTAAAACCTTCACTCATAAAGAGGAAGGAGAGGGGGTTGACTATAAGATCTCTTAGTTCTTGGGCGTCCATATGGAACATTTACTTCGATTATAGATAATCTCAACTAGAACAGTTTCAGATTTAAAGTTTCAGATTTCATCACTCCATTACACGAGGATGTGAATAGAGAGTATTTCTATTATAGACATTTATTTTGAGCAAACAGCAAGAATGGGAATCAGATGCAAGTGTTCCATTCATAGTTAAATCAAGCAGCTCTAAAATGTAACAAACTTAATTACTCTTCCAAGAGGGACCAATGAAACAAGCTAAGGAAAAAAAGAATCTTGAATGGCCAAACAACAACTCAAAATCAACAATATACTATCACTCTGCCACAAATTAAACTCACCAAGAGATTGGAAAGGCAGAAACTACCTAGCACCATAATATTCATGAATACCCCCACATCAAGCACTACTTAGGGAGCGTTTTGTTCAAATACTTGGAGTAAGATGGTATGAGAGTGAGAACCTCATGAATTTTGATAAAAGGTAAATAATGAAAATCTCTATATGAGGCACATAGAGGAAGTCAAACCCATATCTTAAGTGGAAGGCTAGGGGTTAACAGTTCATGTTAATTTATTCTTTTAAAAGTTTCTAATTTGAACTCAAACATGAACTTTTTCCTTTGCCACATAAAACCCACAAGCGGAAAACTTTTTCATCAAATATCTTAGAGCAATAGCTTCACATTTATCATGCTAATTGCTAATTATTTCGAACTTAATTCGAATACACAAATATGCCATTTTGGGGTGTCGCGCGCCTAACAACTAATAATAGAAAAAAGCAATTACCAATTCTCTGTCTTCAACCTTTCTCCCCTTCACCTACCTTCGCCAAAGGCCAAAAGGTGAAGCCATACTATATTGTGTAATATTCTTTATTTGAAAAGATTTTCCAGTAGAATTCGTACTCACTCTCACTTAAACTTAAGCTCGGTTACTCCTTTGTTGCAACAGTCCATGTCCCCACTCATGTATTACCCGAATACATGTCATGCATGAACTGAAATAAGCCATCTAGGCATGTGTCTCCACATGCATGCATTCATCTGGTACATTGTACTTCCCAAGCACATGTATAAATTTCACTTAAAATAGTTTTCCCTTTCATCTGCTTTAAAATTATACTGAGCTAGTAATAGTCTAATAGATTAGTTGAAAGATAGCAAATTTAATCTTGATTCTTAAGAGTCCGTCTTCATTATACGAATATGATGCTTTATGCTTTCGATAATTAGCTAACCTTGATCATTAATTTCTCTTAAAACATATTGCTAAATAATAAAGGGAGTATGACCCAGCCAAGCAACATTAAAGACTATGAGGGTAATGCATGATACTACTAAGTACTAACCATCAATATTATAGATTGTCAATTTGTCATGTTTCAATTGGCGTATGCAATGGCTCCAAGCAAGAAAGCCCGACTTAGATAATGCACATTTTGGAACGCACATCATGCTCGACTTACATATTCTTTTCATTATAATGGCATGTTTCATTCTTTTTATCACTTATAATCAACGTACTTGCATGATTTTTTCAAAGACTTGCATCTTTTTTTAGCATATTTATATGTTCTTCATATGATCTCTTTGTTTTTTAAAATTGAACATACAAGTGAAGTGTAATCAAAAGAAATTTCCTTGTTTTTAGAATTGCAAGAGTACAAAAAAATTACACGTACGTAATCAAGAGTATGATAGCATCATGCTCCCGAGATTAAGATTTGAGCGTTGACAATAACATGTACATAATCAAGAGTATGATGGCATCATGCTCCCGAGGTTAAGATCTGAGTGTAGCTAGGCAACCAGCGGTACAAGGCCGAGCTCTCAAATCTTGCCACTTTCTTCAATCAAGGGCCTCTCATTTAAACCATTTCACTCAAAAGATTATTTTAGAACCAATGCTAGCAAATTAACAAGAATTACTCTCTAATTACATACTTTTGGGGGGTGGGGAGAGGAGCAAAATGACTTGATTGCCACAAAGTACTGTTATTTACAACCCAAATTAGGAAGAGATGGAGAAAGAGACAAAAAGGCCACTAAAAATGGCCCAGCATTTATATATTCACATCATTATTCTAAAAGTCCTAAGCATCTCCTTCTCCACTAATCACCTTGATGACCTGAAAATTTAATTTAACACTTGATTAACCAACTTTAGTAGTGTTGGCCTTTTGGAACTAGCCTTAGCCTACCAAGTTATAAATAAAAAGCCCTAAAAAAGTGAGCAGCCAACAAAAAGGAAGAAATTCCTTTTTCTCTAACCTCACAACATTAGCACTAACAAATTTTCAAACAGTTCTCCTCTTTTTCCAAAATAAATTAAAAATAGGAAGAAAAAAAATAGATATAAAAAAGACCACCCAGAAGACAACGAATCTTGATTAAGGCCTTCAATTCCCAGAGGATTCCATGCTCAAAACAGTCCCATCACCTTCTAATGAAGATGCAGCCATTTTGCTTCCTGCACTCATTTTCTTTACTTCTTGGCTTGAACATATGATGATTTTTTTCGCCATACTACTGAATTCACTGCAAGGTAAAGGAAAATTATAACTAACAATGGAAAAGATGCAATCTATGTCTTGTTCTTATAAAATCGCGAAAAAGCAAAACTCACGTCCATGGATCATCACCGACAAGCATCATATCTCCTTCATTGTCTGTGAATACAATTTCCCATTTATCTCTGGGCCGTAGTTCACCCTTTAAGTCAAAGAGTTCCTCTAATTCATCAATAAGCTGATCGTAGCTTTCCAATATGGTTAAATCAACAGCTCGGCCAACAGCAACACCTTGCATTTGCACCTATTCCAGCATAACTTTCTCAGACATGTAGAAAGATAACAGAGGACATGAACTAGAAACAAAGAACAGGATTACAGGAAGTTATTCTATACATCAAGGCTATGAATGTCACTATTCACATTCTTACCCTTACTATCTAACATCATTCACAAAACGAAGATTGTGAATGCCCTGATGTCAATATACTTCTTGTTATGTGGAAGCAGGTTACATGAATAGCATTTTCCATTATCTATATATTACCTTGGTCCGACTTCTGGTAGAGGAACCCTGCTTGCTCTGCAAATCTCTGGGCGATGACAACTGTAGTATTTGTCTCTTTTCTTGAGAAGCCTTTGAAAGATCTGATTTCTGCTCGGAATCGGCAGCGCCCGAGTCGGAGCTGCGCCCAAGTTCCTCTGTGGAGTCCCCAGTCCCATTCTGTTCTTGCACATATTCTTCCTCTTGCGTAGTTGGTGTGGAAGGTTTCATTAGATCTATACCAAACAACCGATAACTCGCAAGGGTCTCGGTTTTTTTCCCATTTTCAGCAAGGTCATTGCTTTGTTTTGTGGGCGTTGGAGTTGTATATCCAGGGAAGACCGACCACGCAGTTGCACTTTTACAATCCTCAACTTCACCCTTGAGTGAAAGTAACATGTAAGATGAAGAAAACAGATCCATAGGAAATCCAAAATCCAGAATATTTATGTCTATGAAATTCGAAGACCAAGAAACCAGGGACTTTTATAATATTAACTTTACCTGAACAATGTCATTAGAAGAATTCCACGGTGTTGAATCATTAACTGATTTGAATGCTGCCATAAAGATGATAAATATTAGGAATAAGAGATGATAGAACAAAAGCAGGAGTAACGATGACAAAAAGCTTCTCTTACCATGGTTAGGAATTTCAATGGAAGGGCGAGGCTTTTTGTTCTTAACAACAGTATCCGTGACATCCAAAGGAGCAGAAGACCCAAAAGGTTCGATCTCCCAAGGAGAAACTCTATCTGGTCTTGCAATTGATGTGGGCTCATCCCATTGAACCTACAAAGAGAAGTCAATAATGAGAAAGATAACTTCAAAGAACAGCAATTTCATACTCGACACACATAGTAAAGGGTTTTGAACCTTCAATGACCGCCATCTAGAATCCTTCCACTGGGGAGAGAGATCGTCAACGCCAACAATTGTACCCGTAAACCTTTTGCAATAACCACATTCAAGAATAAGTTGAACGGTTTAATGACAATCGATCCAGCAGAGCAAATAAAAATGAAAGGACAAACGACATTTCGATACCTTCTCTCTGGAGTGTCCTCCCCTTCGAATCTCATTTTAAACCTCATGCCCACTTTAAAACCACTGTCTACTGACTCCAAGTATTTATTCAATCCTATGATGAACTGGCTCATCCTGCTTAAGAAAAACAAAACTCAAATGAAATTTTAAAAAGAAACATCTTGTGGCTTCATGTTAATGATAGTCCTATCATTTTATCCAAGTGAAAAGGGTAAAAGAGAAGCCGAACAACAATAAAATGTAGTTAATAATTAATAGCAAAACTTACCTTGGCTTATAATAGACCACAAAATAGGTATGAGTAGTGACAGCATGGGATGCAGTGGCAAGTACTCCGAGGTGCATGCTCTGACTTGAGATCACAGAAGAAGGCATGCTGCTCTGTTGACGAGCCACACGCCGAACTCCAACTCGTAGTTCACCGTTTTCTCCTCTGAACAACAATCAAATTACAAGTTATACAAGATCCCGAGACAGATTGCAGATTTTGTAGTGAAAAATCACAGTACTAGAGCAATATACCTGAGGAAAACAAAAGAATCACCAGCAACTAATCTCTTAGAAGTCACAAAATGACTCCATCCAGTTGTTAGCAAATGCCTCCGAGGTTGGCCTACACAAGTTTTCAAATGATAGGCTTAAATTAGGTGGTTCCTAAGATGCCTTAGCCATGTAATTAGAGCAATGCAACAACCATCCTCAATTCAACAATTAATTAACAAAAAGCTACTTTTTCCAACTCCATTTTGATGGTTTACAGTAATCAACAAAGATTGAACATAGGATTCTTAACAATAAGAGAGTTAACAAATCAAACTTTATAAAGATCATACCTCTGAAGATATGCTTAAAGCGCCACACATAACGATGAAGATCTTCAGCAGCCAACTCTTGAGTTGGGGTTTGTTGGGTCATGTCCTAATAATCAAAACATGAGAATTTGATGATCATTAGCAATTAGTAAGACCATTCACTTATAAACTAAACAAATTTAAGAAAACAACATATACCAATGGAGGAAGGCATTCATTCGCGTGTTTGCGAAGAACCGAGAATCCGCCATGAGTGCTGGTGTCAGACGCAGTCAAGACCTTAGAAAAGGACCGAATCGACGGCCTTGGTGGCTCAGGTTGACAAGGATCAGGCTTTAGTGGTTCAGTTTGCTACACACAAGTTCCACAAACCACAATTACAGGAGAAAAGAGTACTAAAGCAAAAATCCAAAAAGAAATCCCAACACAAAAAAGTAAAAAAAGAAGGGGAAAAAAAAGATGCCAAGGCCATGTCAAAATCAAGATATAACATCATTTTCATAGTCTTACATCTGCTTCGGGCATTAAAGTGATTTGGGCATAAACCTCATCTGTTTCTTTTTCAGCCTACAATCAAAAGAAACAAACATTTTACTTACCAAATCAAACCAATCACTTATCAAAAACAAATCATTAGCAAAATTATAAACAATACTTTACCAGTAAGTCAATGTTCATCACACGACATAAGATCTTAGAAGGGAGGTTAAACATGTGTATTCTCTGATTTAATTCCTCATTTGTTGAAGCTTCCAACTACAAACAATTTTAGGAACCATTTTAGCAAAGATTCAACAAAATTACAAATATTCACCACAATAAAAGAAAATCACCCAAAATTAGAAAATTGAAGAAAGACTTACTTGCTCCATATGACCTTGAGGAAAATAGTAGACTCTCTCTCGTAAACGTGGAATTTCTACCAGTGGACCAGCACACGCCCTCCATAGTTCTGGGTACAGAACATCAACTCCACCTACAACATAATTATAAATAAATAAAAACCCATCAAAAATAAGAAACTTTCAGCATTTCAAGCAAAATTAAAATGGAAAAAAAAACCCAATTACAGTACAAATTGACACAAAAAAGGGGATAAATATAGGGGAAATTAAAATAAAAAAAAAAACCTGAATCTCTAACTCCAGAGGACAGATTAGGCTGCCCAAATGCCATACTATTTGCCATATCTTGAAATCTTAAAATGAGTCAAAAGGGTAAAAAGAAATTCCAGCACCGAATTTTCCCAGAAAAACTCTGAATCAATTAATACTCATAACATTATCACCACTATAATTATCTGCAATTAAAGCTCCAAACTTTTCCCGTTTCAAAACGTTTGTAACTGAAACAAAAAATTACCCAAAAGTTTAATCACAAAACCCACTTCTTTTCTTCCTTCTTCTTCTTCTTACACCCAAAAAAAAAAAACTTTGCAATTTAAGTGAGAGAAAAACCGGTGCAAAAAAAACCCAAAAACCAGGTTCCTTCGTTTTAGCTCTCTTATTTGTTATTTTCTCTCTCCTGTGTCTTTGATTTGATGGAGTTGAGGTTGGTTCAAAGCTACCAAAAACGCCGTTAAAGAAAACCCAAAACCGCTTTACGCGCGTCTTATTATACGCACACACACCCTTCTTTTCTTGTTGCCTTTCACCGTGTCATGACTCGTCGTTTACACACACGGACACAACACACACTCTCTCTCCTAGTTAGGACTACTTTTTTAAAAATTAAATAATTTAGAAGTTTTTTTAATATTTTTTTTAGTACATTCACTTGGAATAAGAAAGACCCTATTAAACTAGCAGTCTAGCACCTTCACAGGTCATTGAATCCAGCTATATAGGTCAACGCTTGAGAGTAGGGGGAGATAAGGGAATCTCTATTCTCAAATAATAATAGGGAATTTTTTTTATATATGGAATATAATTTGATATAAATAAATACTCCTATTTCATATGGTTTGTATGGAAGCATGGGTGTATTTTATTTGTACGGCTTGAGTGTATTATATCCTGTTAAAATGAAATTAGAAGAATAGTGTTAGTTTTTAGTAGATATAGAAATAGAAACGTTAATGTTCGCGTTTCTATATTTTGACAAAGTTATAGATGTAGATTGGAAGATATCTTTGGAGTGCTTTTGGTAGAATATTTACTTATTATTGGTAAGACCTTACTTAAACTGTGGGAATAATTGGTTACTTTCCTTTGGGTTTTAGAGGAATATTTGAAGGATATTTTTGTATATATATTGTGGAGTATCTTATTGATTGTGATGCTTTTGTTTCCAATCATTTTTTTTATAGTAGTAGTATAACTTTTTTATTGTCAACAAAGGGCTTGTTTTCAGTTTTTTGTTTCATGATTTTAAAAGTCATATGTATCACAAATGTTAAATTAGTCATATATATTTATCTTGCTCCACAAAAAAAAACAGATTTATACTCATCATAAAAACAATATAGAAAGTGAATAGGAAAGGGAAAGGGAACGGGTGCAAAATAAAAGCATTATAGCAAGGGAAGGGGAAAAGATTATTGATAATAATAAAAAATGAAAACACAAAGAAGGGGAGATATATGCTTTTAGGGGAGAAAAAAGATACATTAAAGATAGCGTGTGGCAAAGGGTGTGAAATAAATAAATATATATATATATATTAAAAGGCGTTTCTATTAAAGGAAATGTGTCATATGATACTCTCCTATGTATGTGCCACATGACACTCTTCAATGTATGTGCCATGTGGCACTCCTCAAGTTTTTAATACTTAGAATCTCATTTAAAATATTAATAATGGGTAGCTACTAAGAATCAAACACATGACCTTTGAAAGAAAATGTGAAAGTTTAACCACCAAACTACTACAATTTCAATGTTTAATGTTTCAAAGTAAAAACATAATATAGTCTTATAATTGTATGTAACTATATAAACATAGATAAGTTTTTTTGATATTTAACACTTTTGTTAAGGTAATAACATTCGTTCACCCCAATTCCATTGAAATTGTTATTTTTATTCCCAATTCCTTAGAAGTTCTTTTTAAATACTTTATCATGTCATAACGTCCATTTTCAATTTCTCACTAGACGTAAAATTATGAAAAGTTAATAAAATCAATTATGAAATTTATGAATAAAAATATACTCCCTCCGAAAGATCTAAACACTTGTTTGGACACGTATTTTAAGGTGATAAGTTGTAGTGTGGTTATCAAATGTTATTTTATTTAAAAAGTAAATGTGATAGAAATTGGTGTGGTATTTTTTATTAGAGGAGAGAGAAAGTTGAGTAACTTTTTATTGATAAAAGGTAGAGTGTGGACCGAAGGATTATAAAAGAAATAATATAATTATTAGTGGGACCATGTCAAAAATGGAATTGTTCAAACTAATTTGGGACAAACATAAAAGGAAAGTGTTGTCGCTTATTCTGAACGGAGGAAAGTATTTGATAATTGTAATCGACCGGGCATTGCCCGGGCCAAAATATTAGCTGTTATATAAATATAGATCAATGCATTTCTGTAGAAGAATGACATGTGTCTTTGGATTTTTTAGTCAAAAATAATTTACTTAGTGTAGATTTAGTGACATTAATGGCTAGAGTTCAATTTAAAGTCTCATCATAAGAGTGAGGTGGTACCACAATCATCTATTAGTATCACCAAAACATCTCCCTACTACCACCGGAAGCAAAAATGTGGTAACACTAAAACATCACTTGATACCACCATGGCACCATCTCTTAGTACCATTATGGACTTTTTCAAACCACCAAAAGCAAAAGAAATGGTACCACTATAATAATCTTTAGTATCACTAGAAGATTTCTTCATAGTGTATGTAAGAGTCAATGGAGCTCACTTTAGTTTCCGTTTGCTTTATGTTTTATGTTTGATTGTAATACCATTAGGTTGTAATTTCGCTTTTTAATTAATGCAAATTTTCTCGATGTCAAAAAAAAAAAAATTCTTAGTACAATGGGAATGTTTCTTTATACCATGCCCTCCATACTACTTTTAGTGCATCTATATGGGGGATTGAATTGTTTAGAAATCTAATACTATCTTAACATGTGTTTGGTACCATCCAATCACTTTCCAATACCAGTAGAAACTTCTCTAATAGAATATATATATTGCATTGATGAACATATTGCTTCATAATTGATCAATGAACCAAAATATTGAGTTCGGAGGTGAGGGTGAGGGTACGAATATGATCAAGAATCAAATTCGCCCATTGTTGGCCTCTACTTATTACGATTTATGTTGAGGTTTATGCAATTAAACAATCTTAGTAATATGTTAATGCAATATCAGAATGACTAGCTTTCGCAATATGTTAACAAGATTCATGTCGAAGGGTGCCGTTATGGTCTTAAGGATGACTAGCTTAGCTAGGTTCAAAGGGTGCTGTTATGGTCTTGAGGATGGTCACTAGTTTCGTTAAGTTCAAAGGGTGTCGTTAAGGTCTTGAAGGTGAGTCGCCAAATTGTAGAATATATATATATTCCAAAATTCACTTTTTGCCATTTTGGACCCTCGTTATTAAACGGTAACATACATTTTCTCTTTCGTTACTCCTATAAAAGGAGGGGTAGAGGGTGGTAGAGGGGAATTAAAGTAACTTAGTTATGTTAAGTGAAACTGTCTATAGAATTTCTACTCACTACATTCAACAAAATAACTTTTCATGCTTCTTAGAAAACAAAATTTATTTCCATAAATTTTTTAAAAAAATGAACTTTATTTGGTAGTAGAATTTCCTATGAAGTTATTGATTCTACTTCAAACTTCACTACCATTTAAAAAAGTAGTTAACAATTTTAATTTAACTATTAGATTTCAAGCTTAACGTGACTTACATAGGCGTATTTTAAGTTTATTATGCAAGTTTTTAAAATCTCTAAGCCAAAAAAAAAATTGAAAAGTCCCAAGTTTTCTAAAATGCTTCCCATATTGTACATTGGTGATTTTTTTTTACTTTTTACAAGTTAAGTTTTGCCATTCGTCTGTACGAATTTTCAAATGTATTTGTCCTTTCTCTTATTTTCTACCACGAGACTACTATGAGTAACTAGAGTTAAAGGCTGACATATAATATTTTTTTCGTCTACATATATTGGATACATCAAGAACAATGTGAAAAGAGTTATTAAAAACAAATCAATCATGGGTTAATACGGAAACAAAACCCTAAATTTGGAATTTATGGTATCGTATATCTCTTTATCTTAAGAACTTTTTTCGTTACATAATTATCATATATTGCACATGTAACACCTCAAAATTCCACTCCGAATTTTTCGCGTTTATTTCATAGTGTTTAATTAACTCCGTTACCGCTTCACTGTTTTAATCAATAAAATTTTCATCTTGATTTGAAAATTCATAAAAAATTGTATTTTTATTTCATAAACATGTTGGATTTATTTTCCTAAGGTTTAAATAATTTTTGTGAAATTTATTTTTCAATATTCAGATTTTATATGAATTTAAAATCGGTTTTGGAGAAAAAATTAGGAAATCGGTAAAAATAATTTTAGTTAATTAATTTATAAATTTTGAAACTCATTTCAAATTTATTAAAATCAGTTTGTCATAGTGTTAACTCATTTTCGGATTTTCTAAGGCATTTATAAGCTTATTTGACTATTTGACTAACTTTAAGGTTTTAATCTTTAAAATTATTAAACTTGGTCCAAAAGTCTTGAAATTTTTATGGGAAGTAAATTCTGATGTTGGAGGAAGCTTCCAAGCATTTTCACCCCATTGCCAACCCAATTACTCCATCTTCCAACTACCTTGACTTCTTGACATTTTTTTTTTCTTATTTACTTAAAGTTTTGGAGCAAATAATTTTTACCCAAGCTCTTTTCATTCTAAAACTGAAGAGTAAGCTTCTCCCTTACTTTCTATGTCATTTTCGTACTCCATAAAAATTTTGAGCAATTTTTGAGCTTTAGAAAATTATTTATAGCATTTTCAAGTTGTTTTTAATTAAATTCCTAATTTCTTCTATTAATTTCTACTCCAAATTCTAACACCTATTTTCTTCCTTGAATATTTTTATAAGTTGATACATTTAGTTTAGAGCTTGTGGAAGAGGAAGGATCTTAGCTCGTGCTCTCTTATTATCTCCATTCTATTTTCCACTGAAATTAAGGTAACTAGCTTTAATCCCAGTTTAATTTCGATTAAAAAGTTAATTATAGTTAATTAATATATATTATAGTAGAAATAGTTATAATAATATTTGATATGGATTATGTGAATTTACATGAATTATATATGAATTTTCGGATTTATGAGAATATAATTGTTAATTATGATTTTCGATTTACATATGTGTATTTAAGTGTATAATATATATTTCTTGATAAAATTATATATTTAGTATGTTTATGAACTCATACATGTTATTAAATTATTGGTGTGATTTAATTTGAATTTTGGAAACTTATTTTGTTAATTGTGTAATTATATGCAATAGTATTTTAGTGTTTTAGAATATGTTTAAATTTCGAAATTTATTTTTTATACTCACGAAAATTATTTAAGATATTTAATTTTATATTTAAATCCTCATTTTATGGTCGTAATTAACCTACTTGAATTATTGTATGAATTTGTCAAATTATTATTTATTTGATTAGTAAATTGTTTAATTCAAAAATCTATTAATTTCAAATTTATCTTTTTGAACCAAAATGAACTTTTTAAAATTTTATTATTATTAAGGTATTTCGTGATTAATATCACTAATATTAATTTTGGATTATTATTAATTTATTTTAGTGATTTAAATTCAAAATTATTGTATAATAAAAGCCTAATTACCGAAACTAGTTATGTATTTTCAGAATAATTACAACAACTTTTAACTAAATTTTGATTTGTTTATTAATGTTAGTTAATTTATTTAGTTTGTCTTACTAAAAAGAATTTAATCAAACTTGTTGTTTTTAGATTTAATTATTATTACGTGTAATTTAAGAATTTATAAATAAATTACAACGAGTTTAATTATGTCTTTTGTATCCCTTTTACAAATGAATATTTTCAAACCAAATATTGTTTAAGTTGATATTAAGCTGAGTTGGGTGATTCCAACCACTTTTATGTTAATTTAACAAGTTTGTGTATTTTGGATTAGATTATTGATTAAGTTGATATTAAGTTGGATTGGGTGATTCCATCAACTTTTATGTCAATTTGATAATTTGTGTATTTTTGGTTTAAAATATTGTTTAAGTTGATATTAAGTTGAATTGGGTGATTCTTTTATGTTAATTTGACAAGTTTGTGTATTTTGGATTAAATTACTGATTAAGTTGATATTAAGTTGGATTGGGTGATTCCATTAACTTTTATGTCAATTTGACAAGTTGTGTATTTTTGGTTTAAAATATTGTTTAAGTTTATATTAAGTTGAATTGGGTGATTCCAACAACTTTTTATGTTAATTTGACAAGATCGTGTATTTTGGATTAAAATATTGTTTATGTTGATATTAAGTTGAATTGGGTGATTCCATCAACTTGTATGTCAATTTGTCAAGTGTATGTATTTTTGATTAAAATATTATTTGAGTTGATATTAAGTTGAATTGGGTGATTCCATCAATTTTTATGTCGATTTGACAAGTTTTTGTGATGATTATAAACCTTTAATTTTTATACTAAATAAAATGATTTGAGATTGTTCTAAAGATGTTGCTAAAAATCTCATGTTACTACTACTTTTAATTATGTTATGATCTTAATTTTGAATTAGTTTTACCTTGTACTGTAATAGGTACAAAGTGTTGTTGAGATGATTTTTACTTTGTAATGTGTTGGGTACAAAGTGTTGTATTGAGATGATTTTTACTTTGCACTGAGCTGGGTGCAAATAGATGTTTTGAGATGATGTTCACTATTGTACTGAGCTGGGTACATAGAGATATTTTTGAAATGATATTTTATTGAGTCATTACCTTTGTACTGAGCTGGGTACATTGGTTTGTTTTGTTGAGGAAGAGAAATCCTATGGGGCTGAGCTGGGTCCCTTGGTATGAACTATCACTCTTGTGCTGAGTTGGGTACATAGAGTTAACTTACGTGATGAGCCGGGTACGTAAGTCCGCTTTGATATGAGTCATCCTCCGGTGTTAGGTTGTATGTCGAGAAGGGTACGACGCACCGAGCTGGGTGCGTTGAAACTAGCACTGGGAGTTATGGTCATTTCTTAGACATAGGATATCGTATGTTTGAGCTGGGTGTGCGTGTCCTAATACTTCTATCATGTAGGAACCGTGGGTGGTTGTATGCTGAGCTGGGTGTACATCTATCCACTTGCGTTCAGTTCTCCCCTCGATGCTGATTGTTGTGATGTTGTGCTTGAATGATTATTTGGGAGAGGTATTTGGATTTGGAAATTGAGTCTGTTTTGATATAAATGGTTATTTTGAGCATATTATTATTTTTACGAAAGAATTATGATTATTGGCGATGTTGTGGATGTTTATGATACTTTGTGGTTACTATAATCGATGTTGATTCATGTAATTAGCTTATTTGATCTTGTTTAACCCTGGGAGGACCGCTAGTTGCTCCCCACCGACCGTGGACCCCTATATATATATTTTGCAGGTGAAGAAAGCTAATGCTTCGGGTGGTTAATGGGCTAGAGTGAGAGATAGGAGTTATAATCTTTTGTTATCATGCTCTACTTTATGACATTCGGAATTTTGTCATTTTGATAACCTGGGTTGTAATAGGTTTATAATCTCACTTTGGATGATATTTGGAGAATTAACCTTTAGTTATGATAATTAGACAACCTTTTTTATTATGGTTAGAAAGTAATACTCCGATAGACAGTATTTACGCTACTGTCTAATGTTCATTAAATTCAGCATATTTTAGAAATTATCATTTAAATTATCGGAGATGTTATAGCACATGTAGCCCATGTGTGGGAAAAAGTAACCTCGTTATTAGTTATGAATTTGAAAGATAAACCTAATCAAATCACGAAAAAATTTGACATTATCCTATGTTGATGCATGTATATTATAAATGTCTTCGTTGTGTGAACCTTTTGGGAGTGGAGGGTGGTAAGGAAATCCCACACCTAAAATGCCTTTAGACTTTAGAGGGGTTTACCTTACCACTAGAATAAATACGACTTGGTGTCTTCATGGTATCTATATATATAGTATAAAAATAAGTGGTATTGTAGTGTATACACGTATGTATGCTAGAAGTTAAGAAAATATTTAATACACGGTTGGAACTAGGAATGGCAACGGGCGGACTTGCACCGGGTTATGCATAATATGACTCCGACATCCGTCTCCGATAATCCGAATCTGATCAGTCTTAAAATCCGAACATTTGACTCCGACCTGACCCCGACTCCGATGATCCGAATACGATCCGACTTAAAATCCGAACATCCGACTCAGACTTTTTTTTTGCACGGTTTTATATTATATAAAAAAAGTTGTATATATTTCAAATGATAGTTAAAAATCTTCCAAAGTATATAATTAACTAAAATTATTTACTATAAATTACATGATATGGGAATTGTGTCTGGCTAATGGCTATATATATCTTTTGCCAGATACATTTTAGATAGCATACATAAAATAATATTAATATAAAATAAGACCAATTACCTTAAAAGTTAAAATCAAAGTTAGAGTAGATATACGTAATACATTAATATAAAAAATATGACTAATTGCATCAAAGTTGGAGTCGGAGTCAAATGTCAGAGTCGGAGTCGGATCGGATAAGTCGGATTTTTTATGAGACCCGACTCCGACCCGACTCGGAGTCGGACTTTTTAAACGGAGTCAGATGCAGTTTATTTTTTCAGACTCGGCTCAGATTTTTTGCCTCATAATGAAACAGGCCAGGATCGGATCCGGACTGGATTGCCATCCCTAGTTGGAACATCGATCTTATCCAATCACTCAGTATATTTATCCCCTAGTTCTAACATCCTAAAAATGGCATATACGTAAAATGTAATGAATTAGATTTTATCAATGAAACCCTTGATAAAAGATGAACGGAATGCTAGCCGCGAAGAGATTGTTTTTTATGTGCAAACCACGAAGAGATAATTGAGATTGTGATGTCACGGCGGAATGTGTTAGGCATACATGTGATGTGAGAATAGAGATTGTGAGTTTACACTGTTATTACACAATACACATGATACTTATTTATGGAGTCTAGTTGTGTACCTTTTTCTATATATAATTAATATTTTCCAATGATCCTTTGAGTAGACGATTATAATTACATAGATAATAATGAATGATATTAATGTAATTTCGTAAAAGAATCACTTTTATTTTAATATCTATGGTAATGAAATTTCATTTACAAAAACATGTTTTTTATTTATTATCAAGTGGTTTACTAAGTGATATGTATATAACGAACATTTTTTTGGAAAGAAAGAGATGTTTTAGGATGTAGTAGCATTATCAAACTATTAACGATTTGCAGAATATAATCCAACATCGAAAACTTGCACACAACATGGCTTGTTTGGCATAAGCTTTTGAAGTAACATTAATTAAGAAAAATATAGCGTTTGGTTAGATAGTGATATAAGTAGCTTTCGATCTTTATAAGTAGTGTTTTAGTAGTATTTGTCAAAAGCTACAATTTGTAGCTTTTGGGATAGCGTTTAATGGTGTATAAATTATATATTAAAGTTTCGTTTGAGTTTTTAACTAGTTATTTGTAAACAGCTACTTCGACAGCTTCTTTTACCGAATATCAATATTTTATACTCCTACTTGGACAACTAACATCTAACAGTTACACACCAACCACTAAAAGCTATTACTACATCTACCGTTGCCGAACACGCCCGTAAACCTTTAGTTTAGAGCATGTTCATTATTGTGTTTGCATGTTCAATTGATAGTTTTTCCGAAAACTAAAAACAAACATATATTGAAACTAGAAAAAGAAGTTTCTAATTTTTAAGTATGACTAATATTAAGTTCATTATACCACCTATATCGTATGACTTAAAATTCCAAAAACTGAAAACTAACAGTGATCCTGTCGAACAGTCCATTAGGACCCATTCGTTATGGTTTTTTTTTTTTTTTTTTTTTTGAAAACTAAAAATGCAATCATAGATTGTAGAAAAGGTAGTTTCTAGCTTTTTTGTTGTCAATTTTCATCATGATTTGCTTAAGTATGACTAAGTTGAAGTTAGTTATGCAATTCATATCGTATGAAATTATAAAAATCAACACCAAAATTTGGAAAATGAATCAAAGCTAGTAGAAGAATATTCTGGAACTAATTTATGCGAATATTAATTGGATGTATTTTATATGGATTAACACTACTAGCTCCGTTTTAAAATATAAGGCACACACGATGTTCGAGGTTGAACTTTGACCGTTAATTACTCTCAATTTATCTTAATAAAAAAAATTAAAAAATAATGTTATTATAGTATTTTTCAAGACGAATCCAACAGTATAATTTTTATAATTTTTACTTATCATATTATGAGACATATTTGTGGTCAAAGTAAATTTTCGTAAAGCGTGAATGCCTTATATTTTGAAACGGAGGGAGTAATATACGACCTCTGTCCTCCGTTCCTTTTTAATAGTTACACTTTTCAAGCATGCCGATGCACTACTTTGAGCCTTTATATCTCTAATTTTGTATTTGTAAAAAATATAAAAAGTCGATATTCTAAAAGTACATATCGAGACGAATCAAACAAGACCCCACATGACTATATTTTCTCTTAACCATAAATCACAAATGATAGTTAAAGGGAAATTTGTGAATAGTGTCAAAAGTGAAAGTGTAACTATTAAAAAGGAACTGAGGTATAAATAGCAGACATTACTTTGAAAATAAAAAGGATAAAAAATAAAACTTGAAAAAAACCCATAAAATTAGTTTTTAAGTTATTAATATTAATTGATTTTGTTTATGGGCCAGTTGTAACAGACTTTCACCCCTAAAATTCCATTTGACAATTCTAATGCAAAATTTTGACCTTTATTTAGACACAACACACTTTGTTATATGCCGTTGGTAAGGGCCAATAGTGCGTCATACTCTGGGTCTATTCTGTTTAACTTATTTTGTCTTATCTTATCTTATACGATCTTATAAAATCTTATCTGATCTTATCTTATCTGATCTTATCTTATAAGATAATTTATTGAGTGTGTCTAACATCTTATCTTATCTTATCTGATCTTATCCTATCTTATCTTATCTTATCTGATCTTATCTTATCCTATCTTATCTGATCTTATATGATGATATAAAATCTTATATAAGTTAAAATAAGTTGAACAGAACGCACCCTCCGTATTGTTTATGGGCCATAATTGGTGGGTCCATGTGAGTTAATTGTTGTCTACATCATATGTTATTTTATTTTTACATTATACATCTTTTATTACATAATTATCGACTTATCATTTGAAATTTATATTTACCTTGTTCAATATGTATACTCTTTCCATTAAAGAATTAAGACCATATTTTATACTTCCTCCGTTTAGATATAGTTGCACAATTTCTAACTTTTACGCATGCCAATGCATGATTTCAACCATTAATATCTTTAATTATCAATAACTAAAATTTATAAAAAGTTTATTTTTAAAAAATATACATCGAAACAAATCTAACAAGACCCCATATGACTATGTTTTTCCTAAAATATAAATCACCAAAGACAAACTAAGTGTAAGATGTGAATAGTGTACAAAATAGAAATGGTGCAACTAATACTAAACGGAGGAAGTAATAATTAAGTTAATTTTAACTCTATCTTATCTTTGTACCCATTAGCCTGTATATCACCCATGATTTGACATTAAAGCATAACAAAATAGGCTATTATCATTTTTCAATTCCTGTCATGCTATCCATAACTTCAAAATGATTTTTAATTTGTTTACTATGTTGGATACATTTCGCTTAACATCAAAACATCGATATTAGTACACTTCTCAAATAGTGTAAGGCATGTGGTTAGACAAAGTCACATCTAGAGAAAACAAGTAGATCAATAATTACAAAACATTAGTACATAATATGGGGGGACCTTTTTTTTCTTTTCATTCATGATGTGGGTAAGCCGGCAAATATTAAAACAACCCAAAAAAATACAAAATGAGGCCAAAAAAAAAAACTAGCTAACCATGGTTAGATTCTTAACCAGGATCCAAGAAACGTTATCGTTAGATAAACGGAGAGAAGGCAAGTTGGTTGACACCTTTGACTAAACAGTAGTTAGTAAGAGGTAAGAGAGAGAAAAAAAAGTAGGGTGTCAGTCAGGTGTAACGGCGTCTTGGGGGCGCGAGAGAAGTAACGACTTAACGGGAAAGTGAAACAACAGTGACGGAAGATTGTGGGGCTGCCGTTACCGCTAAGAATCGTCATTGTCACTGTCTGCTTTGCGGCAGGCAACACGGCTGGCTAGAGTAAACCCGGCACAAATATTCGGGCTTTCCTTTTCATTAATTTTTTTTTTAGCTTTGGGCAATAATGTCATTTGACCTCAAGAATACAGCCCCACTATGATGTGACGTGTCATTATGAGTAACCTTATGGTGGTCAATAACTTGATATCCTCATTTATAAAGTTTTTCCTACGTTATATTTCCCTTGTTTTGAGGGAAAGGTGGTAGCTTAGTGAAGTACCACCCCAAATTTCAAGGCATTGTTTAGAGTTCGAATCCTCATCTAAAAATGTGTTGGAGATTTAAGTAAGATAAAAAGTAAAGACAATATTGTCAACTAAAGCTGTTTTATTACCAAAAGTAAAAGAGAAATTTCATGAGGTACCCTTGAGGTTTGACATATTCTCCAAATACCCTTATTGAATATTGAAGTTCGAATATTAAGTTTCAAAGATACATTAGGGCATTAATGCACTTGAATTTTCGTATATAATAAGGGTATTTAGAGCAATGTGTCAAACCATCGGGGTATCTAAAGGATTTCCTAAATGAGAGAAGTATTTTGAGAATTACGCCAAACCTGAGGGGTACCTCAGAAAAATTTTCAAAGTGAAATTGTTGCAATAGATGTGAAACTACCAAAAGTAGTAATTGTTGCAATAAAACAAAAAAAGAGGAAGCATAATTCATGCAACACTTGTAATTTCAAGATCAAACTTTTTAAACTCTGTTAATTAATTCTCGCCGTTATGAATGTGTGCTTTTTACCTTATTCTCAATTCTTATAAGAAAAATAAGTTCAGATAAAGACTAATAAGTTCTAGATAAGTTCATACTATATTCTTTTTGTACACTATGTGTGCATGTCATATTAAAGTTTTTTCCTCAATTAGTTATTCATTAGTGTTACAATATTTTTTTTATTCGAACAGACATCTATAATTGTTTTTAAATTTTTAATATGTTTTTCTTAAATCAATGTTTCGTTGGTTTTTTTAGTTATTTGTTCATCATTATTCAAATATAGTATTGAGAGAAGGAAATATAATGCAGAAAGTTTATGCTTAAATAAAGTGCAATAATTTGTGTATCAGGTTCAATCATTGAATATTAATAAAGTGAAATAGTTTGATTTATATAATAGAGATTACCAAATAATAATAACCATTTAGGTTTTAAAATATTCTAAGTATAATTATTAATATGAAATTCAAGTTTTTATTTTTTCTTTTGATTGTATCAATCAAGTATTATTGTCAATTTAATTTTTCATTAGAGTTTCTCACACATATGTAAGAAGTGGAAATCATTCTCGCTCCTTAATTTAATATTTAATTGAAATTTCAAATTAAAATCCATTGTTAACTTGTTCAATACATAAGGCAAGTACGAAAAATAAAAAAATCATTTAATGGAAAATTTGGCAGAATAAACTTTTTAAAAGTTCAATTTTGCGAAAAAAACCTTTTAAAGCATTCTTTCCACAAGAAACCATAAACTTAATTTTCTTTGCAAGATGAAACCTATTCCCATTTTGTGGTATGGTTTTTGAGATGCAATAGGGGTTAAAGGAAGATAGAAGGACCATCCCTATGCATCTCAAAAATCACATCGAAAAAATGGGAATAGTTTCCATCTTTCAAAGAAAATTAAGTTTGTGGTTTTTTTTGGAAAGAATGTTTTAAAAGTTTTTTTTTCAAAATTGAACTTTTAAAAGGTGTTTTTTTGACAAATTTTCCTTATTTAATATATATGGCAATTTAAATTTTTCAAGGGTATATCAGACTTTTTGTAAGGAGGACACCATCTTCCTCCCCTCATTCAGTTCTATAATTAATATAAGGACTAATAAGATCTAATAAGTTTAGATAAGCAAAAATAAGGTTTGACACACTCACAAATTAAATAATTTCTGCTACTGTAAGTCGGTGACAATAAATTCAGATGAGTTCGGATAAGCAAAAATAAGTTGAAAATAACGGACCTTATATAGAGAATAAAAAATAGTAATATGGATTGGGATCTAGTTAGATTTAATGTAATCTTTAAATATTACTTCCTCCTTCACATAATAACTAAAACATAGAAAAATTAGGGAAAGGTGAAAAACTAAGGAACCTAGAGAGAGAAAGTAGGAACCACAACAAAATAAAGTAATTAAAGAAGTGAATAAAAAAAAGTGGTCTTGTTTTTTTTTTTTTTTTTGACAATGAAGGAATACAAAACTAAATACTATAGTTTATCATATTTAACACACAAAACCTAGCTACATTATGCGCCTCTTGTACTCTATCCCGATCAACTTTGACAATCATACACCAATCCATGCTGGAGGCATACTGCTTGATTTCATTTATCGTCCAAACGATGTGTAAACTTGTGTGTTTGTATCCCTGTAATATATCAACAAGATTAGTTGAATCAGTATATATAATCGCATTAGAAAGGTTTTGCGTGAGAGCCCACTTGATGCCATGAAGGCAAGCAAGTGAACATGCTTGAAGAGCATCTAGAGCCAAACCAAAGGAGCTAGCACCCTTATGAAATGCTTGAGCATGCCCAAGTGGTCTTGCTTTTATAGTGGTATATTTGTAATAATAATGTTTTTTTTGCCATTTTAATCTTAATGTCACTTATTGTGATACTTCCATATAAGGGAAGTGTGTCACTTATTGAGAAACGGAGGAAGTACACGGGCAAAATGCCTCGATGCTCTCACTCTCACAGACTCTCACAATCTCACCCACCTAACCCTAATGCTCTCAATATCTATCTTCTTCTCACTCTCAATCGCTCTCTTCTAATCTTCTTCGCTGCTCTTCCTCAACAAAGGTAAATCTCTATCTTCTTCTCTCTTTTTTTCCTTCACTGCTCTTTTTTTGTTCTTCACTCTCAATTTTTAATTTTTGTATTTTCTTATATATTTGCTATTTTGCTTCTCTATTTCTTATTTCTTCTCTTTGCTTCTGTATTTTATATTTTCGTAATCTTGTTTATTTTCGTTGCTCTTTCTTTCGTATTTTTTTTGCTATTTTTCTATTGTTCAAGAAGAATTATGTTTATATATTTTACAGTATTTTGCTTCTATATTTTATATTTTCATATTCTTTTAGTTTATTGTGCTTAGATTAATTTTGTTTATATGTTTATCTTATGTATTATTTTCAAGTTCTGTCTGTTTATATGTTTATCTTAGGTTGACCCGATAAGTTTCAAATCAAGTTAGGGTTAATGATCTTGACTCGAAAATAAAAACAGATCAGGTTCAGAGGAATTCAACCCTATTTTACTTATCCTGAACATGAACCCGACCTAACCCGGCCTGATTGCCAGACCTAATGTTAACTACATGGTAACATAAATTTAATTAGGGTTTATAAACATCATTGTCAGTTTTCAGGTTTTAGTTTCATAGATGTAAAAGTCATATGGTTATACTTAAAATTAGTCATACCTATATTAAACATGTCAATTTGAAAATTGACAACAGAAAATTAAAGACTATATTCAGGTTTCAAATTTTTGTTTATAATTTTCAGAAAAGTTGAAAACTATAAATATGTAACGATAACGGACATACCCTTAGTAAAACTGTTTTTCTCAGGTACATGCTTTCTTTTTCTCTTTTTAGCTAGCTAGCCATGAGGAATGTGGTTTCTCCATTGAAATTGACATGCATAATACCATTGATTTACTCAAACGCACATCTAATTATCTTTGTATTTGTCAAGAAATTACTACATGTATGTTTAATATATAGTTATCATATTATTTGTAATACGTAGCAATATGTAGCACTAAAACTAGTGAGTGTCTCGGGTGATTCCCCGTGTTCTTACTTTTAGTACTATTTCTTTTGCCTAGTGAGGAAAAATTGATGTAATGGCATGATAAGTAATTGCATGATTTTGAAAAATAAACCCTTAAAAGTTCGGGGATGAAAATAATAGCTTAACTTTCTACAAGGAACCGGAGTAAGATTTTATGTCTACAATAGTCTCTTGTTATTATCATAAAATGGTTAGGTATCTAACTACTTGTGTAAATCTTTTAATGAGATATAATTACAAGATCTTATGATATCTAATTTTGAAATGCTAAACAATGGTGTTATGTTGGATTCATGGTTAAGCTTTCACTTTTCATTTTAAAGGTCACGTGTTCGATACCTTATAACTACACACCATTATTTTTTTAATTGAGGGTTTAACTTTAAGCAATTACATTAGAGATTTAGAAGAGAGTGCCACGTGGCACACAAACTTTCTTTGAAACACCTTCTGCTATATGCTAGCCTCATATGCACGCGATGCGTGCGTTAATTTCAAAACTTGTTATTCTATTATATACTACATCCGTACTATATTTATGATTAAACTTAAAATGTGAAATATTAATAAATAGATGAATTTAGATATATTAATTCGCTAATGTAAAAAAACTAACAAGGATTGTGAGTTATTTTTAATATTAATCTTTTGTGAATGAATTTTGAGTAGAACAGAAATAATGAGTTGGTTTGACTGAATTAAATAGTATCAAAGTTAGTGAGTGTTTTAGACTTTTCAGGTGGACGTCATACATACCATCTTCTCTTTTTTTTTTTTTTTTTTTTTTTTAAAAGGTCAAGATATTTTGTCCATCTAAGTTTTTGATTGAAGTATTTGATGCATATACCATTTTTAACTTGTTTAGAATGACAAGTTGAAATAAGAAACAGTTTTTAAATTGTTTTCTTTTGTAATTTTTTTCATTCCATTAATTATATTATTAAAGGTAATTTAGTATTTTTAGATGGAGACACCATCTTCCTCCCCCTTCTCTTATATAATAGAAATAGATAATTAGTTGGAGTTTTTATGACGATATAGGTTCAAAAAGAACATCTAAAAATAAACTACGACAAAATTACAAGGATAATTGTCGCCATATAGAAAGAGTATAGAGCAATTGGCTTTTGCACCCAAGTTCCTCAATACTCCCATTCTAAATCATATATATATATATATATGGGTTTTTCTGCATAGTGCCCCTATATTTTACGAAATTCTACATTGTACCCAACTTTTTTGAACTCTCCACGTTGTACCCCTAAACTTTATAAATGTCACACAAAATACCCTTACTAATAGAAAATCCTACTCCAAACCTCTATCTGCCTTCAATTTCGCAGATTATATCCCAAACCTCAGTCAAATAACAAGGCTAAAAAATCCTACTCTACGCCCACAGAAAGTCCCAAAATCTATTGTTTGATATCGTGTATAAGGGCATTTTGTGCAACGTTTAGAAAGCTTAGGGGTACAACATGGACATTTGAAAAAAGTCGGGTACAACATGGAATTTCGTAAAACACAGTGGCACTATGTAGAAAAACCCTATATATATATATTAAAACGTGTAGGAGAGCATTGGAGACATCCACGTGTCGCCCCATCTCAAGCGCACTAACACGACAACATGTCATCAAAGACAGCACATGTGTCCGCCATATGACACTCCTCTCTCTGATAAAAACTCTGAACATTTCAAAAACAAATTATTATTATAATATATAAGATTTGAACCCATCACCTTATATAGAAATTATGGTGTTATGTCAAAGACATATTTCTTTAAAAGCTCTTCTATTACTCATAAAACTATACAAAAATTTGTAATAAGTCCCAAACTATTGACTACTCAATGTGCAAGTCAGTATAGAATAACCTGGGGCGTAGCCCGACCCAGAAACTATTTTTTAAGTTCGTAGAGAAAGAATGGTGGTACTGGTACATGACACTCTAAAATAGGAAAATAAACTTCAATAGTCTCAATTATTGCCCATATCTTATCAAATCTTCCAAATTATTGATTAACTCATTGACATCATTAAAATATTTGGAAATACCGTCTTTGAAAATAGTCCCGCATAATTAATTGCTCGTTCATATATAAATAAAAAAATATTTATTATTTTGTGGATTGTTATTTCCTTTCTCTACTTTTTGTCCTCCTTTTCACCATCATAACCTTCCTTTTCTTACCTTTTAACTTGAGACTAGTGGACTCCTTAGTTTAGAAAGATGCCCAAAAGGTTATATTCAAAGTTATCAATACTTGAGATTATTTAAAGAATAGGAAACTTAATATTGTTGGAAGTATTGTTGGTATACATATTTTTCTTATTGTATGGCGAATTCAAATCATCAAACATACTATGAGCAAACTATAAGTCATAAGATCAGCATCAAGTTTGGTCTTTGATTTCAAATCAGTCAATTAACTCAAGTGACACACCAATATGTTATATGTGTATCCATGCGATTTGCAGTTCGTAAAGAAATTAATGTAGCTGGCGAAAACTAGTATTATTTAATCAGCTCCCTAATGACATCCTACTATGTAAGCAAAAGCAAATAGTACGTACACTATACTTTAAACTACAAGAGGCAACCACCTTACTAAATGATCACCAATGAAAAACATTACTAGTAAATATAAATATATATACATATTCTACTATATGCAATGGTGCAAGCTGAGGTAATCGCTTTGATCATTTTCCTCTGATCTTTTTGACATAATTATAATATTCTCTCCTTTTAATCAAGTGGATAAGCGCAACAAAGCTAGCATAATTATATGCTAATTAAACCCTTAACATGGTCTCTTATTGTTAAAGGATTAGACATAGATAGTTGACGACAAACCAATCAGTAGTATGTTATGTGAATTGTCTGACTGTCCTTGCAAAATTTAGGCCTCAAGGTAGATTTGGTATCATTCACTTTACTGATTGACACCTGTTGATTACTATTTTAATGAACCCATCATTTATCTCAAAAGTATAGTAATTAATTAATTTAAAGGTGCTTATAGCGACCCTTGCTGCTTTGCAAGAGTCAATTTCTTTCGCTTGAAATAAACCTAAGAATAATCATAAATAATACATCATGTTTAAGATGAGGCAGACTAATTAGTACTCCCTCCGTCCCAAAATATAGTTCCCATTTCCCTTTTTTCACGGTAATTTATGCAAGTGGAATCTAAGAGGAATAATAAATTTTTTTTTGTTTATTTAAATAAATGTTGTATGGGAAAAGATGATTTTAGGAGAGAGAATGAAGAATAATTGGTGAAAGAGCATTAATTGTAACACTTGGGTTGAATAAACAAAGCAAAAAACAAAATTCAAGAAGCAAATAAATGATGGGACACGGTTTTTCTAGACAAATTACGGAAAAATGTGGAACTAAATATGGAAATAGGAACTACAGTATATTTTAGGACACCCAAAATGAAAATGGGAACTATATTTTGGGACGGAGGAAGTAATTACACAATGAACTATCGTGTGACATGAAATTTTTTCTCCAAAATAGTAACAATTTATTTTTTGAAATTGATAAGCTCTCTTTCAGCCTCAAACTAAGTGGTCGTTTGGTATGCGGGAAAAAACACAGGCAATGGAAATTCCCATGAATTTCTAAACTTGTCAGTTGTTTGATTAGCAAGAAGTAAGAAAAATGGGGGAATTCAAAATTCCTGGGAATTTGTAATACCCACAAAACGTGGGAATTTATTAACCCACTTTCCCCTTGGTCATTCAAAATTCATGGGAATTTCAAATTCCTTGATGTCAACCAAACAATTTTAGCAAATTCCTAGGAATTACATGAGGGAATTAACTTCCACGTATTGTAACTTCCCATAGGAATTAAATTCCTGTACATACCAAACAACCACTAAGATATTGTAGGTTTGCCTCATACGAGATGTCTATGATCAACATGGTAGATTAGGAAAAACAAGAAACAGCCAGCGAAACTGTAAGGCTTCAAGCAGGAATCATGGTTTTCTGAAAGTGAATACCAATTTGAAGTGAAAATTTCACAAAGGCTACCTTAAGGAAGAAATGACATCCATGAATTCCTCCACATAAGCAGTAGTTTATTTAATTAGTTTATTTAATTAATATACTTATGGAAAAATCTTCCTCATTTTCTGTGTATGTATTTTGGCAGTTTATATTCAGTTATGGTTAACTTCCAAAATTATATATATATATATATATATATATATATATATATATATATATTATATTCTTAATTTATTTATGTATTTGTAATTTAAGAACTTATACAGTACTACCTCCGTCCTAGAATAGCTGAACACTTTCCTTTTATGTTTGTCCCAAATTAGTTTGAACACTTCCATTCTTGGCATGGTCCCACCATTAATATATTATTTCTTTTATACATCTTTGGCCCCACACTCTAACTTTTATCAATAAAAGTTACCCAACTTTCTCTCTCTTCTAATAAAATATACCCCACCAACTCCTATCACATCTACTTTTTAAATAAAATAACATTTGATAACCACCCCACAACTTATCACCTTAAACTACGTGTCCCAACAAGTGTTCAGATCTTTCTGGGACGGAGGGAGTACAATACATGAATACACTATATAATATACTAAAGTTGTACTTTATAACATACGAAATTAAACCTTGTAACATATGAAATTATTCTTTATATTGATACTTTGTAAGAACTTGGCACATATTCCTTAAAATAAACTTGGTGATATTGAAGAAGATGTTAATGGAGTTAAATAAATATGTGCCAAATTTCTTTAAAGTATAATTTTGTATATCATAAGGTATACTTTCATATATTATAAAGCCTAATTTCATATATTATAAGGTTTAATTTTGTTATTTATACCATAAAAAAAATTTGTATATCACACAGTATCATGTTGTGTATTGTGCTGTATAAGTTCGTAAATCATAAATACCAATAAATATATTAAATAATTTCAATTTAATAAATATAATTTTGGAAGTTATCCATAACTTTCGTATAACATAAACTGCCTAAAATACAAAAAATAAGAAGGATACTGGCATTTAACGTCATCCATTATATATACCTACCGCTGATGTGGAGTAATGCATGGCTTACATTAAATCATTACGGTAGCCTTTTTTTTCTAGAAAGTCACCATATAAATATCCAATTTGAAGAACCATTTTTTACTCAAACTAATTCTTAATATTGCTAAGTTTTGCAACAGATATGCTTTAGGCATTATATATGCTTTCTGTGGTCCCTTTCCCCGTACCAGCTACTCCATAAGAATGATAAGATAAACTCCATCAATAATTGGAATAAGTTCAAATAAACTTGAATTAGAGATGGGTAATTTATCTTTTTGTCTCCAAAAGTGGATCATTACTAGTTTAGTAGGTAAATTCTAGTGATGATGTAATATGATTCATAGCTTTATAATCCAATACGAGATATATCATCCTTTGTAGCTTTATATATGTATTTATATAGGAAATATCTAGAACATAGAATGAGAATGTGAGAAAACAAATCATTACCTATAATGTTTACTTATGTAGATATACGAAAATCTCTGTTAAATTTTTGGTTATGGAAATGATCATGTCCGCTTATGATTCATTACTCATTCTAAATCATTCATGTATATGTGTAAATGTACACTTTATACTAGGAAGTCGCTAGAGACACAGACTATATATGTGCAAAACCGAAAATATAAGGGGATTTTAAAGTATATGAAGAATCGACATGGAAAAGACTTTGTAATGGGGGAACAAGAATGCTCCAGTTGAGGGAGCCATTCAATTTCCTATATCAGAATTGCAAGAAAGAAGAAGTAATAGTAGTGATATATGGCTAGCTAACTAACAAGAAGAAAGGGAATTGTGCAATAAATTAATTGATGTTTTCGTATGTAATTTAAATGATGTTAATCAATTGTGAAATCAAGAACCTATAAGTCTAATTAATTTTTTAAGACCACTATTCAATAGGTGGATAGAGGTTGAGTGAAATTGTGAAACTAGTTCCACCTCAAATGGAAACTATTGACAAGATTTAACTGATAAGGGGTCTATAGTCTATACCCAGATGCTTAATCTAATGAATTAAACTACCATTTCCAACAAAAAAATAAAATTAGATGGACGTACAGAGAGCACCTGACTAGTTAACCCTAAAATTGTCATTATAAATCCTAAATTTTGAGGTGTTTTCCATATAACCTCAAATCTAATTTATGTTTAAATTTTGAGGTGAAATCTTCCCATATTGGTCCATGGCGAACTATCAACTTATTTAGGTACTCGCTAAAATTTGCTATTTTTTGGATTGAAACTCCTATGTTCGCTATCCTCTCTCTCATTTCCACCCCCTAAGCTTTCATGTTTCTTAGGGCATGTTTTTTTTTTTTTTTTTTTTGACAAATGGTAATAAAGAGGAGGAAGGGCCTGTTCTCTTCGGCATAAAACTACTGAACTGAACTGAACTGAACTGAATTGAATTGAATTGAATTGAACTGAACTGAACTGAACTGAATTGAACCGAACCGAATTAAATTATAACTAATTAATAGTAATGATTATCATTTAGAACCGAACCGAACCGAACCGAATTGAACCGAATCGAACCGAATTGAACTGAACTGAACTGAAAATAAGCTGGAGAGAACAGGCCCGAAAGCTACTCTTTCCTTGCTTTGACAGCTAAGAAATGAGCTTTTAAAACCTCCTCTCTTGACACTTTAATACACGAAATAAAATCCAACTTAGAACTACACAATTGAATTTCTTCCACTATATTCTTTATATCTAGGCTCGCTTTTCCTGGATTATTTAGAGCTGAAATCAATTCCTTGCTATCCGATTTAATGGAGATTGCTTTTGACTCTGGTTTCAAACATTTGATGCAGTGGAGAATTGCTAGAGCTTCTGTTTGTATTGGGCTTGAAGCAAGGACTTGGATAGACTCCTAACTGTTGTTATTTCCTTCATTAATCCAAGCAATAGCAGCTTTCCACTATTGCTTCCTTTGCTCTTCTTCCAAGCCCCATCAACTTGAAAGCTGTCTAGATTTTTATTTTTAATAATGCCTTTCGCCCAAACTGGATTGGGAACCTCCTTTTGCTTACTTTGGCTATTATTTTCCGACGACTTGATCTGCCATATTCTAGCATGCTTCTGCCTTGACCTGTAATCTTCAAATAGAGTCATAATTCTTCTTGGATTTGGGGTGGAATTTTTGAATATGATTTCATTACGATGCATCCAAATAGCCCATAGAGTGATGCATGATGAACGAGTCTCAATTGTCCTCCTGGAAATTCTCTTGAGCTTCCGAATTTCTTTTGTGTATAATTTTGATAAAATATTACTCTAATCCCCTATCATGGTATGACTCCCTATGAGAGGTCGGATACCCAAGGTCGCCGTCCAAATTATGTTGGAGAAATTACAATCTCTAAAGAGATGCTCCAAAGTTTCTGATTCAGATTGACAAAATTTGCACTCTTTGTCAACTTGAATATTTCTTTTGATGAGGTTGAGGGAAGTAGGGAGAGCTCGGTTGATAATCCTCCAGATAAAAAATTTCCATTTTGGAAATATGTCTAATTTCCAAAGGATTTTCCAGAACTATTCAATATTTGGGGTGTCTGGGTTAGACAAAGCTTGGAGCTCCCAATACCCTGCTTTGACTGAATACCTTCCTTTGTTGCTTTTGTTCCAGTAGAAAGTGTCCTCTTTTTGTACAGAAGGAAGATATGAAGCTAGAATCTCTTTTGCTATGTTTATGCTGAAATTACGCCAAATGATTTGGGCGTTCCAATTCCCATTGACAATAAGTTCTGGAACTGATGAATGCTTGAATGTTGATGGATTAGTAAGATCCGTTGAAGTGATTTTTTTGTCGCCTATCCACCAATCTTTAAGGATGTGGGTTCTAACTCTGTTGCCAATGCTTTTCTTGAATCCTTGACTTAAAGACGAGACTGCCTTGCATAAACTTCTGAAGGCAAGAGACGAATTGGAAGGAGCTTTGTTGGTAAGACCTGTCGAAAGAGGATCAGCTTTGTATTTAGCCAGGTAGAGTTTCTTAATAAGGGAAAAGTTTGAGTTATAAATTCTCCAAGCCTGGCCAACTAGCAAAGCCTTATTCATGCTGATGGTGTTCTTAAGGCCCAAACCTCCGTCGATTTTATGCCTCTCTAAAGGACTTCTCTTCCTCCAATAAATTGGTCTTCTATCAATAGAAAAGGTCCACCAAAACTTTAAGAGAGTAGAATCAATTACCTTGGAAATTTTGACAGGTAGGAGGAAAATTGACAGGATGTGGGAGGCCATAGTTAAAGTATTGAGTTGATGAGAATTAGCCTAGCTGCTGGAGAGAGGTGAATGAATTTTGGACTGGATATTAGACACAATGGACTAGAAAGCGGTGGTGTTTCTACCATCAACTTGTAGTGGACATCCTAAATATTTGCCAAACGACAGAGAATTTTTCATTCCTAACGGTTTTCTCATCAGAGTAATGAATCTTCTTGGAGTGTTTGGGCTAAAGAAGATAGACGATTTTTCGAAATTGATCATTTCTCCTGACTTGTCACAAAAGTTGGAGAGGATCTCCTTAAGCTTCCAGCAGACTCTTGGAATAGCTTTGAAGAAGAACAAGGCGTCGTTAGCGAAAAAAAGATGGGTGAGAGAAGGGGCTGACCTTGCTATTTTAATGCCATGGATAGATTTATCATTTTGAGCTGCTACCATATTTGTGGAGAGCACTTCCATACATAGAATGAATATGTATGAAGAAAGGGGGTCCCCTTGTCTTAAACCGACGGAAGGTTTAAAGAATTTAGTGGGTTCTCCATTGACCAGCACAAAGTACGAAGAGGTAGACAAGCACTCTTGTATTCAAGAAATCCATTTGCTCGAAAATTTCATCTTTTCTAGGACTGCAATCACAAAATCCCATCTTAACCTATCATAGGCCTTGCTGAGATCTATCTTCATGATTCCTGCATATAAGTTTCCTTTTTTCCGTTTTTTGACCCATTTTATAACCTCATGGGCGATTAAGCAGTTATGTGTCATTTGTCTGCCCGGGACGAAAGCATTCTGAAATTCGCTTACAAGATCCCCTAAAATGAGCTTCAATCTTCCCACAAGGGTTTTAGAGATGATCTTGTAAGAAGTGTTGCATAAGCTAATAGGCCTGAAATTGCATATCATCTCAGGTGTCTTTGTTTTTGGGATGAGCGTGATATATGTTCTGTTTTGCTCCTTCAAAAGATGACCCTTATTGAGGAATGACAGAACTGAGTTGCAAGCACTTTTACCAACTGTGTCCCAATTGTGCTGAAAGAAGATAGGGGGGATGCCATCTGGGCCTGGAGATTTTAAAGGTTTAGGGCCGAATGGTAGGCTTTTGCCGTGTACTCCTAACCAAATATAATTAACCTACTCTCATACACACTAAGCAAGTATAATGGAAATAGGGATCGTATCCACAGGGAGCAAAGGAACTTATTCGGAAATTAGTGAATTAAAGACCCTAGTATGTGCTAAGGCCAAAGTAACCGAATTGGGGGGATTTGGAACAATGCAAGCAAGCTAAACTAAACACAGTATTGAAATATGAAGAGACTATAATATAAAAAGGCCTTGGATTCGATTAGCATCCACCCTAACCTAGTTTGTGGTCATGAAATATCAACCCCCGACACTTCCTATGGTCACCTATCGAGAAGTCTAGACCTCTCTCCTCCTAAATCGTGGCTAAACACACGATCTGCGTGGTTTGAACCTCCCTTACTATGCCTTAACTCAAATGAATCGCACTCAAGTCCAAACCAAAGTAGCATTAAGGTCGAGGAACACGATAGGATTACTAATGTTATCAAAGCAATAACATTCAAATAATAAGCAATACTTCTCTAAGTGCAAAAGATTAATGTTCAGCAAATAATCAAACACCTAGTATGCTACATGGAGCTAGGAACACAACAATCCGATTATGCACCTAAAATTAGCATTAGATGAATCACACAATAATACTAGTAACGTTCCTAGCAAAGATTATGCAAACATCATGAAATTGAACATAAGAAGCATCACAATGACCATTAAGAAAGTAGAGGATAAGAACTTCTCACAAGTAGATTAGAGCTTCAACAACCGAATCCAAGAAAGATGTTTAAGCTAGACAAGCCATAGGATTCATTACAAATCTACCAAAGAAGAAAGGGAGAAATCCTGGAAAAACCATCTCTTTCTCTCTCCTCTCTAGTCGCTCTTACAAAAAACTAAAACTAAAAATCTTCTAACCTAACCCTCCAAGGGAGGAAAAGAAAACAAAAGAAACAGCCGACACAGGGGTCGCGACTCGCGACAAAGCTCGCGACTCGCAACCATGGGCAGGTCGCGACTCGCGATACTGATCGCGGGTCGCGACGTTTCCTCTGTCTTAAAACTGCAAAAACACAAAATACAAAGAGGAAAGACGAGAGAATTTGGCTTTTGAGTAAGCCATGAAGCTGCCAAACCAAAGTGAAGACGATCCTCGGACAACGAGCAAACCAAGAAGCTTGAACCACGGACTTCGGAACTCGAAACTCGGAACTCGGAATTCGGAACTCGGAAAGAGCTCGGAGCCTTGGGAGATGCGCCATAAAGGAACCAAGGATAGGGACCCCGGGGAACAAAAAGTGATCGAAGGACCAAGATCGGCCCTCGATTACGCCACCATACAAACCGCACCCTAAACTCCTCAAAACACAACATCTTCCGACAACACCTCCTATCGTCAAAACTCTCCTAAATCCCGAAACTAAGCTCGAACCGACACCAAAAACGACCCGAAATCCGCCTAAGATTGGCGGATAACTTAGACACATCAAACTCCCCCACACTTAAACCTTACTCGACCTCGAGTAAAAGAAAAAGAGAAATCGACACACCCAAGCACCAAAATACGCCATATCACGTCAACCTCCGAATCGCCATCCACAAGACACAAAAGCCAATCGACAAAATCTACCCCAAAAGAATCCCTCTATACAAATGAATCTCGAATCCCGAAAGGTTTCGGGAAACGAATATCAACAATGACCTCCCGATTCCAACCTACCCAAAATGCAAGGAAACTAAGGCACGAGGGTAAGTGATTCCCCCAAGCTTAGCTTCGTGCTCCAACCAAATCATACCGCAAGCAACAAAAGAGAAACGAGCCAAAAAGAGATGCACATCCCGCCCTCAAAAGATACAAAACAAGGACCTAATCTAACCCGAAAACATCGACTCCAACGCCGCCACATTATGACGCCGACACCGACAAATGAGGATCAAAGCAAAAAAAATTTATTTTCTCTCTTTTTTTTTTCTCTCATTTTGCCTAGGAGCCCTTCCGGGTTTTCATCCTAGCTTCTCATTTTCATTCTTTTTTTTTTTTTTTTCATCTCTCTTCTTTTTTGTTTTTCGGCTCACAAAACTCACCCGCTCAACTAGCTCTTTTTTTGCATAGGCCGCCCTTTCGGGTTTTCGACCTATCCGAGCCCCCAATTTTGCCCGAGTCGCCCGCCCTTGCGGGTTTCAACTCAGCGGGATTCTTTTTTTTTTTTTTTTTTTTTCTTCTTTTGTCACTTTTTTTTTTTCAAAAATTTTCATCAAATTTCCACCATATAACAAATTAAACAGAACAAACTAGAACAGGCTAAAATAAAACCACATTTTATCAATCTCTCCCCCACGCTTACTTTGCACATTGTCCTCAATGTGGAAAGGACAAACACGAATAAGAGGGAAAGGAAAAGGGAAAAGCTCTAAGAGCCTGAGGGGCCCCCGCGCTCAAATCCACGGGCTGCCCTACGGGCTGCCCTACGGGCTGCCCTACGGGCTGCCCTACGGGCCTCTCTCTCCTGACGGCGTATAATGCGCGCCGCCTCAATCTCGGATGTGGGATCGGAGTACCAGGGAGTCTTGGTTCTCCCGGTCCCCCGGTGTGGAAAACGGGACACAAAGAAGTTGTTCATGGCCGAAACCATGGAACCAACTCGAATAGATCCGGTCCTCCATCCCATACATCCTATCCCGCATCTCTCCCAAATCGCCCCTAATATCGTAAAGTTGCTCGCTTACTCCGAGCCTCGAAACCGGGCGTGAGGGAGGTAACCTCGCTCCCGCTGGTACTGCTGCCGGGTACTCGCCGAAACCGCCGATATTGGAACTATTGTGGGCCGAGGCACCGGGCCGAGGCACCGGGTTGAGGCACCGGGCCGAACCTCTTCGTGGTCCTCTCGACCTAATTCCTCCGCCACCCCCCGGGCATACCTCTCGTCCGGGGAAGGAAGAGACTGCTCATGCGTGGTCCGCTCGGTAATGGCCACCCGCTCCCGCGGTAAAGCCATATATCGGACATTTCTCGCCCCAAAGAGCCACACATAACGCGTCTCATCGCCTATGGTTTTGAAATGAAGCATGGTAATACTCCTCAAGGCAATGGTATCATAGCAGTTAGAAGGACGGGATAATCGAGTATTAGCCGTCCCTAAAGGGGTCAATATGGGGATTCCCTTCTTATCCACGGGCACTTGTACACCTAGTCGGGAGGCTAAAAGGCTAATCATGCCCCCCATACTCAACTTCCCCGAGGTCTTCCCTTCACCCGACCGAGCTAAGCATCTATCCACCCAAATTTTCACCCAATCGGGACACCCTCCCCTTGAGGTGTCATGGCCCAAAGACATTTAAGGTCAAACTCCGGTAAATTAGTGGGCTCTCCAAAGACAAAAGACCGTCATAGACAAAAGACGGTGCACATAGCGCAAGGCGGGGTGGGGGATTGCGCTACTCTTGCAAAGTGGCTATGCCACCGACGACCACCGGTGATCTTGTACCAAAACACAAGGTAGGATTATAGTTCTCGCCTCTAGAAAGTCATCATCGGCCATGAAGTCCCAAGCAAAAGCACTCTCTATCTCAAGGAAAGTCATTTTGTATTGGTTATCATTGAGGGAGAAAGTGATGTATTCACATTCATCATCGGTTTCAGCATGTTTTTGGAGTGTCGAAAGAAACTCGAGGGTGTACCGCTCATAAGTTCGGGCTCTCTTCCATAGAAAGTCTCGGAGGCCAACCTTGTTGAGAAGAAACTCAACCGAGCTAGCCAACCCTAATGCTTCAAGGGTAGGGTAATCTGCGAACTTAGTTTCTTGTATCACCCTCCCCGGTCTATCAAGACGGTCCCATCGCCTTTTAGCTTGGTCACTTAGCTTCTTAAGGCCACGGGAGTTAATGTGGGGGACGGGATCGGTTCGGGTTCTCTTGCTCATTTTTTTTTTTTTTTTTTTCAACTGATAAGAACTAACAACAGCAAGGGTTTGACACAAGGACACAAATATGAACACCCTTACACTCCAAACACCCTCCACACAACAATAACCAACCACCAATTCCCAATTGAGTTCAACAATCACAACAACACTACCACACAACTCAACAACTTTAATCAACAACTACAAAAATATCTTAGTGAAATAAGCTACAACTCTACAATTAAGCAAGAACAAGACATTTCAAGCAAAATCAAAGAGAAGTAGGAAATAGTGTGTTATACCAAAATGGAAGTGAAGTAGTGTTATGTAGGGTGATTAGAACTTGTAAATAGCTTCCCTAAGCATGTAGAATGATCCTCCAAGCTTCAATTTGGATGGTGTTGCTTCAAATCAAAAACCCCCAAATTCTAGGGTTTGGTAGAATTGGACGATTTTCAGAAATTGTGGGGAGATTATGGTGGGAAGGAGAGAAGAAAGTAGGGATTTTTGTAGAGAAGTGAAAAGGAGAGGATTAGAGGATAGATTGAGAAGTGGTTGTGAAGATTTGAGAGTGGAAGATGAGAGGAGGGTGCTTGAGAGATTTTTGAGAGTGAGAGAGTGTTTTGAGAGAGGGAAGGTCGCGAGGTTCGTGTGAAAAGGCTGAGAAAGAGAAAAAATTAGCTTCGCGTTTTTCCTTGAGAAAAAAAAAAACAGAGTAGCCTTCGCGAGTCGCGATCAGTGTCGCGAGTCGCGACCTGGTGATTTCGCGAGTCGCGACATTTATCGCGAGTCGCGACCTGTGTGTTTTGTGGCACCAACCTCCCTCCTCACTCTTGTCCACCTATCACTCTCATTTTCTTCACTTTTGCTCGCATTCCTTGTGCTTGATTTGCTTTGATTTCAAATGCGAACCAACTCTCAGCTTTTGATACTCACTCATCAACATTTTTACACACAATAACTTCACAAGTCACGAACTTTCCTTCTATTCCCTGCAAAATAATCAACCACAAGCATAATATCTTCCAAAAACCAAAAGAAACTAACTTTATACACTATATACAACAAACTCGTTTATTTACCGTCGTCGACACGACTTACAACCATAAGGTCTAACCATAGTCCGGGTCACCGAGAGGAACATCCTCGGCCCCGACTTGCTTAAATCCTTCAAAGTACGGCTTAAGCCGTTGCCCATTTACCTTTAAAATCTTGGAGGTGGCTTCACTTTGGATCTCCACGGCTCCATGTGGAAACACTTTCACTACAATGAATGGCCCGATCCACCTAGAACGCAATTTTCCTGGAAAAAGACGTAGGCGGGACTGAAACAAGAGGACCTTTTGGCCCACCACGAACTCTTTTCTTATTATTAACTTGTCATGCCATGCCTTAGTCTTTGCTTTGTAAATTGCTGCGTTTTCATAGGCCTCGTTCCTTATCTCTTCCAATTCTTGCAGTTGTAGTTTCCGATGCAATCCAGTTTCATCCAAGGCCATGTTGAAGTTTTTAATGGCCCAATATGCTTTGTGCTCAAGTTCCACTGGAAGGTGACACGGCTTTCCAAACACCAATCGGTATGGTGACATACCAATGGGGGTTTTATAAGCCGTCCTATAGGCCCACAGTGCATCCTCCAATCGCAAGCTCCAATCCTTTCTACTTGGATTCACCGTTTTCTCCAAGATTGATTTGATCTCACGATTGGACACCTCCGCTTGGCCATTTGTTTGTGGATGGTAGGCCGTGGAGGTCTTGTGAGTCACATGATACTTTTTCAGCAGCGCACCTATGGTTCGATTGCAAAAATGAGTTCCCTTGTCACTAATCAATGCCCTTGGAATACCAAACCTCGCAAAATATGTGAGATTTCACAAAATCTCGCAACCACCTTAGCATCGTCGCATGCAGTGGCCTTAGCCTCCACCCACTTTGATACATAATCCACTGCTAAAAGAATGTACATGAAACCAAAAGAGTTAGGAAATGGCCCCATAAAATCAATGCCCCAAACATCGAATATTTCACAATACAAGATCGAGTTTTGTGGCATTTCATTTCTTTGGGAAATATTCCCGACTCTTTGACAATTATCGCATGACTTACAGAAATGGAATGCATCTCTATTCAAACTAGGCCAATAAAAACCACAATCTAATACCTTTCGAGCAGTTCTCTTTGCTCCAAAATGACCCCCACATGCATGAGAATGACAAAAGGTGAGAATCGATATTACCTCATTATCGGGAATGCACCTTCTAATCACTTGATCCGCACAATGTTTCCACAAATATGGATCGTCCCATACATAATGCTTTGCATCACTTCGTAATTTATCTTTTTGTGCTTTTGAAAAATTAGGAGGAAATTTGTTAGAGACAAGGAAATTCACAATGTTAGCATACCATGGACTGAACTCCTTAAGGGTGAACAAATGTTCATCCGGGAATTCTTTTCGAATTGGTTCTTTCCACGGTTTTTCAACATTATTCTCTAAATCATAGGAAGACACCAATCTACTCAAATGATCCGCTACTAAATTTTCGGTTCCCTTTTTGTCTTTCACCTCCAAATTAAACTCGCTCAAAAGTAGAATCCACCTGATCAATCTTGGCTTGGCTTCTTTTTTCGTCATTAAATGACGAAGAGCCGCATGGTCGTATATACAATAACTTTTGTTCCAAGCAAATAAGATCTAAATTTTTCCAAAGAAAATACCACAGCTAACAATTCTTTTTCAGTAGTAGAATAGTTACGCTGAGCCTCATTTAGTGTGATGGAAGCATAATAGATAGCATGTGGTGCTCTCCCCACCCTTTGACCTAACACCACTCCGACGGCGTAGTCACTTGCATCGCACATGATCTCAAAGGGAAGAGACCAATCAGGGGGTTGTATAATTGGAGCCGAGACGAGTCTTTCTTTCAAAGTATCAAAGGCATTCTTGCAATGTTCGTCAAAGGAAAAATCCACATCCTTTTGCAACAACTTACATAAAGGAGATATAATCTTCGAAAAGTCCTTGATGAACCTGCGATAAAAACCTGCATGGCCAAGAAAAGAACGTATTTCCCGAACATTAGTAGGATAAGGCAAAGATTGAATAGTGTCTACCTTAGCTTTATCTACCTCGAGTCCTTTTTCGGAGACCACATGGCCTAAAACAATCCCTTGTCGCACCATAAAATGGCACTTCTCGGAATTCAACACAAGGTTAGAATCGATACATCTTTTAAGCACAAAAACTAAGTGTTGCAAACAACTGTCAAAAGAATCTCCATGTATAGTGAAATCATCCATAAAAACTTCAACAAATCTCTCGACATATTCAGAGAATACACTCATCATACATCTCTGAAAAGTGGCAGGGGCATTACATAACCCAAAAGGCATGTGGGCGGGCGCGGATGTGTCGTCGTTGTGCACCGCGCCCGGCCAAAGATAAAATTTCTCCTACTCTCTTTTACAATAAACAAGTATAATGGAAGTAGGGGTCGTATCCACAGGGAAACAGGGACGAGTTTAGTACTTAGCGTGATTCGAAACCTAGATTAAGCTAAGGGCCGAGAAACCTAATAATAATAACAAAGGGGGGGTTTCAAGTAGATTATAACTAAACTACAACTAACTAGCATATAAACAAAATGAGAAATCAATTATAGGAAGGATCTTGAGTCCGATTAACATCCACTTCAATTCATTATCGATCATTGAACATCCACTCTAATTATTTCCATAATTATCTATTGTCGAGAATTAATCTCGTGTTCTCCTTATTCCTAGTTGAATAGCACGATCAGCGTGACTATAAAACTCTAACTAAAGGATAACCTAGTCCGATCTGCGTCTAAATTCAATCCGATAAAGCGGACTAAACACAGAGAACCAATAGACCTGCTAACGTCATACAAGCGATAAACGTTCAACAGTTGATTCAATTTCCCCAAGAAATAACCAAGACGATCTGCATCTAAGTTACTCCCTAGTTTGCTACCAATTGATAAAAGAATAAAACAATCGGGTTCTATTCTTAAATCTAGCATTAGATTAATTACACAATCAAACTAGTAACGTTCCTAGCATAATTATGCAAAAACCATAGAAAGCAATCATAGAAATTAAACCATAATCAAAGAAACTAAAGAGAGAGGAAAGATCTCACAATAATGCTTGAAGCTCCATATTAATCTCGTTCAAGAACGGTTCAAGCTACAATCGGCATAGCATAAGCCAATCCCATAATTGAAATCTACATAAACTAAACTAGAAAATAAAAACTAAAAAGAGAAGACAACAAGAGAAGAGTGGAGTTTTGGAAACTCCCTCTCCTTGTGGCAGCTGCCCCCTAGGTCTAAAAACAAAGTTTAGTATTTATACTAAGGCTCAAAAGTCAGCCGTCATTTAAACCGCCATAGGGGTCGCGAGGTGCGGTACAGTCGCACCGTGCGATGAGCTACCGCCTTCGCAACGAGCCGAAGAATTGGCGAAACCACGCGAGGTCGCACCGTGCGAGAATCCTCGCGAGGTGCGAGCAGGAGGTCGCGAGGTGCGACCATGCTCGCGAGGTGCGAGCTGCTGAGCGCTGGGCTGCTTGCTTCGAGCTGCGATGGGCGCTGGGCAGGCGGGCTGCTGGGCGCTTGGACGAGCGCCGGGCCGACGAGCTTGGGCGAGGCCGCTGGGCCGGGCGATGCTTCGAGCCGGCTCGCGATGGTCGAGCGATGATGCTTGCGATGGGCGATGCTTGTGCTTGATGGGCCGCTGGTGAGCCGGGCGTGCGATGCTTCGATGGGCGATCTTGGATGGGTTGGCGATGATGCTTAGGCTTGCGGTGATCACGAGAGCTTGGCTCGGATCAAATGCACTTCACCTTGGAAGCTCGGAATACATGACGTTAACACAAATTATCTCGCAAAGCTCCGAACTTCCGCTAAGAGCTAAATAAGACACGAATGTTAACAATTACAATCAAACCCCTAGCAAAGTGCACCTAAAATACCACAAGAACATCGTATAACTTGAGCGCATCAAATACCCCCACACTTGAACTTTACTCGACCTCGAGTAAACTCAAAATGAGGATCACCAAATGAATCATCACCCAAACTAACGACACCAACCTACACTCCCCATCAACTACATCATCATCATCACATCTTAACATCATCCGCTCAAAAACCTAAACGTAAGGGACGATGATTCCCCCACACTTAGATTCGAGCTCACCCGAAAAAATAAAAAGACGCGACAACAATAATCACCAAACGACAACCAAAATGTGAGCTCAAATCCTGAAGGATCTCAAAGGAATTGAACTCACTCCAACGCCACAATCAAAATGACAACTCGCCTAAAACCTCAAAAGATAAACACTACTACTATTACAACCAACCTATATAAGCAAGCTATGGAACAAAGACAAAAAGGGATAAATTCCATGCTTACTCCCAAAAACAATAAACCAAAAGAAAGTGAAAGCCAAAACAAATCTCCGGCAAATGAATCTTCAAAATACATAATTCTCTCTTAATCTCTCATTTCGCCTAGGAGCCCTTTCGGGTTTTCATCCTAGCTTCTCACATTTTTTTTTCATCTCACCATCTTACCCGCTCAATATAAGCCACTTTTTTTGCATAAGTTGCCCTTTCGGGTTTTCAACCTATCCGGGCCCCCATTTTTGCCCGAGTCGCCCACCCTTGTGGGTTTTCAACTCAGCGGGTTTCATTTCATCAATTTTTTTTTTTTTTTTTTTTTTTTTTTTTTTTATATTCTTTTTCATTTTTTTCAAATTGAAAGTAATATATACAACATAGATACACGAGAATGAGAATACCCTCCCCCCTACTTAAACTACACATTGTCCTCAATGTGTCGACAATTAGAAGAAAAAGTAAACTGAAGATGGGGGGGAGAAAATCGAAAATCGGGTAAATCGAAGATCGAATGCTCAAAACTCATGACCAAACAATCCGTCAAACTCAAATTTCTGAACAACACCAACTCAAATCTCATAAATCAACTCACAACCTCTCCCTCGAATCACTCAAACAAATGACAAGCTCAAAAGTTTTGAATTTGTGAGATTTGCACCTAGCTTAAGAGATCGAAAAGATACATTAACAATCTCAATCCTCTAGTGTTACCAACTCCTAGCTATTGAAGTCCTCCCAACGGGTTTTCTTTTGTGGATTTTGGTTACAAGCGAATTAAGATTGGTTGTGGATCTTTTTAGTGGGTGGGTGGTGGGTGAAAGAAAATTTGTTGTGGTGGTGGAAATTTGATGAAAAATAAAGGAAAAGAAAGAAAATAAAGGGGTCTCGGGGTTTTGGGGTCTCGGGTTGCCTCCCGAGAAGCGCTGTTGTTTAAAGTCGTGAGCTCGACTTAGTACCTTAAGCTTAATCATTGGGTTGTGCTCCATGTGTGACAATGGTGGTTCCATGTCAATCTCCACTTCAAGTACCTGCAAAATTGATTGAGAAGAACTCTTGCAATGCATCGTTAATACCTAGCTTACTACAACATGGTTGAGCATATAACATCTGATTATATCCCAAACCTAGCATTAAGGCAACAACAAACATCAACTAGTAGTACTCCTAGCTAATCCAAGTCATGACCATTAATATAAATGTTTAAAGCTAGACAATAACCAAGATATAAAGTATGAGTTAATCAACCATTCCCAAGAGAGTTTAAGCAACAAGTTCCATGCTTCTTGTCCAAAATACAAAAATGAAATACATAGAGCTCAATGGAGGATGAAAACTAGAAACTAAAACAAAAAGGGAATTCTTTATATGTGTGGCCAACCAAAAACAAAGAGCACAAGCAATACCATCCAAAAATCACTCTAAATAAAAAACAAGTAACACCGTTTCCCCGGCAACGGCGCCAAAATTTGGGCGGGCGCGGATGTGTCGTCGTTGTGCACCGCGCCCGGCCAAAGATAAAATTTCTCCTACTCTCTTTTACAATAAACAAGTATAATGGAAGTAGGGGTCGTATCCACAGGAAACAGGGACGAGTTTAGTACTTAGCGTGATTCGAAACCTAGATTAAGCTAAGGGCCGAGAAACCTAATAATAATAACAAAGGGGGGTTTCAAGTAGATTATAACTAAACTACAACTAACTAGCATATAAACAAAATGAGAAATCAATTATAGGAAGGATCTTGAGTCCGATTAACATCCACTTCAATTCATTATCGATCATTGAACATCCACTCTAATTATTTCCATAATTATCTATTGTCGAGAATTAATCTCGTGTTCTCCTTATTCCTAGTTGAATAGCACGATCAGCGTGACTATAAAACTCTAACTAAAGGATAACCTAGTCCGATCTGCGTCTAAATTCAATCCGATAGCAGCACTAAACACAGAGAACCAATAGACCTGCTAACGTCATACAAGCGATAAACGTTCAACAGTTGATTCAATTTCCCCAAGAAATAACCAAGACGATCTGCATCTAAGTTACTCCCTAGTTTGCTACCAATTGATAAAAGAATAAAACAATCGGGTTCTATTCTTAAATCTAGCATTAGATTAATTACACAATCAAACTAGTAACGTTCCTAGCATAATTATGCAAAAACCATAGAAAGCAATCATAGAAATTAAACCATAATCAAAGAAACTAAAGAGAGAGGAAAGATCTCACAATAATGCTTGAAGCTCCATATTAATCTCGTTCAAGAACGGTTCAAGCTACAATCGGCATAGCATAAGCCAATCCCATAATTGAAATCTACATAAACTAAACTAGAAAATAAAAACTAAAAAGAGAAGACAACAAGAGAAGAGTGGAGTTTTGGAAACTCCCTCTCCTTGTGGCTGCTGCCCCCTAGGTCTAAAAACAAAGTTTAGTATTTATACTAAGGCTCAAAAGTCAGCCGTCATTTAAACCGCCATAGGGGTCGCGAGGTGCGGTACAGGTCGCACCGTGCGATGAGCTACTGCCTTCGCAACGAGCTGAAGAATTGGCGAAACCACGCAGGTCGCACCGTGCGAGAATCCTCGCGAGGTGCGAGCAGGAGGTCGCGAGGTGCGACCATGCTCGCGAGGTGCGAGCTGCTGAGCGCTGGGCTGCTTGCTTCGAGCTGCGATGGGCGCTGGGCAGGCTGGCTGCTGGGCGCTTGGACGAGCGCTGGGCTGACGAGCTTGGGCGAGGCTGCTGGGCTGGCGATGCTTCGAGCTGGCTCGCGATGGTCGAGCGATGATGCTGCGATGGGCGATGCTTGTGCTTGATGGGCTGCTGGTGAGCTGGGCGTGCGATGCTTCGATGGGCGATCTTGGATGGGTTGGCGATGATGCTTAGGCTTGCGGTGATCACGAGAGCTTGGCTCGGATCAAATGCACTTCACCTTGGAAGCTCGGAATACATGACGTTAACACAAATTATCTCGCAAAGCTCCGAACTTCCGCTAAGAGCTAAATAAGACACGAATGTTAACAATTACAATCAAACCCCTAGCAAAGTGCACCTAAAATACCACAAGAACATCGTATAACTTGAGCGCATCAAATACCCCCACACTTGAACTTTACTCGACCTCGAGTAAACTCAAAATGAGGATCACCAAATGAATCATCACCCAAACTAACGACACCAACCTACACTCCCCATCAACTACATCATCATCATCACATCTTAACATCATCCGCTCAAAAACCTAAACGTAAGGGACGATGATTCCCCCACACTTAGATTCGAGCTCACCTGAAAAATAAAAAGACGCGACAACAATAATCACCAAACGACAACCAAAATGTGAGCTCAAATCCTGAAGGATCTCAAAGGAATTGAACTCACTCCAACGCCACAATCAAAATGACAACTCGCCTAAAACCTCAAAAGATAAACACTACTACTATTACAACCAACCTATATAAGCAAGCTATGGAACAAAGACAAAAAGGGATAAATTCCATGCTTACTCCCAAAAACAATAAACCAAAAGAAAGTGAAAGCCAAAACAAATCTCCGGCAAATGAATCTTCAAAATACATAATTCTCTCTTAATCTCTCATTTTGCCTAGGAGCCCTTTCGGGTTTTCATCCTAGCTTCTCACATTTTTTTTTCATCTCACCATCTTACCCGCTCAATATAAGCCACTTTTTTTGCATAAGTTGCCCTTTCGGGTTTTCAACCTATCCGGGCCCCCATTTTTGCCCGAGTCGCCCACCCTTGTGGGTTTTCAACTCAGCGGGTTTCATTTCATCAATATATATATTTTTTTTTTTTTTTTTTTTTTTATATTCTTTTTCATTTTTTTCAAATTGAAAGTAATATATACAACATAGATACACGAGAATGAGAATACCCTCCCCCCTACTTAAACTACACATTGTCCTCAATGTGTCGACAATTAGAAGAAAAAGTAAACTGAAGATGGGGGGAGAAAATCGAAAATCGGGTAAATCGAAGATCGAATGCTCAAAACTCATGACCAAACAATCCGTCAAACTCAAATTTCCGAACAACACCAACTCAAATCTCATAAATCAACTCACAACCTCTCCCTCGAATCACTCAAACAAATGACAAGCTCAAAAGTTTTGAATTTGTGAGATTTGCACCTAGCTTAAGAGATCGAAAAGATACATTAACAATCTCAATCCTCTAGTGTTACCAACTCCTAGCTATTGAAGTCCTCCCAACGGGTTTTCTTTTGTGGATTTTGGTTACAAGCGAATTAAGATTGGTTGTGGATCTTTTTAGTGGGTGGGTGGTGGGTGAAAGAAAATTTGTTGTGGTGGTGGAAATTTGATGAAAAATAAAGGAAAAGAAAGAAAATAAAGGGGTCTCGGGGTTTTGGGGTCTCGGGTTGCCTCCCCGAGAAGCGCTGTTGTTTAAAGTCGTGAGCTCGACTTAGTACCTTAAGCTTAATCATTGGGTTGTGCTCCATGTGTGACAATGGTGGTTCCATGTCAATCTCCACTTCAAGTACCTGCAAAATTGATTGAGAAGAACTCTTGCAATGCATCGTTAATACCTAGCTTACTACAACATGGTTGAGCATATAACATCTGATTATATCCCAAACCTAGCATTAAGGCAACAACAAACATCAACTAGTAGTACTCCTAGCTAATCCAAGTCATGACCATTAATATAAATGTTTAAAGCTAGACAATAACCAAGATATAAAGTATGAGTTAATCAACCATTCCCAAGAGAGTTTAAGCAACAAGTTCCATGCTTCTTGTCCAAAATACAAAAATGAAATACATAGAGCTCAATGGAAGATGAAAACTAGAAACTAAAACAAAAAGGGAATTCTTTATATGTGTGGCCAACCAAAAACAAAGAGCACAAGCAATACCATCCAAAAATCACTCTAAATAAAAAACAAGTAACACCGTTTCCCCGGCAACGGCGCCAAAATTTGGGCGGGCGCGGATGTGTCGTCGTTGTGCACCGCGCCCGGCCAAAGATAAAATTTCTCCTACTCTCTTTTACAATAAACAAGTATAATGGAAGTAGGGGTCGTATCCACAGGGGAAACAGGGACGAGTTTAGTACTTAGCGTGATTCGAAACCTAGATTAAGCTAAGGGCCGAGAAACCTAATAATAATAACAAAGGGGGGTTTCAAGTAGATTATAACTAAACTACAACTAACTAGCATATAAACAAAATGAGAAATCAATTATAGGAAGGATCTTGAGTCCGATTAACATCCACTTCAATTCATTATCGATCATTGAACATCCACTCTAATTATTTCCATAATTATCTATTGTCGAGAATTAATCTCGTGTTCTCCTTATTCCTAGTTGAATAGCACGATCAGCGTGACTATAAAACTCTAACTAAAGGATAACCTAGTCCGATCTCGCGTCTAAATTCAATCCGATAGCAGACACTAAACACAGAGAACCAATAGACCTCGCTAACGTCATACAAGCGATAAACGTTCAACGCTTGATTCAATTTCCCCAAGAAATAACCAAGACGATCTCGCATCTAAGTTACTCCCTAGTTTGCTACCAATTGATAAAAGAATAAAACAATCGGGTTCTATTCTTAAATCTAGCATTAGATTAATTACACAATCAAACTAGTAACGTTCCTAGCATAATTATGCAAAAACCATAGAAAGCAATCATAGAAATTAAACCATAATCAAAGAAACTAAAGAGAGAGGAAAGATCTCACAATAATGCTTGAAGCTCCATATTAATCTCGTTCAAGAACGGTTCAAGCTACAATCGGCATAGCATAAGCCAATCCCATAATTGAAATCTACATAAACTAAACTAGAAAATAAAAACTAAAAAGAGAAGACAACAAGAGAAGAGTGGAGTTTTGGAAACTCCCTCTCCTTGTGGCAATGCCCCCTAGGTCTAAAAACAAAGTTTAGTATTTATACTAAGGCTCAAAAGTCACCCGTCATTTAAACCGCCATAGGGGTCGCGAGGTGCGGTACGTGTCGCACCGTGCGATGAGCTACCGCCTTCGCAACGAGCTGAAGAATTGGCGAAACCACGCAGGTCGCACCGTGCGAGAATCCTCGCGAGGTGCGAGCAGGAGGTCGCGAGGTGCGACCATGCTCGCGAGGTGCGAGCTGCTGAGCGCTGGGCTGCTTGCTTCGAGCTGCGATGGGCGCCGGGCAAGCCGGGCCGCCGGGCGCTTGACGAGCGCCGGGGCCGACGAGCTTGGGCGAGGCTGGCTGGGCCGGCGCGATGCTTCGAGCCGGCTCGCGATGGTCGAGCGATGATGCTTTGCGATGGGCGATGCTTGTGCTTGATGGGGCGCCGGGTGAGCCGGGCGTGCGATGCTTCGATGGGCGATCTTGGATGGGTTGGCGATGATGCTTAGGCTTGCGGTGATCACGAGAGCTTGGCTCGGATCAAATGCACTTCACCTTGGAAGCTCGGAATACATGACGTTAACACAAATTATCTCGCAAAGCTCCGAACTTCCGCTAAGAGCTAAATAAGACACGAATGTTAACAATTACAATCAAACCCCTAGCAAAGTGCACCTAAAATACCACAAGAACATCGTATAACTTGAGCGCATCAAATACCCCCACACTTGAACTTTACTCGACCTCGAGTAAACTCAAAATGAGGATCACCAAATGAATCATCACCCAAACTAACGACACCAACCTACACTCCCCATCAACTACATCATCATCATCACATCTTAACATCATCCGCTCAAAAACCTAAACGTAAGGGACGATGATTCCCCCACACTTAGATTCGAGCTCACCTGAAAAATAAAAAGACGCGACAACAATAATCACCAAACGACAACCAAAATGTGAGCTCAAATCCTGAAGGATCTCAAAGGAATTGAACTCACTCCAACGCCACAATCAAAATGACAACTCGCCTAAAACCTCAAAAGATAAACACTACTACTATTACAACCAACCTATATAAGCAAGCTATGGAACAAAGACAAAAAGGGATAAATTCCATGCTTACTCCCAAAAACAATAAACCAAAAGAAAGTGAAAGCCAAAACAAATCTCCGGCAAATGAATCTTCAAAATACATAATTCTCTCTTAATCTCTCATTTCGCCTAGGAGCCCTTTCGGGTTTTCATCCTAGCTTCTCACATTTTTTTTTCATCTCACCATCTTACCCGCTCAATATAAGCCACTTTTTTTGCATAAGTTGCCCTTTCGGGTTTTCAACCTATCCGGGCCCCCATTTTTGCCCGAGTCGCCCACCCTTGTGGGTTTTCAACTCAGCGGGTTTCATTTCATCAATTTTTTTTTTTTTTTTTTTTTTTTATATTCTTTTTCATTTTTTTCAAATTGAAAGTAATATATACAACATAGATACACGAGAATGAGAATACCCTCCCCCCTACTTAAACTACACATTGTCCTCAATGTGTCGACAATTAGAAGAAAAAGTAAACTGAAGATGGGGGGAGAAAATCGAAAATCGGGTAAATCGAAGATCGAATGCTCAAAACTCATGACCAAACAATCCGTCAAACTCAAATTTCTGAACAACACCAACTCAAATCTCATAAATCAACTCACAACCTCTCCCTCGAATCACTCAAACAAATGACAAGCTCAAAAGTTTTGAATTTGTGAGATTTGCACCTAGCTTAAGAGATCGAAAAGATACATTAACAATCTCAATCCTCTAGTGTTACCAACTCCTAGCTATTGAAGTCCTCCCAACGGGTTTTCTTTTGTGGATTTTGGTTACAAGCGAATTAAGATTGGTTGTGGATCTTTTTAGTGGGTGGGTGGTGGGTGAAAGAAAATTTGTTGTGGTGGTGGAAATTTGATGAAAAATAAAGGAAAAGAAAGAAAATAAAGGGGTCTCGGGGTTTTGGGGTCTCGGGTTGCCTCCCGAGAAGCGCTGTTGTTTAAAGTCGTGAGCTCGACTTAGTACCTTAAGCTTAATCATTGGGTTGTGCTCCATGTGTGACAATGGTGGTTCCATGTCAATCTCCACTTCAAGTACCTGCAAAATTGATTGAGAAGAACTCTTGCAATGCATCGTTAATACCTAGCTTACTACAACATGGTTGAGCATATAACATCTGATTATATCCCAAACCTAGCATTAAGGCAACAACAAACATCAACTAGTAGTACTCCTAGCTAATCCAAGTCATGACCATTAATATAAATGTTTAAAGCTAGACAATAACCAAGATATAAAGTATGAGTTAATCAACCATTCCCAAGAGAGTTTAAGCAACAAGTTCCATGCTTCTTGTCCAAAATACAAAAATGAAATACATAGAGCTCAATGGAAGATGAAAACTAGAAACTAAAACAAAAAGGGAATTCTTTATATGTGTGGCCAACCAAAAACAAAGAGCACAAGCAATACCATCCAAAAATCACTCTAAATAAAAAACAAGTAACACCGTTTCCCCGGCAACGGCGCCAAAATTTGGGCGGGCGCGGATGTGTCGTCGTTGTGCACCGCGCCCGGCCAAAGATAAAATTTCTCCTACTCTCTTTTACAATAAACAAGTATAATGGAAGTAGGGGTCGTATCCACAGGGAAACAGGGACGAGTTTAGTACTTAGCGTGATTCGAAACCTAGATTAAGCTAAGGGCCGAGAAACCTAATAATAATAACAAAGGGGGGGTTTCAAGTAGATTATAACTAAACTACAACTAACTAGCATATAAACAAAATGAGAAATCAATTATAGGAAGGATCTTGAGTCCGATTAACATCCACTTCAATTCATTATCGATCATTGAACATCCACTCTAATTATTTCCATAATTATCTATTGTCGAGAATTAATCTCGTGTTCTCCTTATTCCTAGTTGAATAGCACGATCAGCGTGACTATAAAACTCTAACTAAAGGATAACCTAGTCCGATCTGCGTCTAAATTCAATCCGATAGCAGCACTAAACACAGAGAACCAATAGACCTGCTAACGTCATACAAGCGATAAACGTTCAACAGTTGATTCAATTTCCCCAAGAAATAACCAAGACGATCTGCATCTAAGTTACTCCCTAGTTTGCTACCAATTGATAAAAGAATAAAACAATCGGGTTCTATTCTTAAATCTAGCATTAGATTAATTACACAATCAAACTAGTAACGTTCCTAGCATAATTATGCAAAAACCATAGAAAGCAATCATAGAAATTAAACCATAATCAAAGAAACTAAAGAGAGAGGAAAGATCTCACAATAATGCTTGAAGCTCCATATTAATCTCGTTCAAGAACGGTTCAAGCTACAATCGGCATAGCATAAGCCAATCCCATAATTGAAATCTACATAAACTAAACTAGAAAATAAAAACTAAAAAGAGAAGACAACAAGAGAAGAGTGGAGTTTTGGAAACTCCCTCTCCTTGTGGTCGCTGCCCCTAGGTCTAAAAACAAAGTTTAGTATTTATACTAAGGCTCAAAAGTCACCCGTCATTTAAACCGCCATAGGGGTCGCGAGGTGCGGTACGGGTCGCACCGTGCGATGAGCTACTGCCTTCGCAACGAGCCGAAGAATTGGCGAAACCACGCGAGGTCGCACCGTGCGAGAATCCTCGCGAGGTGCGAGCAGGAGGTCGCGAGGTGCGACCATGCTCGCGAGGTGCGAGCCGCCGAGCGCCGGGCTCGCTTGCTTCGAGCCGCGATGGGCGCCGGGCAAGCCGGGCCGGCTGGGCGCTTGGACGAGCGCTGGGCTGACGAGCTTGGGCGAGGCTGCTGGGCTGGCGATGCTTCGAGCTGGCTCGCGATGGTCGAGCGATGATGCTGCGATGGGCGATGCTTGTGCTTGATGGGCTGCTGGTGAGCTGGGCGTGCGATGCTTCGATGGGCGATCTTGGATGGGTTGGCGATGATGCTTAGGCTTGCGGTGATCACGAGAGCTTGGCTCGGATCAAATGCACTTCACCTTGGAAGCTCGGAATACATGACGTTAACACAAATTATCTCGCAAAGCTCCGAACTTCCGCTAAGAGCTAAATAAGACACGAATGTTAACAATTACAATCAAACCCCTAGCAAAGTGCACCTAAAATACCACAAGAACATCGTATAACTTGAGCGCATCAGCATGCGCCTATATGCAAACGTGCCAAAAGGACACGTAAATGTGGTTTTCTCTTGATCCTCTGGCGCAATAGCCACCTGGAAGTACCCTGAATAACCATCTAAGAAGCAATAGAAGGCATGACTAGCAAGTCTTTCAAGCATTTGATCGATGAATGGCAAAGGAAAATGGTCTTTCCTAGTCACAGCATTCAATTTACGATAATCAATGCAAACACGCCATCTATTTTGGATACGTGTAGGAATCAACTCACCATTTTGGTTCTCCACAACAGTTACACCCGTTTTCTTAGGTACAACTTGGGTAGGACTAACCCATTGGCTATCAGAAATAGGGTAAATCATACCTGCTTGGAGTAATTTCAGAATTTCTGCTTTCACTACCTCCATCATAGGTGGGCTTAACCGGCGTTGTGGTTGCCTCACGGGTTTTGCATCATCTTCAATCAAGATCCGATGCATGCATGTGGTAGGACTTATACCTTTGATGTCGGCAATCGTCCATCCAATTGCTTCTCTATGCTCCTTAAGAACCTCAATAAGTCTTCCTTCTTGTTCATTGGTGAGCTGACCTGAGATGATTACTGGTAATGTTTCTCCTTCTCCAAGGAACACATACTTCAAATCATCGGGAAGTGGCTTCAATTCCACTTTTGGGGCCTGCAAAACAGATGGTAACAACTTCTCTCTAGGAATGGTTAGTGGGACGGGTCCAAAATGAAAAGGGATCGTCAGAAGCTTGTATTGATCTTCCAAAACCTGCACTATTTCCTGCAAATTAGTGCTTAAAACATATTCAATTTCATCATCTTTCAAATTATGCTCAAGAGCCACCTGCAATTCATCTTTACCATCAATTTCAAACACGTCCTGCGAAAAAGAGTCAATCACATCTATAGAATAACATGAATGATCATCACTTGGAAATTTCATGGAATCATAAATGTTGAACTCTACTGTATCTCCATCAAACTCCATAGTAAGAGATCCACTATGCACATCAATTTTAGTCCTAGCAGTTTTTAAAAATGGTCGTCCTAATAAAATAGTGGTCGCATGTTTATCGTGCTCCATATCTAGGACATAAAAATCGGTAGGAAAAATCAGCTTATCAACCTTAACTAACACGTCTTCCACTATTCCCTTAGGATAAGCATTAGAACGGTCGCCTAACCGAATCACAACACTGTTTCATGTAAGGCACCTAGCTTTAAGGACTCGTACAAAGAATAAGGAATTGCATTTATAGAAGCCCCTAAATCTAGCATAGCCCTTGGAAACGTGGTGTTCCCAATCACACAAGGTATAGCAAACATGCCCGGATCACTTTGCATTTTGGAGGAAGTTTCATTTGAAACATCGCAGACACATGTTCGCTAACCTTAACCTTTTGTGCTCCCCTTAACCGTTGTTTTCTTTTGGTAGTGCACATTTCCTTAAGGAACTTGGCATACCTAGGAATTTGTTTTAAAGCATCTAAAAGGGGAATGTTTACCTCACATTTACGAAAGGTTTCGTAAATATCTTTGTCGCACTCCTTTCTTCGAGTGTCTTTTAGTGCCTCTCGGAAATGGTGGAACCGGCTCATAAGGTGGTGAAGGTAGTGGTTGCTTGGATTGCTCAATTGATGTAGATGACAATGGCTCGGCATCAGGCACCGATTCATAAACAACAACCTCTTCCTCTACCTCTTTGTCTTTAGCGGTCTCCTTATCATTGCCCTTTAGTTCTCTTCCACTTCTTAGTGTTATGGCACTCGCGTTTTGTCTCGGATTAACCTCCGTTTGAGATGGTAGCTTACCCGAATCTCGAGCCTCTAACCGGCTCACTGCTCCAGAGACCTGACTCATTTGATGCTCGATCGGGTCTCCTCCTGAAACTGAACCATATTTCCCTGCATGTTAATCACATTTTTAGTTAAAGCATTAATCATATCCTCAGTAGACATGCTGGTACTAGGTCCCTGTGATTGGCCTTGCGGCCGAAAATGTGGAGCTCCGTGCTCCGGTGCTCTCGAATAAGGAGGTGGTGGGCGGTTATACTGCCGTGGCGGCTGTTGGTTCCCCGATGAATTCCCATACCTCAAATTAGGATGATCTCGCCATCCCGGATTGTAGGTGCCGAATATGGATCATATCTTTTTGGAAACCTTGGCCCCGAAAACCGGCCGCCTTAACCTCTTCACTCGGTTCCTCCCGCAAATGAGGACAAAAATCATGGAATGGTTCGAAGAGCAAATGCCACAAGCTTTCACATGTTGAGTATTCTTTTCCTTTGTCATAAATTCCCGCACCATAGATGTCAAAGCTTGCACTTGATCTTCTAACTTAGAAGTTCCAAGACTCTCGGTCGCCACACGACGAGCTCCCGATCTTCTAGTGAATTGTCTCGAGCCCTCGCCACGCTCATTTATCAAATCTTTAGCAGCTTGTGCGGTTTTATTGACAATTGAACCTCCACTAGCTGCATTCACCATACGTGCATCTTCACCACAAAGTCCATTGTAAAAGTAGAGCACTAAGTCTTCATCTCGCATAACCATGATAAGGACAACTAGCACACAACTTCCCGAATCCGGCCCAAGTACTCATAAAAGGTTTCATCACTCTTTTGCTCGATGTTGCTTATCTCCTTCTTCAACACCGAAGACATTGAAGTTGGAAAATATTGTTCGAGAAAAGCCTTTTTCAAATCAGCCCATGTGGAGATGCTACCCGGTGGAAGATAATACAACCAATCATTTGCCGCACCTTTTAATGAGAACGGGAAGGCTTTGAGTTTCACCTTCTCTTCCGACACTCCGCTTGGTTTCATGCTGCTACATACCACATGGAATTCCGAAAGATGCTTATTCGGATCCTCACCATTTAGCCCATAGAATGTCGGAAGCAAATGTATTAACCCCGATTTCACTCAAAAGTTTCCCCTTCATCTTCTTGCGGAAATGTAATGCATAAAGGTCGCTGATCAAGGTTAGGAGCCGTGAGCTCCTTTAATGTGCGTGGCTCAACTCTCGGAGGCATCTCTTCTTCTATGTTGATAGCAAAAGGGAGCTCCTTGAAGTTTTCACGCCGTTCTCTTCTCAACCCGAAAAGAGTTAATTCCAAATCTCGATCGTACTGCAAAGGCTCTTGGTTAGTAGCACGAGTAACAACCATAAACCACAATGCAAGCAATACAATCAAAATGACAAAACTACACTAATTACAAACAAGAAACGCGTTTGGTAGGCTTTTGCCGTGTACTCCTAACCAAATATAATTAACCTACTCTCATACACACTAAGCAAGTATAATGGAAATAGGGATCGTATCCACAGGGAGCAAAGGAACTTATTCGGAAATTAGTGAATTAAAGACCCTAGTATGTGCTAAGGCCAAAGTAACCGAATTGGGGGGATTTGGAACAATGCAAGCAAGCTAAACTAAACACAAGATTGAAATATGAAGAGACTATAATATAAAAAGGCCTTGGATTCGATTAGCATCCACCCTAACCTAGTTTGTGGTCATGAAATATCAACCCCGACACTTCCTATGGTCACCTATCGAGAAGTCTAGACCTCTCTCCTCCTAAATCGTGGCTAAACACACGATCTGCGTGGTTTGAACCTCCCTTACTATGCCTTAACTCAAATGAATCGCACTCAAGTCCAAACCAAAGTAGCATTAAGGTCGAGGAACACGATAGGATTACTAATGTTATCAAAGCAATAACATTCAAATAATAAGCAATACTTCTCTAAGTGCAAAAGATTAATGTTCAAGCAAATAATCAAACACCTAGTATGCTACATGGAGCTAGGAACACAACAATCCGATTATGCACCTAAAATTAGCATTAGATGAATCACACAATAATACTAGTAACGTTCCTAGCAAAGATTATGCAAACATCATGAAATTGAACATAAGAAGCATCACAATGACCATTAAGAAAGTAGAGGATAAGAACTTCTCACAAGTAGATTAGAGCTTCAACAACCGAATCCAAGAAAGATGTTTAAGCTAGACAAGCCATAGGATTCATTACAAATCTACCAAAGAAGAAAGGGAGAAATCCTGGAAAAACCATCTCTTTCTCTCTCCTCTCTAGTCGCTCTTACAAAAAACTAAAACTAAAAAACTTCTAACCTAACCCTCCAAGGGAGGAAAAGAAAACAAAAGAAACAATGACACGAGGGGTCGCGACTCGCGACAAAGCTCGCGACTCGCAACCATGGGCGGTCGCGACTCGCGATACTGATCGCGGGTCGCGACGTTTCCTCTGTCTTAAAACTGCAAAAACACAAAATACAAAGAGGAAAGACGAGAGAATTTGGCTTTTGAGTAAGCCATGAAGCTGCCAAACCAAAGTGAAGATGATCCTCGGACAACGAGCAAACCAAGAAGCTTGAACCACGGACCTCGGAACTCGAAACTCGGAACTCGGAACTCGGAAAGAGCTCGGAGCCTTGGGAGATGCGCCATAAAGGAACCAAGGATAGGGACCCCGGGGCACAAAAAGTGATCGAAGGACCAAGATCAGCCCTCGATTACGCCACCATACAAACCGCACCCTAAACTCCTCAAAACACAACATCTTCCGACAACACCTCATATCGTCAAAACTCTCCTAAATCCCGAAACTAAGCTCGAACCGACACCAAAAACGACCCGAAATCCGCCTAAGATTGGCGGATAACTTAGACACATCACCGAACGTTGCTAGCTTTATCTCGTCTTCCGTGAAAGGTCTAGAAATTAAAGCAATTCGAGAGTCCGTCAAAGTAGGCAAGAAGTCGAAGATTGGGTCACTTCAGTTGGCAACTGGAATATAGAGGGGTTTCTAGTAAAAAGCTCTTTAAAGTATTGAAAGAAAACCTCTTTGATATCTTCTTGAGAGTCAACCCAGTTTCCTTCATGATTTTTGATAGATCTGATTTCATTTCTTGCACTCCTAGTCTTAACACTTTTAAAGAAAAAGGAAGTTGTTCTTGCACTCCTAGTCTTAACACTTTTGAAGAAAAAGGAAGTTGTACTATCTCCATAAGCATCCCACCTGGATTTGGACCTTTACTTCCAATAGTCCCATTTGATGTCAACGTTGGATTTTAGTGACTTTGTTACCTTGATGCTATTGGCAGCTTGGTTGATGTCATTAATTTGTATCTGGGCTTTAGTCGCTTCCTCTTGGATATCAATCCAATCCATTTTATTCTCGTTTTTGAGAGCTAAACACCAATTCTTAGCTTCATACAAAAAGTAACCAAGCTTTCTTTGTAGTTTTAAGGCATCCGACCCTTGGATTTGCTCATTCCATATGAGTTTGATTTTCCCCTTAACCTCATTGTTTTTTAAACAACAACTTTCTAGCTTGTAAGGCCTTTTCCTTTTGAAAGGAACTGGATGTATGTGTTTGCAGTATGATGGGACTATGATCCGACAAAAGGATTGGAAGATTTGGAATCGAGGCATCCGGGATCCGGTCCTTCCAAACTGGGGTTACAAATAGCTTTGTCTAGCTTCTCCATGATTATATCATTTCCTTATCTATTATTAGTCCATGTGAAATTTACCCCATGTGAATAGATTTCCAGTAGATTGTTCATTTGTTTCCAATTAACGAACATATTTGCTCCCTTTAATTTTGAGTTCCCTCCTATTTTTTATTCTGCTTTTTCATCTTGGTTGACATCTCCTATCAACAACCAACTACCATCGTTTTTGTTTATCAGATCGAAAATTGAATCCCACACTTGCTGTCTTTCTTGAAGGACAGGGGAACCGTACACAAAGCCGATATAACATTCATAGCCAGAGTTTAGTACAGTCTTACAAGCTATGATATTTTTAGTAGTAGACAAAATAGAAACTACCATACTCCGATGCTAACAGAGAAATAGGCCGCCACTTTTGTTATCGGAGTCTATCCCCATACAACCTTTGAAACCCCACCTATTGAAAATTGGTTCAAGGTCTACAACATTACACTTAGTTCCTGCTAGAAAAATAAAATCTAAACTACTACTATTAGCCAAATTCGAGATGAAAGAGTGTAGAGAGGAATTTGAGCTCAGGCCTTTACAATTCCAACCGAGAAAATTCATTTAGGAACAAAAGACTGTAGCTGGCCAGTCGCGCCTTCAGCATTATTGTTGATATCTGTGGCAGAAGTGGTGTGAATTGCGTTATCTGCCTCTTGACTTAATCCAAATACCAGAACTCCCTTTCCCTTGTTCAGTTTTTTATTTCTCTTCCTCTTGCTCTCTTGATAAAACTCACTATATGTTACATGAACTATATGTGTTTATTAAATTGATTGAAAATTGAATTGAAAAAAATATGGAAAGGGTCTCATGCACCAAACATTGTGTTGGAACACAAGGTGACACTCAAGAAGGGGGGTTGAATTGAGTGGCTAAATCTAATCGATTTTCGCAAAAACACCCTTATGGCACAGTGCCGTGCACTGTGTTATTCACTCGTAAAATCTCCTATTTATGTTTTTGCTGAACCGAAAATGAATCAAACAATAAAACAATGAAATCAAATAATTAAACACTAGAATTTAACGTGGTTCAATCTCACCTCTGAGATCTACGTCCACACAAACTACTCTTTTATTATTTGAAGCATAAAATATCAAACTCTTGATACAATTCAATTCCCCCACTACTAACTCTAGTAGTGCTCCCCAACACTTAACCTTAAGTGTTGCTACTCTCCTATAATATAAGAATTATAGAAATAAAGATTCCTCAAAGACGTGCTTCTTATTCAAGCAAATAGAGGATCGTTACAAGCTTTGTTTAGAAACCTTAACTTACTAGAACTCTGTGCCGTACACTGTGCTCTGGGAGTCCGTTTTCAGCTCTCAAAATATTTATCTCTCCAAATCTGAAAACGTGTGATAGTATACTGATTTCTATCCCTTATATAACTTCATCAACTGAATAAGAATTATTCTCCAAGAAACAATTATCTTCTTGAATAGTTTTTATTCCTAAAATAAAGGGATAAAATTCTTTTCCTTTTCAATATCCAATTTTATCTTTTATAAAAATTGATTTCCTTCTTTCCTTATAAGATAAGGATTCCTCCATATCTTATGCCAACTCTAAATCAGATTTTAAATCAGTTTTTATCTAAACAAACTTTATAAAAATTGTTATCATTAAAAATCAGTTTTTCTCTTTTTACAAACAATCTTTTTCGAAAATCTTTTAAAGAAATGTTTTCTTTAAAATCAATTTTTTATTAAAACTCTTCTTTTTCTTTTTTTCAAAAATCTTTATCAAAATCTTGTTCTTAAAACTCAGATTTTTTAAAACTCTTTAATCCGAAAATATTTTTAAAGAAACGTTTTCTTTAAAATCAGTTTTTGCAAAACTCTTTATCCGAAAATCTTTGTAAAAATAATTTCCTTTCAAAACTAATTTTCGAAATTAAAAACTCCCCTTTTTATATTCTTTAAATATAGAAACATAAATTAATATAATTACCTATTTTCTTAACTCTAAGAAAATAGTTAACCATCCTAATTTCATATTTCTAGTTTAGCACAAAGTTCCAATACGTTAATTACATTGCATAAATATGACTAAGAACATAACTAGACCTAAGCTTCCATATCTTCAAGTTCTTGATCTTTCTTGAACATTCAATCTTGATAGCTTTCTTAGATCACTGTTACACACATACATGTTATATCATAGAGTGTTTATCATCATCAAAATAACATTGACTTAGAGTCACAACAAATTCCCCCTTTTTGATGATGACAAACAAATTGTACTTCCCCCTTAAAATATGCACCATTAATCACATTAGGGAAAAATAACTCAACATCATTCACAAGTAACATGGTAACCAAGATAACCAATTCATTAGTCTAAGTATTATACACATCTTCCCCCTTTTGACATTATCAAAAAGGAGAGCATCAACATATATGTTTTGCGAGTCAAAGTGAGATATAGTCAGCAAAATAATGCAAGTAGCTCAAGCAATAAATACTAAGGATGCTGGTGCTATGTCATAATCTAACTCACAATCCGAAGTCATTAAGCAAAAAATAATCCAACTCACAATCCGAAATTATGAAGCAAGAAATAATCATGAAGGATCATGGCTGATAGCTAAGAAAGTAAGATAAAGAAAAGTAATGCAAGCTTGAAGATTTGAAATGACAATTGGCTCAACAAGTGCTTAAACCTTTCTTTAAAGATTTTCAACTTCCGCAAATAAGCATCATAGGACTTTCTTCACTGTGGCATTGTGTGTGTTTCTGTGCCAGTGAACAATCTATTCCCTTCCAAATATAACTAATCTTCGGAATACTGGAATCTAAAATGATGATCTTCAAAACTTTGATAATTTTCTTCACATTTGAATTGAACTCTAGGACTTATCTAAAATAAGTGTCTTACTCTCCTTTTCTTTTCTTTTCTTTTCTTTTTTATGAAGGAAAAGCAGACCATACAATATTACTAGAGTCAATCAATAAGAGATCAAAGATAATAAGTTAATTCGGACCTCATTTTCTTTTTGATGCATCTCCTGGTACTGTGCCTTGCACAGTGTGAATCAGTACCTTTCATTCTTTCATGTATTTGTGTTTCATTCCAACCTTTTCATGTTCCCCCTTAATTGATTCGTCTTTTTCTTCCATCATCTTATCAAGATGTTTATGCCTCATAAATTATCATTAATCAAGATTAAAAGCACTTGTTGAACTTTGGATCAATGGGTGAGGAAAAGAAGGAATATAATAGGGAAATGAAGATGAGGAGAGACATGAAAGAAAGAAATAATGAGGCACAAATGTCAAACTCATAAATAGAAAATCAGATTATTGGGATAAAGATCAAGCTTGCTATAGGAGAAAGAAGTTGCATTTCGTAGCTCAAAAAGTCGGCAACTTAGGATCATATAGCTCATTAGTTCGGCAACTTAGGATCATGACATTAGGACAACATCATTAGACCATTACGAGTCCTTTTTATATCAAGTGGACCTTTACTCACAAAACGTCACCAAGACATGCATCAACACTCTAATCAATATATTTAAAGGAGGACAACAAGCATAATACTCAACTAATTTCCAGAAATTAATCCCAAAGCCACAAATTATCTTGTAAAATATTCATGCATGAAATTCAACAAAATTACATTGATCACACAATTGTGGTATGCTAAACAAACTATTTTTCAAACCACTTACTAACATCACATTCTCTATGGAGTGTGTTAGGGATTTGCCGACGTTTCAAATACCAATTATTTATCCCTTTTTGTTATCGCCAAATGTAACACACCCTCCATGGTAGGCTACTAGTGAGAGAAATTGAGATTTATCACTAGTCATATGTCTTGAGCAGCCATTGTTGAGATACCATAGGCTGCGTCCTCTCATGTTTGCCTGCACAAAGATCACTTGTTAGTTTCAGGAACCCAGATCTGCTTGGGTCCCTTTATCTTTCGTTGAGCTTCTAACAAGTCTTTTCTAACCCATATTTGATTTACGTTCTTTACATTTTTTTGCAACACTCCTTTTCTTGATATTGCAGTTATCCATAAGGTGTCCATTCTTTCCACAGAAGTTGCAAATCAAATACTCAGGTAAATCGACATATTTTCTTTTACGAAAGTCTCTTTCAAAATTTTTGGCACTGTGTCTCTGGTCTGTATATCCTAAACCAATTCTGTTTCGATTGCTAGTTGTACTGGAAATATAGTCTAGGGCATTTTGACCATCTAACCATTTTTCATACATTTTCCGAGCAATAGTCAATTGTGATTCTAAAAATTCAACAGAAGTGTTTAGATTGCTATTTCTTTTTCTTGAAATTTCCAAATCTCTTTTAGCTTTATCAAGTTCTTCACTTAACTTAGCATCATGAGGCAGCATAAGTGGAACAATTTTGGATCTTTGTCTAGACTCTTTCACTTTAATTAACTCAAGTTTTAAAGATTCAATTTGTTTTTCAAGATTCGAATTTTTAGCTTCTAGCTCAGTGTACGGCACAGCGTTATCAACGACTTCTTTTGTGAGAGACTTTTCGTACCTTAAGGCACTTAACTCAACATTTATTTCTTCGACAGCTTTTTCCAGTTCATCATTCTTTTTCATCAGTTCTTTACAGTCCTTTAATAAATCCTTATATTCCAATTCCAACCCAATCTTTTGCTTAGTCAAATTTTTTACTTCTTTTTTCACGATTGAAAAATTATCATTCATCTCTTGACAATCATCAATGACATTACCAAGTAAAGTAGCAAGTTGGTTTTTTGAAAGAAGATGTATTGAAGGTTTTAGGGAGATAAGACTTACCTCACTGTCTTCCGTTTCATCTTGGGAATTCGAGCTTTTAGCCATTAAACACAAGTGTGAATCGTCCTGGCACTGTGCCCTTCTCTGTGATGTCTATATAGCATTCAGACATAATTTTGCTTCATGGCATTGTGCCTCTGACTGTTCTTCATTAGAATCCGAATTTCCCCAAACGACAGCTATCATGGCCTTTTTGAACTATTTCTTGGATTGTTCCCTTCTTTCCTTGGGCTTTTCATCATCCCATAGGGGACATTTTTTAATCCTGTGATTTAACTCTCCACACTTGAAACAATAACCCGAATTAGTAGCACTTTTCTTAAAGTTAGAGGTAGTGCTCTTACCTTTGAAATTTTCATCTTTTCTAGGATTGTTGTTTTTGTTATTTTTGAGAAAATTTTTTAAATCTCCTAGTAAGAAAATCAATATCATCATCACTATCACTATTTTCAATTTCCAATTCAGTTCTCAAGGCTATACCTTTACTTTTTGGTTCATTAGTTTTAGAATCTAAGACAAGTTCATGAGTAATTAATGATCCAATAAGTTGTTCTAGTGAAAGTTTAGTCAAATCTTTAGCTTCTTGAATAGCGGTTATTTTTGGGAGCCATCGATTTGTTAAACTTCTTAACACCTTTCTCACTAAATCTTCAGAAGTATATGTTTTGCCTAGAGAACATAAATCATTAGTGATTAGTGTAAATCTAGTGAACATCTATTTAATAGATTCGTCCTTATTCATAGTAAACAATTCATATTGTTGGACAAGCAAATCTATTTCAAGATTGTTTTACCTCATTCGTACCTTCGTGGGCCAACTCCAGTGTGTCCCATATTTCTTTTGTTGTAGTACAAGCCAAGATCCTTGAGTATTCATCAGGTCCAATTCCATATTGGAGAATACTCATAGCTTTGAAGTTTTTTTCGGCTTTTGCATAGTCGACCGAAGCATAGTCATCTTCATCCTTGTCGACCATCTTTCCTTCAGTATTTTTGGTTTGGATAAGGATTGGTCCTTTTCTTATGACTTTCCAGCATTCATAGTCCAATCCTTGGATGTAGATCCTCATCCTAGCCTTCCACCATCCGTAGTCCTTTCCGTTGAAAATTGGACACTTTGTATGTCTATCTCGAGAGTCATCTTGCATGTTCATGACTTCTATTCCCTAGGGATGAATCTTTCGAGAATAGCCCGCTCTCATACCACTTGTTGGAACACAAGGTGACACTCAAGAAGGGGAGGTTGAATTGAGTGGCTAAATCTAATCGATCTTCGCAAAAACACCCTTATGGCACAGTGCCGTGGACTGTGTTATTCACTCGTAAAATCTCCGATTTATGTTTTTGCTGAACCGAAAATGAATCAATCAATAAAACAATGAAATCAAATAATAAAACACTGGAATTTAACGTGGTTCAATCTCACCTCTGAGATCTACGTCCACACAAACTACTCTTTTATTATTTGAATCGTAAATATCAAACTCTTGATACAATTCGATTTCCCCACTACTAACTCTGGTAGTGCTCCCCAACACTTAACCCTAAGTGTTGCTACTCTCCTATAATATAAGAATTACAGAAAGAAAGATTCCTCAAAGACGTGCTTCTTTTTCAAGCAAATAGAGGATCGTTACAAGCTTTGTTTAGAAACCTTAACTTACTAGAACTCTGTGCCGTACACTGTGCTCTGGGAGTCCGTTTTCAGCTCTCAAAATATTTATCTCTCCAAATCTGAAAACGTGTGATAGTATACTGATTTCTATCCCTTATATAACTTCATCAACTGAATAAGAATTATTCTCCAAGAAATAATTATCTTCTTGAATAGTTTTTATCCTAAAATAAAGGGATAGAATTCTTTTCCTTTTCAAAATCCAATTTTATCTTTATAAGAACTGATTTCCTTCTTTCCTTATAAGATAAGGATTCCTCCATATCTTATGCAACTCTAAATCAGATTTTAAATCAGTTTTTATCTAAACAAACTTTATAAAAATCGTTATCATTAAAAATCAGTTTTTCTCTTTTTACAAACAATCTTTTTCGAAAAATCTTTTAGAGAAATGTTTTCTTTAAAATCAATTTTTTATTAAAACTCTTCTTTTTCTTTTTTTCAAAAATCTTTATCAAAATCTTGTTCTTGAAACTCAGATTTTTTAAAACTCTTTTTTCCGAAAATATTTTTAAAGAAACGTTTTCTTTAAAATCAGTTTTTACAAAACTCTTTATCCGAAAATCTTTGTAAAAAAATATTTTCCTTTCAAAACTAATTTTTGAAATTAAAAACTCCCCTTTTTATATTCTTTAAATATAGAAACATAAAATTAATATAATTACCTATTTTCTTAACTCTAAGAAAATAGTTAACCATCCTAATTTCATATTTCTAGTTTAGCACAAAGTTCCAATACGTTAATTACATTGCATAAATATGACTAAGAACATAACTAGACCTAAGCTTCCATATCTTCAAGTTCTTGATCTTTCATGAACATCCAATCTTGATAGCTTTCTTAGATCACTGTTACACACATACATGTTATAGCATAGAGTGTTTATCATCATCAAAATAACATTGACTTAGAGTCACAACACATTGATTGCTTATGTATGTCATAGGATGCATTTAAGGTTATTATCTTTTTATATTATTACCTCCGTTCCTGAATAATCTACACACTTTGCTTTTTATTAGAACCAAGACAAAAGTGAAAAAGTAGTAGAGAGAGGAGAAAAATCATGAAAAGTAGGGAGTAAGAAGTACAAAAAGTAAATAAAAAAATAGAGGAGAGAGAAAGATGGTGTAAATGTGGGGTTTTAAGTGGGTTAATTCATTTGGTGAAGGACCACATGGGATACAAAAGTGAGGAATAATGATTGAGCATTTTACCTTATTTAGATAAAATAACAGTGTAACCATTAAAAAGAAACGACCCGAAAAGAAAAGTGTGTAAATTAAAAAGGAACGGAAGTAGTATTATTTTGATGGAAAGGCGGCTAGCGCCATTCCAATTAGTACCCACAAATAGGGGTGTGCATAATCGGATATCGGATTTGATCCGATCCGAAAATCCGGATCGTGAAAGTAGCGATCCGAATCCGACCCGAAATTTCAGGATATCCGAGATTTTTGGATCAGACCGGATCCGATATCCGATCCGATTTTTTTTTATTCGTTTAAATCTTTTTCTATGGAATACCTTCTGCCAGCATATACAATCGTCTTAGGCTATTAGCAAATGTAAGTCAACCGTGTGCCAACTATAATCAGTTGAAAAATACACATGGTTGGGACATAGTATGTTTGCTCAAGTAAAAAGAAGAAATTCACAAACAAAATCTATAAGTAATTTAGAAAAAAATAAAACTGAAATGTTCCAGCATCAAAAGGTCCTTAAACTTGAAAGATAAGAAGCTTAAGGATTGGGTGCATTTCTCTTGCTACCCGTGAGAAACAAAGACAAATTATTGTCGGTGCATTTCTCTTGCTACCCATGACTCCATGAGCAACGAAGACAAGATAGCTGGATCAAGGAGGAAAACCGCAAGCTTAAGGTCACCCACAGTTTGAAGAGAAGAGCAGTGGGTGAAGTGGAGAGAGAGAGGCAGACAAGAGAGAGAAACATGAGAATTAGATTTAGGGTTTCTAAAATGAAGTAGTAAAGCCTATTTGGGTATTTATTAAAGAAAAGTTAAAAAATCGGATTTTCGGATTATCCGAAATTAAAAAAATCCGATCCACTATGAACAACAGAGTATGACGGTAATACTTATGAGATACGAAGAAGAAACATTGAATCTTGGTTGTTAACAAGAAACAATACCAACAAGAGTTTGTAGTTTGATTGTGTTTAGAGAAAACACAAGAGAATTTTATTCTCTAAGCAAGTACCATGGAATGATTTCACACTTTAAGCAAGCATGAATCATCTCTCTCTCATTCCACATGTACGTGATATGTCCATATATATACTAGGGAAGACTTACAGAAGAAAAGACGCAACCATATACGAAAAGACATATACCATTTTGGAAAAGAAATGCATCGTCTGGAAAACTGACGACTTGGAGCTGGCGCTCCCCTTTGGAGCGGGCGCTCCAGGCAGGAGCCGGCGGTCCTCAACCCTGTCAAGAATTTGGTTCTAATTCCAAATCCCTGCCAACTTTGAGCGTGCGCTCTTCTGGAGAGCGAGCACTCTACTGACTTGCCTTCTCGTTTTTCCTTCTTTCTCATCACATAACATCAACGGACACATTTAAACTATAAATGTTCCAATAATCCTCCTCCATTTATAGTATAAATGCTTTGAATCCGTAGACTTGCAAACTACACAAAATCAACTAAACTTGTGCATAAATGAAAATGTCTTATAGATTGAATTTTCACTTAGTACAACATACTTTACAAACTTTCGATTGAAATGATTGACTAAGCATTGAATCACTCAACCATATGAAAATTTGAAGATGCTATACACACAAGCTTACACAAACAACATTGGAACCTTTGACTCCATTAAAGGCCTTGAGTCCATATCCACATTCATGAGTGTTCCTAGTCAAGCCCCAAACTAGGTGAAGCGGCCAAACTTCTTACTCATATAGGTAAACCTTCTATAACATGCTCTCGCAACCGAGCAACTAACCAAAGATTTATTAAGAAATTAATCAACCTCCAACATTGCGAAGAAAACAAGCAATAACCTTGGGATGTAATAAAAATATTATAGTGCTCCAAATTACAAATAAGGTGGGATCCTCATTGAATTCAAGATTTTGCGTTGTACAAGACGTGAATTGATTTTCTTCATTTGCAATTTACTTAATTAAGGCTTAAAACACATCCCTACTTTTATATAACATAACTTGACAACAACTTTGGCCAAATTCATCAAGTTAACAAAACATATAAAAGTTCATTAACACGACTCCATGTTTATAAAATCACAAACACCACATAGTCGCAATCCAATGTGTTGTGACTTGCCATTATAAACATTATAACATTCAAATATCAATTATGAACAAAGAACATGTTAATACTTAAACAATCAAATAAATTAATATTCTTCCCCATTTTAGTATTAAGAAAATAAACATCTTTTCTATTTAAACCAAGACTTGTATATGAAAACAACCATATAAGTACACTTCTTGGATAACAAGGAATTAACCTCCTATATGAAAAATCTCTTCCATGAAGTACCTCCTCCAAGAAGAAATTAATATCATCTTCTTGTAAGAAACAAATCCCTCAACCAAGACTCAACTCACGCCAAATTATCCTTCTCAAATCGAAGAACATATTTATTTTCAGATAATTTCGTCTGTCAAATAGATTAGATCAAAGACAATAAACCATTATCTTCCAAGACATTTAATAATTTCAATTAAAACAAAATCGGTAAAAATCATATGTATACAACACCAAATTTAGACAAAATTTCATTGTCCCCAAATTTAATACATAACCAATTTATACAACCGACTTCCTCAAAATCATGAACTTAATGATCTCATAAATTGAAATAATTAATTACCATGTCTTTCATTATACTTTATTCAAGTATAACACATGTCACTTTAAAAGTGAAAAAACTATGAAATAATAACATTCTATAAAACATAATCAATTTCTAGTACAAATTTATAACAGGTTAATACTAAAACTAAATAAATAATTTAATATTCTTCCCCATTTAAGTATTAACAAAACATATAAACACTTAAACTAGTGATTACCACAAAATCATTGAAACAGATCAATATTTTGACTTTTCCAACTTGTAAATTATAAATTATAAACATCACCCAACTTATATAAAATTGAGAAGTACATTTAATAATCATTTTAATCACATGTCTAAAATATAAATATTCTAAATAACATAGAATCACATTTATAACATTTAGACAACACATGGTGAAAATGAAATTAAACACATAGCCCATACAAGGATGGCCTACTAACAAATAACATGTTTATAATTTCCACAAGTTCATGTTCATGTCAACAATTATATACTCAACAAATTATAATAAACGCATTTACTTTAATAAAATAAAAATTATAAGTTGTCCATGAGTATATAATAAAAAACATAATTAGTGATTGTAACTCACTAACTATAACATGATTAATAAATAAACTTAATGATCATCATATTAATACTCATCCCAAAATCATGAAATAGATCAATATATTGACTATTCCAACTTGTAAATTATAAATTATAAACATCACCCAACTTATATAAAATTGAGAAGTACATTTAATAATAATTTTATTCACATGTCTAAAATATAAATATTCTAAAGAACATAGAATCACATTTATAACATTTAGACAACACATGGTGAAAATGAAATTAAACACATAGCCCATACAAGGATGACCTACTAACAAATAACATGTAATAATTTCCACAAGTTCATGTTCATGTCAACAATTATATACTCAACAAATTATAATAAATACATTTACTTTAATAAAATAAAAATTATAAGTTGTCCATGAGTATATAATAAAAAACATAAGTGATTGTAACTCATTAACTATAACATGATCAATAAATAAACTTAATGATCATCATATTAATACTCATCCCAAAATCATGAAAAATAACATGTTAATACTAAAACTAACAAATAAATTAATATTCTTCCCCATTTTAGTATTAACAAAATAAAAAATTTCAGATTTTGGGAGAGTGAAATATCAACATGAATAACAAACTTTCTCTTCATAATGTTCCCACATGAACATTACACAACACATGCCCATTCATAACCATAAACATGATAACATCTTTTATTTAAATAAATTAAATAAAAAAAAATAACCGTGCTTTATTGTTGCTCGCATGGTTTGGACAAAAACAAAAAAAAAATTCTATTGCAAATAATAACTGTAATCACACATGCATGGTTTGGTATGTTTTATCAATGTAAAACCTTCAAAAAAACATGTCATAAATTTATGACAAAGAGGCATCAACAGCCACTTGACAAACAATCACAACCATGATCTTACAAAGCATGGTCAACCATCATGAACATGAAAGAACATGATCATAACAATAATTAACACTATAATTAATTGCTCACACAAAACTTGACGAAAAAACATGTTAATACTAAAATCAAATACATATAACAATGTTCTACTCCATTTTAGTATTAACAAAAAAGAAAATCAAGTTTTGATTTAATAAATAGAACAAGAAACGTCTTACTTGAAGTTCCTTCAACCATGCAGTGAAGATTTGAGAAATCCATCGTTCCCGGCCTCTTGTCTTGTAACATTCTTCTTCTCTTTCCATTGAACAATGGCATTTCAATTTCAGAAAATCAGAATCATCTCACCCAAGGAAGATCCAATTACCCAAGGAATAAATAACTTATAGATTGTTAATGGTGTGTGTGATATAACAGTGAGTAACAGGATATAAGAACTTCCAAGCACGTATTAGATACGATTTCCTATAAGTTATTTACCGACCCACTAGGAACAACAGAGTATCACGGTAATACTTATGAGATACGAAGAAGAAACATTGAATCTTGGTTGTTAAGAAGAAACAATACCAACAAGAGTTTGTAGTTTGATTTTGTTTAGAGAAAACACAAGAGAATTTTATTCTTTAAGCAAGTACCATGGAATGATTTCACACTTTAAGCAAGCATGAATCATCTCTTTCTCATTCCACATGTGATATGTCCATATATATACTCGGGAAGACTTACAGAAGAAAAGACGCAAGCATATACGAAAAGACATATACCATTTCGCAAAAGAAATGCATCGTCTGGAAAACTGACGACTTGGAGCTGGCGCTCCCCTTTAGAGCGGGCGCTCCAGGCAGGAGCCGGCGCTCCTCAACACTGTCAAGAATTTGGTTCTAATTCCAAATCTCTGCCAAGTTAGAGCGTGCGCTCTTCTGGAGAGCGAGCACTCTACTGACTTGCCTTCTTGTTTTTCCTTCTTTTTCATCACATAACATCAATGGACACATTCAAACTATAAATGTTCCAACAAATTTCGAATCATATTGATAGATAGTCGGACCGAATCATTCGGATCAGATCTTTTTGCAAAAATTTGAGAGTTTAATACCCACAAGGCCACAATCACATACAAAAATTTGAGAGCTTAATACCCAGTTTCTATCGTGTCTCGTATAGCTTAGTATTATACGTTTGAAAATTGACTAATAACTTTCAAGCAAACAATTTGTATTTGATAAGTGATAACACATTCATTCATTAGTAACAAGTGATTATCATCTTTCATCAATACCTAGTTACTGATACTATTTGCAACTCAAAGATGTTTTTGGAGGATTCTTGGATCCCTTATCTTCAGATTGACCCAACAAACAATCACATGATCGATTACCTAAGTTAAAGGAACGGACTTTTACTTATTATCGGGATTAATTTCAACTCTTTGAGATGTAATCTAGCTTCCCCAACATGTGACTCTGTGACAATTATTGTTCATAGTCGTGTCACTTTACACTTGTAATAAACCTGTAAGACAAGTAGGTAACTCTCCGAGAAAGTATTTAGCCATACCCGGGATGGGTTGTTAGTTGCCCCTACCATGGCATAAAATGTAATTTCTTTAAAAAGCAAGTGCAAAACACTAAGAAGCCTTATTGTCCAAAAAGACTTCACTAAAACAAGTCTTCTTCACGAAAACAGAACAGGACAGAACAGGAAGTAAGGGAGAGAGAGACATTAGGGCATAAAAAAATCTGGGATCAAAGAAAAGAGAAAGGCGAAGAATGAGTTCGTCTGTCCACGGGCATGGAGATGACGAGGTTGACATTGATGTACATGAAGGAGATGAAGACCGAATTGTCCATGAATGTGATGATGATAATGTAAGTTTGTAATTTGACTAAATTATGTATTTTTTATATTCGAATTATCAGCGAATGTGATGAGGAAGGCGATGAACAGTGAATTGTGAATAAAATCTCCATTATTCTGAGTTGATGTAATTATGGGTAGATGAACACTCAGTAATTATGGGTAGATGAACACTCATTAATATATGATGATATATGTGGATATGTAATTTGACGATATATAATGTGATGATTGGTATTTAATGTAAATGATTGGAGCATTTTATCTAATGATTTGCGCATTTATTGTTGGGTTTTTCTCTGAAAGTAGATGAAGGAAGACTGTAAATGGCAGTGCATTAAATGTAAATATGAATTAACTTTAATTAACTAGAGATGTGAAAAATTTGAATCCTCCAACTACTTGTATAATTTGAATCCTTATATCCCCTGTCTCTTTGTATGAGTACATAGTAGACAAGTGTAGATAAGTGTAGACAAGTAAAGGAAGACTTTTGATTTAGATGACCTTGGATCTTTATATGAGTACAATGTAGACAAGTGTAGACAAGTAAAGGAAGACTTTTGATTGAGATTGTGCATGATGCGTAAGTAGTGAGTGTGTTAGAAACAATGAAACACAATGATAATAAGTGAAACATTGTAGTTTTAATTATGCTATATTGTAAATTAATGAAGTGTTAGAAACATAAGTATTGATTGTAGTTAACTGTGAATGGAGTGGAATTGGTCTTTTAGCTTAATATGTTTATATGCTCATAATATTGCAGGCTCCAGAGTTATATGAGTTGAATGGAGAAATCTATGTGGGCGAAGGAGGTGATATTGTGGAGGGAGTACATGTGGAGGGAGATGCAATAGTGGCCGTGACTCCGGTTGGAAAGGTTAATGGTTGTAAGATTGGAGAGGTAGGTGTCGTATCCCCCCCATTTGTTGGCATGGTGTTCCCTAGTTGGGATGGTGTTGAGATTTACTATAGGAAGTATGCAAAGCAGGAAGGTTTTGGCATTGTGCGGGCTGCTTCAGCGTACAACTTGAAATCAGGTGTAGATAGGAAACGACGTAGTGGGACGTGGACATGTGAGTGTTATGGAAAGCTGGATAGGCGAAAAAGAGTGAATGGGAAAAGAGTAGTAGTGACTGATTCTATGGAATGTGAAGATGTTGCTGTGAAGAAAAGTAAGAAGTGTGAATGTCCGGCCAATATCTATGCAAGCATGAATGATTCTGGAGACTGGGTATTGGGGAGAGTAGTCCTTGAACACAAGAACCATGATCCAACGTCATCAAAATCCCGGCACATTAGCATGTATCGGAAGGAGGAATTGTATAGTCATGTAAGGAGAAAATTGTTTAATCATGTAAGGAGAAAATAATTTATATGAAAAAACATCTTCCAAGGGATGACACAATAATGGTTTAGTTTTTCTTTGTTTGGTTTATTGCATGAAAAGTTGGAGAGAACAATAAGAATTGGAAATGAAAGGGGAGGATTGATGGGAGGAACGAAAGAGGAAAGTAAAGAAATGAAAAATGTGACGTTCCTTAACAAACCAAACAAAAGAATATAAGATCGGTGTTCCTAGAAAATGTTTTCCGCCTTATGACACTCCTTTAGACTTGTTGTTTCTTTTTATTATTCTTTTCAAGAGACCACGATTTTCACTTAATTTGATTAGAATACCTTTTTATATAAAAATGCTATTTTAAGTTTCAAAACTTTAAATTGAAATATCTTTTTGATGTTGTTGCAGATCAAGAACGACTGGACTCAGATTTGAAGAAGCTGCAGAATGTTGTGAAAGAGAAAACTCTGATAATCTCGGAAAAGGGTGTTTTTGCTGACAAGATTAGCTCGGGGATCTTGAGGTCTTTAGTAACAGTAACGGACAAAAAGTGATTCGTGTTTGCTTAAATTAACTATTTTTGACACTGTACTTTGTATAATCTAATTTTGTACATCTTTAGGCTATGTTTAGTTCACCACCTTTATTCTTTTTTACCTGATGTAGTCTAAAATTCTTTTTAGTTTGTTATTATATGGACTTATTTTATAGATCCAATTGGACTCCTTTTTTCCTAATCTATGTATTCTTAACTTTTTCTTTTTCTAATTTGATTTGATTTGAATTGAATTTTTTGTTCCATCTGATTTCTTCTCAAGGAATTGTTTTTGTATAATCTGATCTAAGTTAAACTTATACTTTATCTGATCTTAATATTCATGGATATTGGGATTCATCTCAATATATATAATTTTCAGATAATTAAGGATATTAATAGTCAAAGTAGTGCGCTAAGAGAGCATAAATTTAAATTGTTGCAAATTGTAATAAACAAAACGGATAAGTATTAATGTATATTAACACATAATAATAATTGCATCCATTATAGTGCAATATTTAAGGAGTTGAAGGAAAAGGATTACGTAACATTCATATCCTTATATGTTACATTCATATCCTTATATGTTACATTCATATCAGTAACCCTTATTATCATATCAGATTATATGAAATTTATATCAAAGAGTTTAATATGAATAATAATCAATTACTCCCTCCGTCTTTTTTTAGTTGCTACATTTGCTTTTTCACAGTTTACGAGACGCAACTTCAAACACCAATATCTTGAGTTACATATATGAAAAAATTATAAAAATTATATATTTGGAAAATACAAATTGGGACGAATCAAACAAGATCCAACATGACTATGTTTTTTCTTATGTATATGGAGTAAAAGATAGTCAAAGTTATGACGTGAATAGTGCCCACGGTCAATATGTAGCAACTAAAAAAAGATGGAGGTAGTAGTAGCTAATAAGTACTCCCTCTGTTTTTTTATCCTTCTCACTTGGAATCTTGACACTATTCATACTTAGAGATAATCTTCTCAATTATTTTCAATTTATAAGAAAAATTATAGTCATTTGGAGTCGCAAACAGGAAAGTGAGAAGGATAAAAAAAATAGAGGGAGTAACAACTAGTGGCTAATAAGTGTTTCACTTAATTGCTAAGGTAGCTAATAAGTAACACCTGCTAAGGTAGCTAATAAGTAACACCTTAAGTATATCAACTCATATTAAACTCATATGAAAATAAGAATTAACAATTAGTAGCTAGTTAGTTAAAATTAGTAGCTAACAAGTAACAATTAGTTGCTAATAAGAAGTGTTTCACGTAGTTGCGAAGGTAGCTAATAAGTTTTAACTCATATTCAACTCATATGAAGCTCATATATGAAAGTATTTAAGAGTGTATAATGTAACCAACTATTATGTTATTATTAATAACCCTTCAAATGAATCCATATCATAGAGGGGTTAAATTATGTCCAAGATTGAGTAAAAATATCAGAACATAACTCAATCATATCATTTAAAAACTATTTTTTCCAATAATAAATCGTGAAAGGAGTAATATGATTATTCAAGTCATAAGCCGTGAAAGTACTAATATGATTATCATATAACTAAAATTAAATGATTAAATGAAAAATTATCCCATTACTCCAATTGTTATAAAAAGACCTAAGTCTAAGAATTATTATTACTACATTACTTTCATCCAATAATAAGCCGTGAAATGAGTAACATGATAATTGAAGTATTAATAAGCCGTCGAAGGACTAGTATGTTATTACTTAAGTCAATTGATTAATACATTACTGTATTCACTTTATTCCAATGATAAGCCGTGAAAGGAATAAGGAGTTGGTATGTTAAGCCGTGAAAGACATGACTATGGTATTCGAATAAAGCCGTTATGAGATTAAGAGTAAGAGTGTTCCGACCGATTACTAGTATCTGATGTTTAGGATATTATTAATAAAATTAGTCCAATTAATTGTCTGGTTCGTTCTGATATGAAATATATTATGTATCCCAATTAATTTTTAGCTTCAACTAAGTAATTTTTAGTTAATCGTGAATTTGGTTAGATATCATATGTTGAGGTAATCATATCAAGTTGTGAGAAAATCATATCAACAAAACATAATTCATATCAAGTTGTGAGAAAATCATATCAACCGGAACAGAAATCATATCGAAGATTGAATCATAGCATAAGTTATTAATTTCATGTTAATTAAAAAAATCATAACATAACGTATTATGTTACTATGTATAGGTTATTTGAGATTGTACTAGTTCCAAATAAATAGTTTTATATATGTTATGGATTATTTAACTAGAATAATACAAAAAAATTCAACCAGCTTCTAATCGTATTATTTTGTCAAAATGCTTATAAATAACCCTTTGTGTGTATTTCATTCATGAAAATTCTTCTATATCAATTTTCTTTTTCTCTCCAAAACTATTATATCCTCTCAAAAAATTATCCACCTATTGCATTTTTAATGGATCCAGAACAAAATTTTCGCACTATATATTCTCATGACATATTAAGTAATTAACGTTATAGAAAAAAAAGATTAAATATAAAATAATATGTTAAACTTTTTGTAGAGAGTATGGAGAGAGTCTGAGGAATAAAGTGTGAAACTGGAATGAGTCTTAAGTAAATCTGAAGAATAAAAAGTAGGCAAAAGTTAGTGGAAAGCTGATGTGGCATAGTCTGAAGGTTGCGATTGGGTCTGAGGGACAAACACGCCCTTAGTGGGCACCCCTGCCCACTAACAGCTTTATATTAATAGAATATTGTGGAAAGCATTAAAATAATATTAATCCAAAAAGTGAACCCATGTTTGTATATTTGAAACCCATGTTTATGTATTTGAAACCCATGTTATTGTTAAATCAACCCCTATTTATGTATTTGAAACCCATGTTATTGTTAAATCTACCCCTATTTATGTATTTGAAACCCATGTTATTGTTAAATCAACCCCTATATGTGTATTTGAAACCCATGTTATTGTTAAATCAACCAAACATGTGATATCTGTCATAAAGCAAAAAGCTGCATTGATTTGATTGTCCCATTCAGCTTTTTCCCCCCAAAAATACAATTGGTTATTGATAAGAACCCCTATCTATGTATTTGAAACCCTTGTAATTGTTAAATCAACTCGTGTTTTTGTTACATCAACTCCTGTTTGTGTATGTAAATATGATTATTCAACTATAAGTCGTCAAAGAACTAATATGATTCACTTACAATCTCATATTTGTGATATGATTCATTAAATATAAGATATGATTCACTCAATTTGTGACAAGATTCAACCAGTTTTTGATATGTACCCATCAATTTGTGATATGATAATGTTGTGATTTACTAATTTTTTTTATAAAGGCTCCTCCAATTAGTGATATGATCCACTTACAATCTCATATGAATTTCATGCTATAATAGGACTAAGTCAGTTTGTGATATGCGTATGATATGTGTAATTGAAATTTTGATAGGACTCACTCCCTTTATTATATGAAGGGATCTTATTCTACTCAATTGTTAATCTGATTCACTTAATATATTATATGTTTAGGCCTACTAGTTATTAGTTTATTAAACTAGTAGCTAATTCACTTAATTGCTAAGGTAATGTAACTAATAAGTAACACCTTAAGTATTTTAACTCATATTAAACTCATAAGTACATGATCATTAACATTGTCAATGGTCCTAATGTTTAGTTAGTAATGAACAATCGGGAAATTGTTCAATAGTTCTCGTAATTCTCGTAATGTTTTAGTAATAAGTCATGGAAAAGATCATTAACATTAGCAATGGCCATACTGTTTAGTTACTAATGAATGATTGTAGTAGTGTTTAGTAATTCTCCTAATGTTTAGTAAGTCGCGAAATGTTTAGTAATGGTTAGTATCATGTGTGCATGAAATCATCTCATATACATGCAAAATCATATCACATACATGAAAATTCATATCATATAAAAGAAAAATCATATTACTGTGAGAAACACTCAAATTGCATTTTGTAAGTTACACCATGAACAATGAATCATATCTGAAGCCTTCGGAATCGTATCTGAACTACGTTTAATCATATCGAAACTATGTAGAATCATATCACAAGTGAAAAGACTCCATCGAAATGAACCTAATTTTTAGTAGTGGAATCATTTCATTAGTGGATATATAGTTTGGTAGATCTTGTTTTTTACTCCCTATGTCTATTTTGTAACTTTTAAATGTAGGGACCTAAAGATATTAAAAGTTAAAGTTAAAGAAACTTTGTGACAATGCGTGACCTGCACACGAAGCCTACGGTCGAACTTTTCCGGATGAAATGCACAACAAAACTAAGGAGGTTGGCTTATCTATGGGTTTCCGTAGAGGGGATAGACCCCGCATTTGTTACATTGTACCATGAAGGTGCATGGGTTGACCTTGAAGGTACTTTCGATAGCAAAGGTGTGCTTAATGGGGATGTAATCTACGTCATGCCCAATTAAAGGTTCAATGAATGTGGTAATGTTCGTTGTTTAGTTAAATCCTCGTACGTTATATATTAAATAGTTAAGTTAGTCATGTTCGTTTAGTTAAATCATCCTAATGATATGTACGTTTTACATTAAATAGTAAAGTTGGTTATGTTTGTTTAGTTACATCCTCCTCTTAATGATGTACGTTTTATATTGATTACTTAAGTTGGTTATGTCGTGTAGTTACATCCTCCTCCTAATGACTAACTTTTTATATTAATTAGTTACGTTGGTTATGTTCGTGTAGTTAAATCCCTCCTCCTAATATTAAATAGTTAAGTTCGTTATGTTTTATATCTTCCTAATGATATCAGTTTTATATCCTGCGTTCAGCCAATCATATCGTATATATTTGAAATCATATCATATCAAGTGTAAATCTCATTAAAACGCCTTAGAATCATATCATTTACATACGGCCTATGGAAGGGATTTGACAGTCAACATACAGCCTATCATAGTAGTGTTTAGTAATTCTCGTAATGTTAAGCAAGTCATGTAAATGATCATTAACATTGACATGCTCCCTAATGTTTAGTTAGTAATGAATGATCAGGAAAGTGTTTACTAATTCTCGTAATGTTTAGTAACTCATTAACATTAGCAATGTCCCGAATGTTTAGTTAGTAATGAATTAGCGTAGTAGTGTTTAGTAATTCTCGTAATGTTTAGTAAGTCATGTAAACGATAATTAATATTAGCAATGGCCCTAATGTGCACACCGTTCACATTTACTAGATCAAATAAGAGATTGTTGTACTATTCAAAACAATTTAGTAGAAGTTATTATGCGTTACCTTATCTGCTTTTTACGTCAAACAATATATTAGTTTCTTAATTTATTGTTTATAATGTAAAAGATATTTTAACTACTATAATTTAAATAATATAAGTACTAGTACAGAAGTTGATATGATTACTACACACTTTGATATGATTACTACAGAAGACGATATGAGTACTATTACAGATAATATGACTATTTTACACTTTAATATGAGTCTATACGATTTTAAAAGATCATAGAAGGTTTCATATGTCCATCATACCCAAAATTAAGGGGCCTAAAGAAACACTACCAAGATGAAGGAAAGGTTCTACAGCCCGAAGAAAACCAAAAATCCTACAACTTACCCCCCAAACAAAACAAACGAAATAATTGGATCATATGTGGCCCAATAAAAGTTTTTTTTAATACAAAATTGGATCATTTGCGGCCTAGTCAAAAGTTTTGTTTTTATACAAAATTGGATCCATTTTATTTATTATATGCAGCCCAGTCAAAATGAGATCCATATGCGGCCTAGTACTAAATGTTTTATTCACCTTTGTGGCCAAACACATGCCTTCTAAATTTTGGGCTCAAAATATCTACTCTTTGTTTTAGTGAATTGAAATATGATAACTAAATTTATTATTTAAATTAGTTCACTTCATTAACATAAACATAAAGATATACATTAAATTTGAATATATTTTAACTACATATGTAACTACCATTTTCCATCGTATACCAAAACATGAAATGCGTAAACTACATTATCATAAGTGGCAGGCCTACTACGTACATCGCAGTGCAACTAAGTGGTCCACATTGCAGCACAACCAAGTGGTGGCAGCCTAACTACAAAAACCAAAGCGCGCGCCACCCAAAAATTACCTACCATATACAATATTTGGAACCTAAAATGTTCATTACAATTCACGAATTTGTTAATCTGTCAAGCATTTCCTTCACGGTACCCTTCAATTCATTTTCACCGCATAAAAGGTCTTCAGTTAGTAACCAACTCCTCACCTCCGTGATGTTGCCAGGCTTATGGAAAAACAAATACTACAGTAACTAAATACACGAACTAAGTAATTTCAAGTATAACTAATTTTAAATTTAACTTCCTACCATTGTGCACTTGGACTTCAGCCGAGCTGCACAATCCTTGATAGCAAGTAACATTTGAATCCAGGAACAAAGCCTAAACATACCATTATTATATTAGTAACATGTTTCTCATCAACTACACTTGGACTGCTTGCCCTCAACTTAAACGTACACGACCCCCACTCATACGTAGACATGTTTACCTCATGGACCGTGTCTTCAAAACCATCACGTAACCCAACGCTAAGCCTCCTCACAAGGCTACTAACCGATGGGATAGAACTTTCAGTACTCCCCCGTACTCTTAGACCTTTGTCCCTCATTCCTGTCATTCTGCTCTGAAAAATATCGCACCTCATTCCCACTCCGCTCACCCTCTTGCTGCTCATTCACATTCAAACTTCACTCACCCTCCTCTTCCTTCTCATGCCCACCATCCTCCTTCTCCTGCTCACTCTCCTCACCCTGCTCACTCACACACCCCGCCCCCGCTCGGTCATACCTCCCCGCCCCGGCTCGGTCATACCTCCCTTCCCCGAACACTCATACCCCCCGCTCGCAGTCATACATCCCGCCCTTGCCCTCGCCGACTCACACCACACCGCCCCCGCTCGCAGTCATACCACCCTGCCCTCGCTCGGTAGTCATACCTCCCCGCCCCGCCCCCGCCGACTCACACCCCCCGCCCTTGCCCTCGCTCGGTAGTCACACCTCCCCGCCCCCGCTCATGCCCACCCTCTACACCCTCTTCATCACCCCGAAAATGCTCACCATCAAACTCCTCCCCCGGCTTAAAAAACTGGTCATCATGCTCCTCATCATCCTGCCCAGCCTCATGATCAGTCTCATGCTCAGTTGCCACATCTGTTTCACCACCTTGCTGTGCTCTCCTCATCATTCCCCGCTGATATGGGTTAAGGTTATCCCTTGGGCCCCTTCTCCATTGAGTAACATTTGCTTCCCCGTCCGACTCTGACTCCGAGACCACATTATTGTCGTCACCCAAGTTCTGAACACCAGCACCACCTTGAAGTTCAACACCCAATCCACTAATAAGTACTATCCTCGCAATCTGTTATATATGCCAATCCAATAAACAAATATATAAGTCCTGTTTATACAAGTTACATCTCAAAACGATAAACTTCACTACACTTCCTTGTACTATTAACATAACAACCTCCAAGCATTAACTAAAATAACTCTACAACTACTATTCAGTTAAAGCTACTATTCAGTTAAAAATCTCAAAGCTTGTAAGTAATTGCTACAAAAACAAGTACCGAACAAGTTAATAGAATTGATCTGTATAATAGAATTGATCTGTATGGTTCAAAAGAATAGCTATTAATTGAACTGAACAACACTATGATAATATCACAGTATTGTTCAGTTCAGTTTTTGACAGCTCTTATATTATACAAAATGGCCATAATGAATGTAGCACATTGTCAAAGAGAAGATTGAATAAGTTTGATTGCAAAATATATGTTCATCTTATTGTCAAAGAAAAAGATATGTATGTGTGCATTCATGTAATGTATGTTACATAATCATGGTCAAACATAAGCCATATTCATTATCAAGCAAGTAACTAGCACTAACGTAAATTCTCCACTTTTTCTTCATGCCACCAAACATACATTGAATACATATTCATAAACTAAGAAGAAGTATTTTGTAAATATTCATCAACTAAGTTTGCACAACATTTATACCTCATTCATAATTGCAATTTCTTACTTCATAAATTCTGACCTCTCAAACAAAATTTTCATCAACTAAGTTTGCAGAACATTTATACCTCATTCATAATTGCAGTTTCTTACTTCATAAATTATCACCTCTCAAACAAAATACATTCAAATTCCAAGAACAAATACCAAAAAAATTCAATTTCACCCTAACTGGGCACAAACAAAATTCCCTAGTGCCCAATTTTAATTTATATTCATATCTATACCAAAAATTTCTCTTCACATATCTCTAACTAAAATTTATACAAAATCGAATGAGAAAACTACAGATCTAACCTTTAAATTTAACAAACCGCAATTTCCTCTTCTTCAAAAGACTTCGCAATTTTCAAGCCCAACTCACCTGAAAATTTAACAAAATTCATGGTTATAAATTACTACAAATATAACGTAATTGATTTTAAAAAGAGCAAAATTTATCGCTGCATTTAATTTTCACTAAATTACATACTGAGGATGGAGGAGAAAGAGAGAGAGAAATCAAGAACCTCTCTTTCTAAATTAATTGAAACCAACGACAATGCAAATTTTAACAGATCTTACCTTCAAAAATCCTTGATTTCTTCAATTAACTCGTACGCAAACCGCAAAATCCTATAAAGCCTTGTTCCGTTTGCTTACATGTATGGGCTAAACTGGCTCCGTTGTCTGGCAGAAATAGCGAACATGAACATGAACATGGCCCAAATGAGATCCGAACGATATACACATATTGGAGGAGGATGTGGAGAGAGAATGGAGGAGGATGGAGATAGGAATAAAACCCGAAGGAATAAGTCAAATGGATTCAAAAAAGGCTTGAAAAAGGGGTCAGTTTTTTTTATTAGCCGAAATTACCCTTTTGCCCCTGGCAGGGGCAACTACCTGCCCATCCCGGGTATGCGACTATCACGGCTCGTAACTCTCCCAGAGTTTGTATTTCATTTGAGGAAAAACTAGTTATTAGGCCCGGGCTATGCCCCGGGTAAGGAAAATTTTCATTTATAAATATTATACTTTAAGATTATAACACTAAATGTTATTTGGTCTAGTGGTTAAGACTTTAGTATATGTTCTTGAGGTCCTGGGATCAAACCCTATGCTATGCAATTTCTAATTTTTTTTATTGTTGTGGATTACATGAAGTAAAACTCCCTTAGGGAGAGCGCCACGTGGCACCCTTCCTTGTTTATGCACGCCTTTTAATATATTAGTATAGATAATAGTAGTCACTCGTCAGTTAAGTCACTATTGGTGTGTATAGTGTACGTACTAGGTCTCTAATGTGATCAATATTTAGATGCACCTTTGATTATCAATTTATTTCATTCTTTTTTTAATTGCAATATTTTTCATGCTTTTACTGTATGGCAAGAGTTATCTCTATAATAGTTATTACAGACTTAGGGAACACAAATGTCAAATGAAAGACATTCTATTTTATGCATATACAAATTTCTATGTGCGATGTATTACACCATTAGATATATATAATGCATATAAAAGGTTACTAATAAAAATAAATTAATAAGTTTGCAATAGGATTACCGTCCCAACGCATATATGAGAAATAAAATTGATAACCATAAATTAGGTTATCCATAAGACAACAATGCATTCATGGGGCCGCTCTAAATAATGTCACACCATAATTTTAGCGTGCAATGTGGAACATGGACAACATGCTATCACATAGTTCCTCCATACTTTCATATTTGCAACCTTTTGACTAGTCTACTATTCACAGTTCACACTTTGACGTATGATGATCAATACACAAGGATAAATATAGTCATATGAAATCTTATTTGATTCGTCTCAATGTCAAGATTTTTAATATCTCATTTACATAATTTTTACAAATACATAATTAAAGTTATTAATGGTCAAAATGCTTCCTCACACTAGTGGAAAAATATTGAATTGTGGCGGTCATTAAGTGGGGTATTGCTGCGGTTTTAACTGCGCCACAATTACTTATTGCTGCGGTTTTTTACCGCAAAAATATGTCAACTAATTGCTGTGGTTTCTTCCCAAAACTGCAGCAATAGGTGCACCTTTTAAATTTTTTTTTTTTTAAAATTAAAATCTTCATACTATTTTCAATGTTAAAATGCAATAAAAACTAAAAGTAACTAAAACCCACTGGTACAATACATTGAATCCATGTATTGAAGTACAAAATCATAAATAATTAAAGTAAAACAATTACTATATCCAAAAGATAAAATAAAAGAAATCAGAAAAGATGATGAGGAAATGAAAATAATTAAAGAACAAATTGAAATTAATTAGATACAAAAAAATTAAAAAAAAAAATAAATAAAGTTACAGAAGGAGGAGTCACGACAAGCGACCCACGATGACCCACGAGCCACGAGCCATGGCGACCCACGACCCACTGCGACCCACAAGCGACAACCTAGCCACGCGCGATTGAGGAGAGAGGAAGAAAGGTCGCCAAGTGTATGAAGGAGGAGTCATAAGGCGGCGACGATGATGAAAGGCGGCGACAATGATGAAAGGCGGCGACGGGTGAAAGCAAGCGACGACGAAGACCGCGAAGAATGAAAATGGCAAGAGAGGAGAGAAGGGAACGACGGTGATGAACCGACTGCGACGATGAAGACGAGAGCACGAGAGGACGAGTGAGGAGAGAGGTTGTGCGAGGATTTGCTGTTGGAGCAACGGACGCCGGCGAGAGGATGAAGGGTTGAGAGGTTAAGGGGAAGAGAGAGGGTGAGAGGGGAAGAGAGAGGGTGAGAGGAGAGTGAGAGGTCGTGTGAGGAGAGAGAGGATAGAGAGGAGATAGGGAGAAAACGGCTGAGAGAGTGAGAGGAGTGAAAGGTGAGAGGAAGAAACCCTAACGGGGTGTGTTTTATTATATTAATAAAGTCTATTGCTGCGGTTTTTTGTAGAAACCGCATCAATAGGTTCAAATATTATTAAAATTTTAATCCATTGCTCCGGTTCTTGGAAGAAACCGCAGCAATAGATTTTGTTAGACCTGGTCAACACTGTTTGAAATGTTACCGTTCACTAGTAGAATAATCCTTTATTGCTGCGATGTTTTAGTGGCTTATTGCTGCGGTTTTCGCACCGCCACACATCAAGGCGCAACAATAGGTATTAATTAAAGAACCGCAATAATAGGTTAATCTATTGCTGCAGTTAAAGAACCACAACAATAGGTTAATCTATTGCTGCAGTTTCTACCAAAACCTGCAGCAATAGATCGCATATTGAAAGTTTACATAATCAACCTATTGCAGTTTTGGGCCAAAACTGCAACAATAGTTATATGTAAAAAGAAAAAAAAATATTTTTTTGTTTTCTGGTGAATTTAAGTAATCTGAAATCATTAAAAAGAATGAAAAGAAGGATCGTGGCTAAGACCACCAAAGTAATTGAAAAACAATATCATATCTATACCTAATAATTAATACAATATCCATGAACAATGATACAAAACTACAATTAAAACAAGAAAAACAGAATGAATAAAAAGAAATAAAGTCTTTGAGAATCATCATCTCAAACCCATCATCAAAACCCTAAATCTAACCAACCCAACAAAATATAAAATCAAAAAAATGATGATGAAGTCGGTCATGATAAAAAATCAAAAATGATTTGCATACTTATCCAACCCAGCAAAATGAACATAAAAACATTGAGTAAAAAAATAATCAAAACCGACCAAAATAAAACATCAAAATTTGTCAAGAAATTCGAAACCCAACAAAATTGATGCTCAAACTAGCTGATTGTTCTCGAAGCCAACAAATTGATTGTTCTCGAACCCAAAGAAATTCAAAACCGAACTCGCAGCACTTGTGGTTGAAACCAGATCTGACGGTGCGGCGCCGTTGTTGTACCGATTCTCGTCGTCATTGGAGTTTTAACCCGCCCTTCGCGCGCGCCGGAGTTATCATCTCCTCTTCCTCCACAACCGAACTCCTTCTCTCTCTCCTTCGATCTACTTATCTCTTCCTCCACTTCTACTTCTCTCTCCTTCAAACCCCTTTCTCTCTCTCTCTCCTTCGATAGATCTCCTCTCTCCTTTCACCTCGATCTGGTTTTGGATTGTTTGTAATCTTGCAAGGTTCTTGATCGAGAAGTTATCAATCGAATTGCTGAATTTTGATGTTCGAATTCTGCAGATATCCATAGATTTTTTATGTTTTGCCGAGTTATTATGGATTTGAGTGAATTTGGGTTTTGATGTTCGAAATTTCCGGGTGATCAAGCATGTTATTTTGATGCGCAAAAAGGTTCACGACGATGATCAACTTCTCGATCTAGTGAAGGAAGAGCGAGAGGAGGCAACGAAGAGGGTGAAGTGAGAGAGGGTGAGCGTGATACTGTAAGAGATGGTGAAGTGAGAGAAGGTGAAGTGAGGAGTGAGTTATGAGGGAAACGACGCTCAATTACTAAGAGGATAAAAAACCCTAATGACCCTATTGTTGCGGTTTCTAGAAGAAACCGAATCAACAGATTAAAATATTATTAAAAAAATAATATTTTAATCTATCGCTGCGGTTCTGGGTGGGAACCGCAGCAATAGATCTGGTCAAACAAGTCAAAAAAATTTTGAAAAAATAATATTCTAATCTATTGCCGCGATTTTCACCCAGAACCGCAACAATAAGTTGATTTTCAATTTCTCCTGTTCTCTTTGACGCGGTTTATTGCTGCGTATTGGTAAAACCGCCGCAATTATGCACACGATGCGTGCGAAAACATGTAGAAAATTTTTTTTGAGGGGATGTAGAAAATTAAATTAATTGCTGATTACATCTAATAAATTTTTTTTCTTTTTGTAGTGTCTTTTTTTATCTTTTTTAATTAAGTAAGTAGTTCTCTTTTTTGTTTTTCCTTTTTCTAATTTTTTTTAATTAAAGTAGGTAGTTACTCCTTTTTTTCTTTTTTCTATTTTTTTTGGTGTCCTACCCCTCTTGACATATAGAATAGAGATTCTATTAGTGGTTGAGGTATATTGCTGCGGTTTCCACCCAAAACCGCAACAATAGATTGATTTTCGAATTTTTCTTTATTTTGACGCGATTTATTACTGCGGATGGGTAAAACCGTTGCAATTAACAATTATTCTACTAGTGTCAATAAGTGTGAAAATGCAAAAGTTACAATTGAAAAAGAAACGATGAAGTATATTTGATCAAGAAATGATAATTTTGTGACCAGTTACTAGGATCAATAATATCTCTCTATGTAGACGCAATTCAGTCAAATGTTTTGAACCAAAATTGAAAATTTAGGGTCTTGAATCAAAGTTAACAATTTTTACCACTTATTGTGCTCAAATCCACTGCCATAATTATTTGTCCATGTCAAAAATTAACAAAGAATAAGGCTGCTGAACAACTCTTAGGCTCTGTTCTTTTGGACTAAATTAATGAAAATTCAGTTCAGTTTAGTTTAGACAGATTCAGTTCAGTTCACTTCTGGAAAATTCAATTCAGTTCAGCTAGTTTCCTCTCACAGTTTTCATTCACTTCAGTTCAGTTCAATTCAGTTTAGACCAAAAGAACAGAACCTTAGTCATTTGAGATGGTAAAATCAACCATTAATCATCTCTACTTGAAGAAACTTAATAAACCAATAAATTTTATTTTATAAACAACTTTTAAGTTCGAAACAGTAAAAAGTAGTACAAAAGAAGAAAACTTCCAAAGGGAAGAACCTGCTTCGAGCTTGGGCATTACTACTTCATTAGCACATGTGATGGGGGTGAGGTAGTTTTAAACTAGGGGTCTGTTCTTTTCGGCATAAACAACTGAACTGAACTGAATTAAATTATAACTAAATAATAGTAATGATTATAATTTAGGAACGGGACTGAACTGAACTGAATTGAACTGAACTGAAAATAAACTGAGAGAACAGGCCCTAGGTTGAGTCCTACAAGTGATTGTTGGCTCGATCCACGCTCTACATTTACTTCATTAAATCAAATAAATAAATTTTGATAAATTAAATAAGTTAATATCAGTTGAATTGAAAACATACTTTTTTTTTTAACAAATTGAAAACACGCTTATCAAGCCCTCTTCAACTCACCTTAATAGGATAAGTTACACTAATCAAGGGGGAGGCAAGAACAATGCTTTCAGAAAAGTGGCGATTCTTATATGAAGTGCGAGAATAACTGATTAAGCCGTATAAGTTCAGTTCAATTAAAATATGTTTTAATGCGATAAAAATAATGAATTATATAAGACAAAATAATAAAGAATTGGTAAAATTAAGTACAGTTCAATATAAATAATTTTCCATTAATTAAAATAAGTTCAATTTATTAAAAATCAATTAAAGTGAATATGGCCATTAGTGGTGCTACATAAAGCAAAAGCACTTGTAATATGCTTCTTCTGTTTTTAATGTGACATTTACTTTTTTGTTGAGTGGATTAAAATAATCAAATACCCCATCCGTCCCATAATATAGCGCTCACATTCCTTTTTGGGTGTCCCAAAATGTTGTGCTTGTTTTCTTTTTTATTAATTTGCTTGTACTAAATTATCCACAATATCTACACAAACTTTCCAAAATACCCCTACTTTTCTTTCAAAATATGTGCCCCTATTTATTGTTTTACACCATTCCAAGAAATATTTATTGCTTTTTGATTCTTTTTAAAGGAAAAATAAAATAAAGAGGTAGCTCCAAGACAAAAGTAACAATAAACACTTTCTTCAATATTTTTTTTGAGAAATCCTACTATTATTTCTATTTTCCTTAATTCCCGTGAGAATTGAGAAGTGAGCACTATATTATGGGACGGAGGGAGTATCAGAAAAACACAGAAGCAGTATTATCTTTAATGAGGGGAAAAAAAATCCAAGACGAGGGAAAAAATCAAAAAAAAGTTGGGAAATTGAACGTAAAAGAAGGGACACCCACGTGGAGACCAATATGGTTGGTGTTGGTTTCCTTTCTTAGTTGCAGTTGGTCTTTGGCTTGCGAATGAGAAACACCCCAAGTTGAGTATGAGTTAGCTTTGCTATACTCTTTTAATTATTTTAATCATCAAAAGCTATTCTATTGAATAAACCATCTCCTAGGTTTCAGCATTAATAAGGTTGGCACCAATTCAAAGTTTTAATTTCATTTTAAAAATAATGGTCCTAAAGCCAGAGAAAAAAGTAAATTAGTATTGGAGAAGAATTATTTATTCGTTTATTGCAACTGTTGTACGGCCCAAAACCAAAGAAATCAAAGCATATGACTATATGAGATTGGAATCCATGTGAAGACAATCATGAGAATTAAGCAATAACTTAAAAGTTGTTAGTGGAGTGTCTAACCTTCTCAATTGCATTCATATTATTTAGCTTATAATACTAATATCTTATTGTCAAATTAATTAATGATTTTCTCAGGATTACTTAAGGCTAAGTGGGAATTTGGTCCCTCTTCAGTGGTGCAAATCAAAGCTTTCTCTCTCTTCTTATTTTTTTCCCCCTTTTGATCATGTGTGAGGCCTACTCCTCTATCTTTGATTATAATAGATTTTTAGCTATTTGCATAATTGCATTGATGTATATATAGGGGTGGCAATGAGTCGAGACAACTCGCGAGCTACTCGAGATCGACTCGGTCAAAACTCGGTCAAAGCTCGACTCGAGTGAGCTCGAATCGAACTCGAGCTCGACTCGAGATGCTGGTGAGTCGAGTTGAGCAACTCGATACTCGACTCGAAAACTCGTGAGAAGCTCGAATACCCAATTATCAATAGCAAAATACCTAAATTCAACATTTTTCACCTTATTGTTGCTTTTAACATGAGACACTTGCAAGCTACTCGATATCTATTCGGTCAAAGCTCGACTCGATCAATGCTCGACTCGGTCAAAGCTCGGTCAAAACTTGGTCAAAACTCGACTCGAGTGAGCTCGGCTCAACTCAAACTCGACTCGAAATGCTAACGAGTCGAGTCGAGTTAGCTCAAACTCGAACTTGACTCACATCATTGCCACCCCTATATATATATATATATATATGTGATTTTAATGTATCAAAACTAAACTTGATTATACGCCACTATAAGCATCTTACTTCTCTCACCCGAGTAGAGGGGACCACATATATGTCTTCCTTGAAGGAAAGTCTAACCATATATATACAAGTTTAGTAAAATTCATCTTAATTAGGATTAATTAGCAATCGGTGAATTAACCCATTAGACTTATAGCAGTCATTTTCCTCCTCTTTCTTTAATAATGTAAACTCATAAATAAGTTTTTGCTCTTAACACAACCCAAATACTATAAGTTAGAATCATGTGGAATGAGGCCATGAGGATGAGGAAATATGGGACATAGAAATGACAACGTCATAATGCTCAAAACTAAGCCACCATTGTCAAAATGGAGTAACTATTATATGGGAAAAATTGTCTAGGTGCCTACCTACCTTCTTTCTTCTCTCTCCTTTTTTTAAACAATGGTGCGTCAACCTACTTGGTTGCTAGTAAAAAGAAATGTAAATTTAGTGGGATACTATACTTCTTATTACCAAATAGTTTTAGGATAGAAACTAGAGAGTTTTTCAATAATCAAATTCTCATCCAACAATTCCTTGTGTGAGCCAGGGCCGTCTTGGATATTTGAGGGGCCCTGTTCTAAAATTGAAATTGGGTCCTTTCTTTCCCCTTAGTGAGAGAAAAGGATCACAATTTTTCATAGAGTAAAGATAATCAATACTAATTGATGGATTGATTTTATTTTTGATAATTATGAAAATGTATTGATTACAATACTAAAGTTAAAGATATGGAAGACTGAATTTTTGATGGAATATATTGAGGAAGATGATAGGGGATAGCGTGAATTATGGTGTCCAGGGATGAAGATGTGGAGCGTTTGCCGTTTACTATTTACAAATCATCATATTTTTCAAATTGGGCCCTTTCAAATAAAACCAAATTTTTTTGGACTGGGGCCCTGTGCGAAGGGGCTCTTTGCACACCCGCAGCTACGGCCCTGGTGTGAGCAAAGTGCAAACCCCTTGATAATTGAAATGTTTTTCTAACAAAAAAATTGGGTGCACTTTTTGCAATAACCTCAACATTTTCATCATTACCTTATTATTAGAGGGTTATTTGTGGTCTCTCTTATTATATGAGTTTATATTCATATAATTTTTTTAATAGACGAGAAAGTTTAGCATCCTAGGAAAAAAGGAATTCTTTCTTCTTTCTTATTTATTATGTATTGTCTAGAAAAATGTTAACCCTATTGAGAAACAAGACATACGAAATATTTTATTTATTTTTTTCTAATAAAAAATATGTAATGGAAATAACAATTGTCACAATCTCTCAAGATTGTTCAAGATTAAACAAAACTATATATTTATGTTAATATTATCAAGTTGCAACACCATGTACCCTTTGTTTGGTTGGAAGGACAATAGAGCATTTCAACTAAAAATCTGCTGTTGTCAAATGAATTTTGCACTGATGGATCATGGATGCTCTGACGCTTGTGGCATATTCCAGGATTAGAGGAGACATTATTCGTTTGATCAGAAATCGACTTCAATGGTGACCCTCTTTGAAATTAAAATACCAAGGAAACTAAGTATGTAACGACTAATAAGTTATTTAATTCCCTGGAGTCTAATAAAAGTTTGTTGACCTGGCCACATATTTCACAAAGTATGGTGTAAGTATTGATTCCTTTTTGCAAAGGAAGCAATTTAATAGTAGGCAATAATTCAAAAAAATTATTTTTTATAATCAATTTTTTAAAAAAAATTACATTTTAAAATTTTTCTTTTAAAAAATTACCTTATATAACAAATTCATTTTAAAAAATTAGCTTTCTTAGTATATACTTCCCCTACTATATTAAAGCATTTTTCATTTCACCCAAATTTATTGAACAAATGTTATTTTTACTGATTAGAACTAATTTTGTTGATTCTTTCTCTTATGCATTTTACTGAGATATACTGATAAATTGATTTTCGCTGATTGAAACTAATTTTGGCTGATTAAATTGGATTATTATTGATCAAAAGCTTTTTAAATTGAATGCTACTATTATTTTTATAGGATGGAGAGAGCCCAAATAATACTATACTTAAACTTCTAAGTATAAATGATGGCTCAGTCTGATGCGTCGTCAACAATTTTCTTATGTTTGTCCCTCACATATAGCAAGTAGGTTTCTGTATTATAGGGTATTAGGGATTGTTAACATGTTGACATAGTGGTTTCATATATATATACATATCTATTGATTGTTGAATAATTACTTGAGTCAAATGCTCGAGCCACAAGTTGAAGATACTGCAAAGCATATTCATTTTGGATTCTGAAGAGCTAAATCAAAGCTACATGCTCAAGTAGGTAAGATGCATATAAAAGTATTAATGAAGGAAAAAGAAAATGAAACATGTTTTATAATTTTAGTTTATGGAGTAATTTAAGTAGTTATAAATTTGAATTTGACATGAAATCTACTATAAACTAAAAAGGATTGAACTAATACTTTTTTTTGATAGGATTTGATTCAGTCCTTCGACGTTTGGCTAAAGGCAATTGGTGTTTGCATCAATTATATGTACTGCTAGGGCTGATGATCCAGACCAAAAAGCCCAATGGTCCAACCCATGAACACGATTGGGCCAATGATGAAAAATTTGAAGTGAGTAATGCCAAATTCTGACAAGATTTATCTTGAGAAGATAATCCTCCGTACTCCCTCCAATTTTTATTAGTTTATCCGTTTTGACTTTAACACTATCTATATATATGACTTTGACTATTTCTTGTGATTTATACTTAAGGAAAAATATAGTTGTTGTAGCCTAAAAATCTACGGCTCCTTTAGAGACACTTGGGCTCATCAAAGCCGTACACGTGTCAGGTTTAACCCTTGGGTTATATTCAGTTGGGAGAAAAGGCTTACTTTTCTGGCCCAAAAGGTAGTCAGAGCCCAGCCCTTTGGAGTTGACTGCAAGTGATTGGTTGATAAATTCTCACAAATCATGCCCTGCCACGTGTCATGATCTGATTATTTAGCCAATCAGATGCCACTATTCTAGGGCAGTTTTTAAGGTTAGCTGTCACCTTGCAATCACTATAAATACCCCTGAAATCAGGAGAAAGATCATTCAATGCAAACAGTGCAAAGTTACTCTGTAAAAATACTCTCCCACTTTCTCTCTCTAGATCTACTTTTTTCTTTACAACTCCTGATATCTGACTTAAGCTTCGGAGGGGGAACCACCACCCAAACCTCCAGGGTGGGTCCCTTTTTGCAGGTTTGGGAACGAAGCTCAGGCTTGGACTAAGTTCATTCAGACATTGTTGCACAAGTCTCCAAGTGAAGAACATCTAAGGGATACTAGTTTACTTGCTAGACAAGAAAGCTCAGCCTATAGCTTACTTGTTGGACAAGTGGGAGACTAAACATTTGGCGCCGTCTGTGGGGAGACGCAACAATGACTAATTGTCAATCGTCCAACGTTGCTAGAAATCGAAGTTTTCAGATCAATGTCGAAGACACAGTAGATCATGAGAGGCCGCCTCGCGGAAGGGACAGACCTCCGATTATCGTCAATGTCCCTGGACCAAGCCAGCAGCCTATCATTCAGGAGAATCTTGAACGTCCAGTGACTGTTGCCCACCTCGAGAACGTCTTGAATGACTTTCAGACTAAGATGGCAGCAGTCGTCCAGGAACAGATTAAGAGTAACATGCTATTTTTCCATCATAACCCGGGGCCAGCCGCTAGCAATCCAGCTCCTCTTAGGGGACGTTCCCACGAAAACCGTCCAGGTCCTAGTCGACCTGTTCGCCAGGAACTCTCTAGGAGAACGGCCGAGGAAAGCGAAAGAAGACAAGTGATCGGCGAAGGAAGATGGACTGGAACCCGGTGGTGAGGACCCTGGATCATGTTCGTCCAAACGGGCATCGAGTGGAAACCGATGCCAGGGAATATCTAGAGGCAAAGAAAGCCGTTGCATTACAACGATCAGCGACAGGGTCTACAACATATTTGAGAGACCCTCCTTTGAGGTTGTCGTCCAGAGCGGAGGGACGAAGTTTAAGCCTCTCTCTTGTTCGTCCACGACAAGAAAAGACGGTGGTTCAGCCCATGGTTTATAGGCGTCCAGCACCTGCAAACACTTTGTCTGATCCTGTGTTAAAGGAATATCGTAAGGAGTACATACCCATTGAGGGACACTGGGAGCCCTCCGGATTAACTGCCCACTCCATTCTCGGCCAGGATCATGGAGGCGCCCCCTTCCCAAAAGTTAAACTCCCTACCATAGAACCTTTTGATGGAACAACAGATCCAAACGATCACCTATCTGCTTACAAACATCAGATGTACGTCCAAGGGGTAGATGACGCTACCTGGTGTAAGAACTTCCCAGCAACTCTGAAGGGAGTAGCTCAGAAGTGGTTTAACAATCTTCCGCCCAATTCAGTCAACAATTTCACTGAACTCAGTTTCTTATTTGCTAGTCACTTTGTTGCCAATAAGCAAGAGCAAAAAACAAGCATGCACTTAGGAAAGATCGTCCAAGGACCTAAGAAGCTCTTAGAAGTTTTGTTAAGAGATTCAATCTAGAAGCCCTTAAGATTCAAGATCTTAATGTCGGGGTGGCCTTTGACGCCTTTATTAGGGGATAAAGGCCGAGAAGTTTTAAGTTTGATCTTGTTTAGAAGAAAATCACCACTCTTGCCGAGGCTTTAAGGGAAGCCGAAGCGTTTATACACGTCACTGAAGTGTGTGCTGAGGCAAAGCACCCCGAGTCCAAGAAGCCTAAAGAGGTTGCTTAGCCAAAGAAGAGCAACCCCAAGAAGGCCGAGACTTGGGCTATAACCTCCACCACTACTTCGTCCAGAAGAAGCAAGAGGAAAGAGTCTGAGCCTTCTTCATCCAATCCCATCGAATTCAACAAGGACCAATACTCCATTCTCATGGAGATAAAGGACCAATATGAGTTGAAGGCACCAGCTGAGATGAAGACTCCTTACAGAAATAGGGATAAGAGTAAGTATTGTCACTTTCACAAGGACTGCGGTCACGAGACTAATGAATGTAAGCACCTTAAGCGGGCGTTGGAGGATCTAGCTCGAAAAGGAAAGATGAACTCCTATTTGCCTCAAGGGGGAAGGAAGTTTCAGAGGAAGGATGATCGGCAGACTAAGAAGAAGGAGAGTGAAAGCACGGACGAGGATGTTGTTCTCGTAATTTCAGGAGGATTTGCTGCTGGAGGACCAACCAATAGAGGACATAAAAACTACCTCAGGGAGCTTGGCCAAGTCTTACTAGCTGATCAGACAAAGGCCGAACCCTTCCCAAAAGTGGTGGTTAGTGAACAAGATCGGGGCAAGCTGAGGACCCACCATGATGATCCTTTGGTTGTAGAGATGAAGATAGCAAACTTGAGAGTAAGAAGAATTCTGTTGACACCGGAAGCTCGACGGACATCATTAGTGCTGATTGCATGTCCAGATTGAAGTTTGATGAAAATAACTTGGTTCCCGTCCACCATCCCATCATAGGGTTTGGGGGAGGAATCATACATCCTATGGGAACCGTTACTTTGTCCGTCCGAGTGGGAGAGAAGGATGCCTCAAGGACTCTGTTTATCAAGTTCTTGGTGGTCCGGGATCTGACGGCCTACAATATCATACTTGGACGGCCAACTCTGAATCATGTTAAAGCTGTAATAGTAACTCATTTGATGCTTATGAAGTATGAGTGTGATGATGGCAAAATTGGCTCCTTGTATGGAGACCAACGGGCGGCTAGGGAATGTTACCTAACTACCCTCAAGCCGTCATCATGGAAAGCATGCAATGAAGACCAGACGAAGATCGATGGCGGACGGAAAACGTCTGAAATTGGGAAAGATAAGACGAGGGTTGCTGGCGAAAGGAAAACGTCTGAAATTGTAAAGGACAAAGTGGCCTCGTTGAAGATGGCAATTGAGAGTCCTCAGACGCTTGCCGCTCCCTCAAGAAAAATGTCTGAACATCTTCCCAGCAAGAAAAGAAAGTATGAGCCCGTCAAGGAAGAACCTCCCTCGTTTGAAGAAGTGATGGCCATCATGGGACTAACAGTAGAACGTCCAGAGCCGGTGGAAGTCCCAGATGATGTCTGTTTGGATGAGGCTCGTCCAGAAAGAACTTTGAAGATTGGGTCCTCGCTCTCTCCTGATTTGAGGGGCCTTTTAATCAGCTTGTTGAAAGAATTTCAAGACGTGTTTGCTTATTGTGTTGAGGAAATGCCTGGAATAGATCCAGAGATAGCCGTCCACCGGTTGAACGTTGACCCAAATTTAAAACCTGTTCGTCAAAAGAAAAGACATTTAGGACCGGCTAGGAATCAGGCGGTCGACCAGAAAGTTCAGAAGTTGTTGGAGTCGAAATTCATCAAAGAAACCTATTATCCAGAATGGATAGCAAATGTGGTCATGGTACCAAATCCTAATGGCACTTGGAGGATGTGTGTGGACTACACTGATCTCAACAAGGCTTGTCCCAAGGACAGCTTCCACTACTACAGAATTCACGATTTGCGTCTGACTATTTGCGTCGGACAATAGAGCAACTGACGCAAATAACATATGTGCGTCGGATCCTACAGAATATCTGACGCAAATTGCCAAGAAAAATTATAAAAGATTGTTTTGCGTCGCACGAAGGCTGGAAAACGACGCAAAAGGGGTCACTATGTGCGTCGCATTAAGGGTACCTGTGACGCAAATAGTCTTAGCCAACTCAGCAGAGATCATCTGCGTCGCATGGGCCTTGGTCCGACGCAGATGGTGCACCATGCATGCTAACCAGCCCAAAATGTGCGTGTGGTCATCTGCGTCGGACCCTTGCCATGCGACGCAGATAGTTCAGCCCAAATGTACCCAAAAGTACCATGCATGCTTGAAGCAGTCCGGTCATCTGCGTCGGACCCTTGCCCCATGCGACGCAGGCGACTCGACCAGCCCATGTGCGTGTGGTCATCTGCGTCGGACCCTTGACCATGCGACGCAGATGACTCGTTTCAGCGAATTTATTTTGTATCCCGCCCATCAGTTGGGGCAATTCACAAATTAGGAACTTCTCTCTCTCTCATGCGAATTCGCCGGCGCTGTTGAACTACATTCCCGCCCATCAGTCGCGCCGCCGCTGCTCCTCTCGCCGGCGCTCCTCCTCTTGCTGGCGTTCCTCCCGTTTCTCTCACTCACTCTCTCTCACTTGCACTCTTTTCTCGATAGCTATGGTTGCGCCGGTGCTCCTCTTTCTCCACTCACCGACTCTCACTCACCGGTTGCGCCGCGTGTTCCCGTCGCGCCGTGCTCGGCCGCTTGCTCGCCGGCGCTACTCCTCCTCTTTCTCTAACTCACTCTCTCTCTCTTGCACTCCTCCTCTTTCTCACCCACTCACTCTCACTCACCCGTCCCACCGTCGCGCCGCGCTGCCCCGCTGCTCGCCGTCGCGCCGCCGCTGCTTTCCGTTCCTCCGTCTCCGGCAATGTAAGTCTTTTTAATTATTTTTTTCAATTTTTTGTCTCAATTTATGTCTTTTTATTTTTTACCAATCTGTCTTTTTTTTTTTTGGGAATTTTTTCTTATTTTTGTTAGATCTTAAGCAATTGCATTAGTAGAGTGATTGTAGTTATTAGTTTAAGATTGAATTTAGGATGTTTGTAGTTTAATTTGTATGTAGGATGTTTAAGATTGAATTTAGGATGATTGTAGTTTAAGATTTTAATATTATATTTAGGATGTTTGTAGTTTGTAGTGCTCATGAATTTATATATTTTGTAGTGCTCTAAAATACTTCCTTTCTACTATATAATTATATTCACAAGTCATTCTTGTTTTTTACCATTGATTTTAATAATTCTACTTTAATCTTAATGTTGTTTCTTAATTTCTAATTTGTTAATGTCTTAATATTAGATAGTTGATGTTTATGAGTTATGACTTAATCACTATTTAATTTGTGGGTTGGTTAATGCCCTAATGCAGTTGCCACATTCCATCTTCTACTTGTCGGCTGGTGCTCCAAGCTCACCTCGTTGTGCTTGTCTTCGCTGCTCCTTGAGAGCAGAGGTATATATTATTGCTTTTGCTTTATGTTTATTTGTTTTATTTGTCCCTATAATGTTAAATTATGTGATTGGGAAAGTATATGTGAATTGTTTGGTTATGTGATTGGGAAAGCATATGTTGAATTATGACCAAACTTATATGGACATACCTTAATGCGGTGGTGAGGGAAATCTAAGGAATGGATTGGTTTTTGCTGTTTAATTGCAATGTGTGCATCATTGGCCTAGATACCCGTTCGAGGCTTACTCATTAGGAGTAAGTCTTGAATAGTCCCCAGTTTGGGACTGTCTTTGGGTTTCTTATCTCACTTAGGATGTGAATGAATGTTTGGTTTTCGATTCTAAGAAAGATCTAGCTCATTTCCCTAAGTGTTCTCTGGGTACATATGTTGATAGTTTACCTACTATCTTCATCGTGTACTTGGAGAACTGTAGGGAAGTGCTGCCGGATTTTTCTTAGAATTGAAAACCAAATGTTCATTCACTAGTGAGATGAGAAACTCAAGGATGGGTTAGGTTGGAGTGATAAGGACCCAAATGTTCATGATTGCATTTGATGAGACACTTTGAATGATGTGATCGATTGTGTTCTTGTTTGGTGTCTCTATAGTGTATAAATATGGATCGAAACTGGATGTATGGTAATCGGATTTCGGCGACATTTCTACAAGGGGTTGATGAATTTATCAGAGTTGCGTTAGAACATCAATTGCAGAATGGGTCAAATTTAGTCATGTGTCCTTGTTGTGATTGCAATAACTCTAGGGGGTATCGTAATGTGGATGAAATTAAGGATCATTTGATTCGGCGTGGGTTTAAGAGCAACTATACGAGGTGGACATGGCATGGAGAGTTTTATGATCCAGGTATGAGCTCCACTAGCTTGTGTGATGATTTGCATGTTGATCACATTGATGATGAGGTTGAGGTTGAGGTTGAGGTTGGGGTTGAGGTTGAGGTTGAGGTTGATATCGAAAAAGGAGATAATGATAATGAGAATGATAGGGTAGTTGATGAGAATGATAGGGTAGATGAGATGTTGCACAATTTGGAGGATGAAGGAACCGATCGTCCCCATATGTATGATAGTATTTTAAGTGCGGCGGACAAACCTATGTATCCGGGGTGTAAGAATTTCAAGAAACTTTCGGCATCCTCACATTGTTCAATATGAAATCGAAGTATAGTTGGACGAGATAAAAGTCTAAGTGAGTTGTTCGAGTTTTTTACAAGAATTGCTACTCGAAGGGAATGAAATTCCCAACTCTACCTATGAGGCAAAGAAATTGTTGTGTCCATTAGGTATGGAGTATGAGAAGATACATGCATGTCCAAATGATTGTGTGCTTTGTATCGAAATGAGTACAAGGATTTGGGTGAGTGTCCAAGGTGTGGAGAGTCTCGGTATAAGATAAAAGAGGATGATGAGGGAGTGAGAAAGAAAGAAACTCCGGTGAAGGTTCTTTGGTATCTTCCAATCATTCCGAGATTTAGGCGTTTATTTTCGGATGAAAATAATGCTAAATTATTAAGGTGGCATGCGGACAAGAGGAAGAAAAATGGGATGCTTAGACATCCGGCCGATTCTCCGCAATGGAGAAATATCGACCGAAAGTTCCCGGTGTTTTGGTAAAGAACCTCGAAATCTTAGGCTTGGACTTTGTACAGATGGGATGAACCCTTTTGGTACACTAGGTACCCAACATAGCACTTGGCCGGTTCTCGCCGACTATTTATAATCTGCCCCCCGGTTATGTATGAAGCGTAAATTTATTCTCGCTATCGCTTCTTATTTCGGGTCCTAAGCAACCCGGAAACGACATAGATGTGTATCTTGACCCACTCCTTCAAGATCCGAAATTGTTGTGGGATGAAGGTGTTTCGATGTTCGATGCGTATACGAAAACTAACTTCACATTACGTGCCATGATATTTTGCACCATTAATGATTTTCCGGCTTACGGGAATTTGTCCGGGTATACGGTTAAAGGAGCAAAGGCATGCCCTATTTGTGATGAGTATATGATTGATGAGCGGTTACATCATTGCGGGAAGAATGTGTACCTCCATTATCGTACATGGCTTCCTTTAGATCATCCATTTCGTAAGAAGAAAAAAGTTGTTCAACGGAAAAGTGGAGATGAGAGAAGCCCCCGTACCCTTGCGTGGTAATCAAGTTTCTAATCGGGTAAAAGATATTGAAACAGTGTTTGGCAAGCCCTTCAAAAGTGTCTCAAAGAACTTATATAAGAAAAGATCTAAGTTCTGGGACCTCCCATATTGGAAATTCTTAGAAGTCAGACATTGTTTTGATCTAATGCACATTGAGAAAAATGTTTGTGATGCCATTGTCGGAACATTGTTGAATATGCCCGGGAAGACAAAGGATGGAGTTAAAGCTTGGAAAGACATGGTGAAATGGGAAGACCAGAACTAGCACCTCGGGAGCGGGGACAACGCTATTATCGCCACCAGCTTGCTACACTTTGTCTAAGAAGGAGAAAACGAGTTTTTGTGAGTCTCTCGCATAGGTTAAAGGTCCCCGCTGGATACTCGTCAAATTTTCGAAACCTTGTCTCACCTTGAAGGACTTGAAACTCGTTGGTTTGAAATCTCATGATTGTCATATCTTGATGCAGCATTTATTGCTCGTTGCAATACGAGGAATTTTGCCTTCCCAAGTGAGATACACGATTACAAAGTTGTGTTTCTTCTTCAAAACTATATCTAGTAAGGTGATTGATCCTAATACTCTAGATAAGTTGCAAGGCGATGTAATAGAGACGATGTGTCGATTTGAAATGTACTTCCCACCATCGTTCTTTGACATCATGCCTCATTTGATAATTCATCTTGTCCGAGAAATTAAACTTTGTGGGCCTGTTTGTATGAGGTATATGTGGCCTTTCGAAAGGCATATGGGTACTCTCAAGGGAAAAGTGATGAATCCAGCCAGACCAGAAGCAAGTATTGTCCAAAGAACAGTTTGCGGAGGAAGTATCTCGAATATGTAAGTCAGTATTTAGCACGTGCACAAGCAATTGGATTGCCAAAATCTAGACATGAAGGAAGGCTTGCTTGGTTGTGGTACCATTGGGAGAAAAAGATTGTGCCTTGAGGGAGAGTTGAAAAGAAAAGCGAGAATTTTTGGTGTTAGAAAATCTAAAACAAGTTCATCCTTACTTAGATGAGCACAAGAAGATGCTTAGTGTTCAGTATCCATTGAAGAATGAACGTGAGTTGATGATTGAGCATAATCGGTCGTTCGTTGATTGGTTTAAAGAACGAGTTATGAACCAACTATCGACCCAAAAAATGATGTATCGAATACGTTGAGATGGTTGGCATATGGGTCAAAGATGCAAGTTCTTTCCTATGAAGGGTATGACATCAATGGTTACTCATTTTACACTAAACGACAAGATGACAAATCCACAATGCAAAAAAGTGGTGTTACGTTGGGAGCTTTGTCATCGAGTACAAAAGTAGAAACGATAGAACCATTATTGAGAGAATGAAGTCTTACTACGGGTTCATTGAAGATATATTAGAACTTGACTATGTTGACTTCAAGATTCCGCTCTTTCAATGCAAGTGGTTTGATATTCGTCGTGGTGTAAAGAAGGATGAACATGACTTTTTTACATTAGTCAATTTCGAGTCGGTTAGGGCATCATGAAGATTCTTTGATATTGGCATCACAAGCAAAACAAGTATTCTACATGGTTGACCCCGGTGATTCAAAATGGTCTGTTGTCATTGAAGGAAAAAGGAGAATACTTGGAATTGATGATGTACATGATGAAGAGGAATACGATAAGCAATTCAATGAAGTCATTGCTCCGTCGAGTAGTAATTCCAAGTATATTAGGGGAAGATCCGGACACGAATTACATTCGTCGAGACCATAATGAGGGATTTTATGTTGTCAAAGAAAAAAGTGATTAATAGGTAACTAATGTAATATTCTACAATTATATATTTTATGCTTGGTTAAAATAATTTTCTATTATTTCATTGATGATTCTAACATGTCTTTATGCTTTATGGTTTCAGGTGTAGTGATGGAAGATCACATAATGCATGATGCATCCGATGATGATCGGCAACCACGTTCTGAGACCGAGATAACTGATGGAGGTAGTAGGAAGAAAAGAGTGAGCAAGCCTAGAGGTCCTACAAAAGGGATACGTTCGAAACCCGGGGTCCAAAGAGTACTTCGATGGGATGATTGGATGCGTCCGATTGGGGATCATGTTGGTGCGTACAAGACACATTGCGGCGAAATCGGTAGAAGCAAAGTGTCTATCTTGTACGATAGTTGGGATGATGTTCCACAAGGCCTAAAAAATAGTTTATGGGAAGATGCTAAAGTAAGTAAACCTATGTATTTTTAAAATCCATTCTTTTAATTTTATTTGAATCATGTTTATTATACTAATTGTGTATAATTGGTTCATTTTATATATTGAAGAAAGAGTTTGGAATACAAGAGGATGAGAGGAAGAAACGAGATGTGTTGACTACTTGTGATAAGCGGTGGAGAGATTTCAAGTCAAGATTAGTGAGTCGATGGATCACAAAAACGAGGTCGGGGCCTAACAATGATATGCAACCGTACGTGCTCTATCCTTTCATCACGAAAGGGATTTGGGACGAATTCGTCAAAAAGTGTAGCTCTAAGGAGTTTAAGGTATATAATATGTACGTTACAACTACATAATATGTTATAATCAAATTTTGTTTTTGTGAATATTAACTAGTTACTTGTTTTCATATTAGGCTAAAAGTGAAAGAGCAAGAAAGTCTCAGTCGCCAACATTCATCCTCATTTTTTGGGTCAAAAGTCATATGCGGAGATGATTCCCGTTTGGAAAGACCAAGGGTATATCCCTAAATCCTCTACAAAGATCATCTGTTGACTCATCTACATCATCAATTATTTCCTCCTTGCCGGATCGAACTTTGCCATGGCTTCTTGCTAGATCGAAAAAAGATAAGGAAGGAAATCTTTTCTTCCCTAATGAAGAAACACAAAAGATAAAAGAGTCTATTGTAAGAATTCTTCAAATTTTATGATAAATTCTTGTCTAATTACTCGTATTCTAGAATTCTACTAATCATATGATTTTTTTGAATTTGATGCAGGATGATTGGAAAAGGAAAGAAAAGGAAGGAGAGTTTGTTCCAGGTCGGATGGATGATGTTCTATCCCGTGCTCTACGAGAGGAAAGACCGTCCCGGGCGTGTGTTAATAGCTGGGCGTAGCATTGGGATTACATCGGTTTGGGGAGATCCTGATCGGAGTAGTACTGCTCGAAAGGGTAGGGGCATGGATGATGAGGAGATGCAGGAGTTGGAGGCGAGAGTGAGCCAAAGAGTTAGAGAACAGACGATGCAAGAGATGAACTCGAAGATTGATGCTATAGTTCAAGAAAGGTTGATGGCTTTAGCGGCGCAATTAGGTCTTCAAGCACCAAATCAAACAAATCCTCACACTCCAGTTGATCCTAGTAGCTGTCACTCGGGGGGCAATGATCCATTTGTGAACTTGCAGGTATATAGTTATTTTATATCTTCTACGATTATGATATTATGTTTGTAAAACACTTAATTAATGACATTGTGTTCTCATTGGATGTTAAGAGTCCGGTTCCATGTCGTTTGGCAATAGCGGATAACTCGGGACCGATCATTGTAGCTGAGGGTACCGTACATCCGCAATTGGAGTCATCATCACATTCTACGGCCGTGAAAGTGAGTGTTGATGATTTTTTTTTCGGACTACGCGAAGCTCTAGGTCCACTACCTACTCCATACATCACCAAACTCAGTCAAGCCGAGGGTTCATTCATAGAATGGCCGAAAGAGTTGGTATTTTTAGTCTCAGATAATCAGGTAACTTATGTTTAATATTTTGATTTATATACTATAAGAAATGTAAATATATATACTAAAAAATTTTGATTTATATATGGTAAATAATCTTCATTTTGTATACTAAGTAATCTTGATTTATATATGAAATAATCTATATACATATATAATATGAATTAAAAAGAAGTCAAATTGAATTAGGAACATATACCTAAAGACGGTGCGATGAAGAAGAAGAAGAAGAAGAAGAAGAAGAAGAAAATAGTTGGTAGTGATCCTTGCACCGATGAGTCTGCACATAGGCACGTAGATCCTTTTAATGACTTGACCTTTGGATGATATGGATGATAATATCAAGGAGATGCACCGAATATTTTGCGACAAACCCTCGAGATGAGCCTTTTCGCTTGCAAGTTCAGAGGGGTACCGTCTTCAACTTTGATAGAGATTATATGATCATTCTCTCACGACAAGATGTTTTTCAACTTCTCATGGGAGCATGGATTAATGTATCCATTTTGCAAGTATTTATGATGTGAGATTTCTCAAACTCTAAACTAATTAACATTGTTATTTATAGGTATTGTTTCTCCTAACTATAAGTGTTTGGATCTTAGGTACTTGGCAGAGCAGTCTGAGGAGCATGGAGATAATAATATTGGTTTCATGTGTCCAAGTATGATTTCAGCGACCATGATACGCAATCACTTAGATACCGTGATCAACTACATGGCAAGTTCAATGAAAGCGAATCAATATATGCGTTTCATCCTATGTCCGTATTTTGAAAAGTATGTTTTATTTCAACTAATCTTTACTTTGTTTTACATTTATGAACTTGTAGTTATATATATAAAACATCACATTGTGCTTCATGCCTTAGGGATCATTGGATTCTTCTTGTCATTTGTCTACTTAAGAGAACGGTATATATATTTAATTCGATGAAGAAAGATAGATCCTTAGCTATCAAGATACCGTTGAATACGTAAGTTCATAGTTGTTATACATGTTAATAAGTTTACATGCATTTTATGATATTTTAAATAATTTAAAAATGTTTATAGTAATTAATTGTTACAAAATCTCTATATTAGTGCATATACAAAATACACGCGGCTTGAAGGATCAAATAAAGGAACTAAATTGTCTTGGACATATATGCGGGTAAAATTCTTATGGTTTTGTATTTGATACTTTATAATTCTATTTAGGATTTTTTTTTCCAATTCTAATATATATCTTAAATTTGGTGTAGTGTGCTCAACAATCGGGAGGAGTGGAATGCGGCTATTTCGTGATGAGATACATGTTTCTAATCAACTACTACTACTATGAAGCAGAGAATTTGAATGAGGTATATGTATGTTGTAAATTCATTATTTAGACTTATAGAATTTTAAAGTATATTAACTAGTTTAATATATTTCTAGGCTTTTTCGTCAAGTCTTGAGCCATACTCCATACATGAGATCAACGAACTCAAACAACTTTTTGCGGAATACTTTGTACGGGTCGTTAACGAAGCAGACTAAATTTGATGGTTTGTGTATGTATTTGTAGGTTAGCATAATATTTTGTTACTTGAACCTTGTTGGTTGATTGATTGCAACATTGGTTGCTTGATTGAGATGTACTGAAACAGGTTTTGGTTATATATGCAAACATTTCCCAACGATTTCTTGGGTTGTCCAAATTACAAAGGAGACTCTGCCGAATTTTCTGCTCATAATTATTTACATAATGTTTGCTTAGTTTTGAAAAAAAAAACAAAAAAATAGCTGAAAACAAAAACAAAAAAAGCTGAAAAAAACGGAAAAAAAAATACGCCTCATGTGCGTCGCACATGGCCAACATGCGACGCAGATGGGCGTGGCGCAGCGACCCACAAGCAGCCTCATCTGCGTCGCATGCTGCCCATGTGCGACGGCATCATCTGCGTCGCTTATGGCACAGCATGCGACGCACATGAGGCATCATCTGCGTCGCTTATGGCACAGCATGCGACGCAGATGAAGCTGCTGCAGCGCTGTGGGTGCATGGGGTGCATGGACATCTGCGTCGCATACTAGTTGTGTGCGACGCAAATCTTTGTTCTATTGCGTCGTTTTGCGTCCGACGCAAATGGCTTTCTTTCATCTGCGACGAGGCCTGTGCCGTCGGACCAGGGTCCGACGCAAATGAGGGTCCCAGGTCCGACGCAAATTATCATTTCTCTACTAGTGTTCCCTTTGCCTAAGTTGGATCGTCTCGTAGACTCCACAGCCGGCTATGCTTTGCTAAGCTTCATGGACGTCTATTCAGGTTTTCATCAAATCCCCATGTGGTCAGAGGATCAGGACAAAACGTCCTTTATTAATGAAAAAGGACTGTATGGCTGGTTGAGAATGTCATTCGGCCTACGCAATGCTCCGGCCACATTTCAAAGATTGATCAATACTGTCTTTCAGCCACAGTTGGGAAGAAACATGGAAGCATATATCGATGATATGATAGTCAAGAGCCGGCAAAAGAAATATCATGTTGGTGATTTGAGAGAAACTTTCGAAACTCTCAGGAAATACAAGCTAAAGCTGAACCCCAGCAAATGTGTCTTTGGAGTCTTGTCAGGGAAGTTCTTAGGCTTCTTAATAGATCAGAGGGGAATATAAGCCAACTCCGAAAAGATCCAAGCTATTCTAGACATGAAATCTCCGTCAAAGCTAAAGGAAGTTCAGCGACTGACGGGTTGCTTGGCTGCCCTGGGAGAAAAGTGCAATCACTTCTTCGCTACTATCAAGAAGAAAGCCAAGTTTGAGTGGACGGCAGAAGCTGAGCAAGCGCTTCAGCAAGTCAAAGATCACCTTCGGCAGCTGCCTAGGCTGGTCAGTCCAGCCGAGGGGGAGAAACTGTTTTGTATATTTGGTCATGTCCACTCAGGCTGTGAGTGTTGTTCTGCTGACTGAGAGAGAGTCCGTGCAAGTTCCAATATACTTTGTGAGTCATGTGCTCAAGGATGCGGAAAATAGGTACACTCCAGTCGAGAAGTTTGGATTGGCTCTCGTCATGGCCAGCAGAAAGTTAAGGCCCTATTTCTTGGCTCACAGTATACTCGTCAACACTGACCAACCCTTGAAGCAGGTTTTGCCAAAAATGGAAGCCGCCGGCCGGATGTTAAAATGGGTCGTTGAGCTTAACATGTTTGATATATCATTTGAACCAAGGAAAGCCATTAAGGGGCAAGCCTTGGCAGATTTTATAGTTGAGCTTACTGGGCCAACTATAGAACCAATATTTGATCCAGCTGAAGGGAGGAAGCATTAGACGCTCATGGTTGATGGATCGTCCACCGTCAATGGATGTGGGGCAGGAATCATTTGTCAATCTCCAGAAGGAGACAAGTTTGAATATGCGCTAAGATTCCAATTCCAAGATTCCAATAACGAAGCGGAAAATGAAGCACTTCTAGCTGGAATCAAGATGTGTAAGGCGGCAGGAGCTCTGGAGATGAGGCCAAATCAGACTCTCTTTTGGTCGTCAGTCAGGTCCACGGGGATTTTGAATATAAAAAAGCATCGATGGGAAAATATATGCGTCTGATCAAAGATGAGATTGAGCCTTTGAAGCGATTTGTTCTCGACCAAGTGCCAAGGTCAGAAAATCATCAAGCAGACGCTCTCTCAAAATTGGCCAGCTCGGCTGAAGGTAATGCGCCAAGAACAGTGTTTTGGGAAGTTAAACACAAAAAGAGTATTGACCAAGAACAAATCATGTTTCTTAGTCGAGGGGCAGTTTGGATGGAGCCCATAATAGAACACAAGAAGACAGGACGGCTGCCTTGGATCATGTGGAGGCTAAGTATGTGAAGGCTCGAGACAAGTGGTATGAGCTATGGGACGAGACCCTTTACAAGAAGTCATTCAATCGCCCTCTTCTCAAGTGCATCACCAGAGAAGATGGCCAAGAGGTTATGAAGGAACTCCATGAAGGAGCTTGTGCATCTCACATTGGGGGAAGAGCATTGGGAGAAAAGGCTTTAAGGACGGGGTACTACTGGCCTACCATGAAGGAGGATGCCCTCGTCAACGCAAAGAAGTGTGATAGCTGTCAGAAGCATGGAAACCTGCATCAGAAGCCGTCCAATTACTTAAGTCCCATCTTGTTCCCTCTGCCTTTTGCCAAATGGGGCACGGATATCCTACGACCTTTCCCGGTGGCCGCTGGGCAAAAGAAGTTTGTGATAGTAGCTAGGGGTGAAAGTTCGGTGTACGGTTTGGATTAGGGGCCTAATCCAATCCGATCTGAACAAAATTTGGATATTAATTTTCTAATCCGAATCCAAACCAATTAGAGTTTGAATCCGATCCAATCCAATCCGAATTTTCATACACTCGATTGGATCCGATCCGAAAATCCGATTTTTTAAAACTTAGTTTTTCGATGAAATAAATTAGGCACAACAACAACCTAGTAGATTTAGTAAATGATGAATTAAGTGTTGTTAGGATTTTAGGGGAAGGGTTGAAGTGCTACGCCTACTGGGGTATGGACTAGGCTTTTTTTATATAAAAAAAAATCATTTAAGCACTTAAGTCCAATCCAGATACATAATACAAGGCATATTACTATTTGGTTATATTGGATTTTTGGATCCAATTACCCTCAATCCAATCCGATCCGAAAATTCAATTTTTCAAAAAATTTCAATCCGAATCCAATCCAAACACAGTTCAAATCCAATCCGATTTACTAATTCGGATTGGATTGGATTGGATTTTGGATTTTATCCGAATAACTTTCACCCCTAATAGTAGCTGTGGACTACTTCACTAAATGGATATAGGCTGAAGCCATGCGAGGTATAACAACGAGCGATGTCAAGGGCTTTATTTGGAAAAACGTTATAACTCGTTTTGGCATGCCACAGTCCATCGTCTTTGATAATGGTCCACAGTTCGAAACGCCTAAGCTGAAAGATTGGTTGGCAGAAAGAGAAATCAAAGCTCACTTCGCGGCAGTCGCCCACCCACAAGCCAATAGGCAAGTAGAGTCCTTCAACAAGATTCTATCCAATGGAATCAAAAGGAAGTTGGATAATGCTAAGGGACAATGGGTTGAAGAACTACAGCTAGTGTTATGGTCCAACAGAACAACCGTAAAAAATTCTACAGGTGAGACACCCTTCATGTTAGTTTATGGCACTGAAGCCGTCTTGCCCATTGAGATTGAAGAACCCACCCTTCGAGTCATGCTGTTCACGGAAGATGCCAACTGGGCTGCATTGCGCACGGCCTTGGATCAAGTACCAGAAGTCAGGGGCAATGCCTTGCTAAGAATGCAATTGCACAAACTGAGAATGACTCGGGAGTTTAACAAGAGAGTCGCTAGACGACCACTCAAGGTGGGGGATCTGGTTCTAAGGAAGATGGAGGCGGTTGGACGAGCTAAAGAGCTGGGGAAGCTAACACCAAATTGGGAAGGACCTTATCTGATTGTCCAGGAGGTGCGAAGCGGAACCTTTCGTCTCCAAGATCTGAATGGACGACCAATACCGCGCACTTGGAACTCAGACACTCTGAAGAAGTACCACGTCTAAACTCAGTTAATCACCAGGAAACTGGTTTGTACTCACCCAAAGTGCCACGGCACATGCTAGAGAAAAAGAATTGTATACATGTATCTTGGCATTTAGTCAAGCAAAATTCATATAATACAATTCCTACTTTCTTATCGCCTTTGTTTATTTTCACCAAGTTAGTTTACTTTGGGGCATTAAATCAGTTATTAGTCTAACAGTGACAATAACTTGGACAAAAATACAAAGAACAATAGCGCGTCAAAAAATACTCACTTCTCTGCCGAACATCACTCCCTCGAAGAGACCGGCCAAAGTGTAATAGCCTAAAAGGTAACAACACATAAATGGCCAACAAATTGACAAAATCTCTAGTAAGAGAAACGTCAATGTCTTTAAGAGAAAGCTGACCCGAAATAAGCCCTTAGTAAAGGATACTTACTTTCAAATGCACGTTCAGCTAAGTAGTAAAGACCCTAGTAAGGGATCACTACTTCCTGACGAATGTTGCTCCCTCAAGGAGGCCGGCTAAGACATGGTTTATATAAAGCTCGTCCTTAGCAAATTCAGCAGGTGTGGCCAACGTTGGCCGCTCTCCTTCTTGGACTATGGCTCGCCCATCATGTATAGTTGAGCTAAGCCCAAGAAGGGGGGGATGAGACAAGCCTATAGGACGAGCTAAAGGGAAATGGTCGTCCAAAAACCAGGACGAACTAGTCATAAAATGCCCTTGTGATGGCTCGATACTGCAGGACGAGTGTTACCAACTCGAGAAAAAAGGCTAAAGCGTGGCTCGTCCACAAAACCAATATGTATTGGCCGCTTTCCTCCTTGTGGCAAGACACGTCTGAATGAGAAGACCGTCCAAAGTTCCAGGACGAATCTCACTAAGTACTTGGCTACTTTTTTGGAAAGATACACGATCGTTCAAGGACAAGGATGGCAATCTTCCCCTATATTTATTTTGCAAACCGTCCAAAGAGCAAGAATCAGGGTTGACAAAATAACTTTATTTTAAAGACCGTCCAAAAGTCCAGGACGAGTCTCAGATTCTACTTGGATGCATTTTGGAAAGATTTACGATCGTCTATATACCAGAACGTTGCTCTTTCCTTAAACATGTGTATAGATCGTCCAACATTCAGGACGAGGCTCATTTTATACTTAGTCGAAGTTAGAATGCAAGAAAAGAAAGGACAAGCAATTGGCAAAAAGTCTTTTCATTTACACTTGGCAAAAATTTACAGCTTAAGACTAGAAGAGACAAAGCTACGACGGCAAACAAGCCAAGAAACTTAGGAAAATAAACCTAAAACAAGGCATCATCTTCAGCGCGAGTTTCTTGATCGCCTTCAGGGGCTTTTTCCTCGACCACAGCCTCGTCGTCCGAGTCTAAGAATTCCGGAGGCTCCTCGGCACAAACCATGGCACGATGAACGTTCTGTTGATATTCCAGACGGCGAACGAAGCTGGGAACCTCGCTAGGCTCAGCCAACATCCCAAAAGCTTTAACGGCCCAATCTTTGGATGTCTCAATGACTTGAGCCAAGCCTTCCTTGGCGTCGTCAAAGGCCTGGGTCGCCTCCTTCTGCATACGGGCGTTTTTCGCCCTTAGGAGGATATTCTCCCTTCTCAGTTGGACGGCGGCTAGAAGAGCAGTATCCCTTTCTCCCTTCAACTCAGTTGAGACGGCGTCAAGGACCATTTTCAGTCGGTTTTGCTCTGTGTACAACTGGTTGATGGTAACAAGATAGTTCTTGTTTGTGGACTCCAGGTTTGCTGATCTCTTCTCCAAGGCCTCCAGTGACTGGCGATGGAGAGCGTTGGCCATCTCAATATCATGGATGGCCTTTTCGCCTGCCGTCGTAGCAAGGTGGACGAGTTGCTTGTTCTCCTTTCTAAGCTCCCTCGCCCACTCTTCAGTCAGCATGTTGCGAGCAAAAAGCTAGAACAATGAAATCAAAACAAGTCATTAGACGAGTTACAAAAAAAAAAAAGAGAAAATTTGTACAAGTATAAAACAAAAGCAGCAGCAAGTTATACCTCAGCAGCAAGTTGAGACATGTAGCCCACATGCCCCGCTGATGCTCCCCTTAATCCTTTAATATAGGACTCAGGGTAACATTTGAAGAGCTCCTGCTTAAGCCAATCTCTTTCTGCTTTGGACATTTTGGCAAAGGCAGCAGAAGACTCCTCGTCCGAATCTATAGTGGGAGTAGCTGAGGGTAAAGCTGGTCCTTTGCCCTTATCTGAAAGGGGGGCGGGGAGTCAGTTATCTTGATTGGAAAGACAATGGCTTGTCTATTGGACGGACTCATGGACCGTCCGCCGACTCGAGCCGTCCTAACTATGTTTGGATAATACGACTCACCAGACGAGATGGAGGTCGTCCTAACAGCTAGGGGCATCTGCGAAACCAGCTTCGCTACCGAGCCGCTGAAGCCCGGGTAGTTCTCAGTAGTCGTCCCAGGCTCCGGAATAACCAAAGCCAAGGCCGACTCTGGCTTGATTTCTGCAGAGTCCACAGGAAGAACGTCCACCTGACCAGCAGGGTCAGAGTTCTTCTCTCCCTCGGCAGGGACAACAGTGGAAGGCTCCTCTTTCAGGACTTTGTCCTTCGGAGGAGGCATGGTCTTCTCTCCAACTCCACCAGCCGTAGTAGTCTTCTCCGTCTTCTTCTGGGTAAAACCCTTGACCTTTTTGGCCGGAGGTTGGTCTGCTGTGGTGGTAGGCCACTTTTGGACGATGAGGGCTTACCAGGAGGCGGTTTGTTGGTAGGGGCATTTTTATGCAAGAAATGAACAAGTTACAATAATGGTCGTCCAAAGAGCAAAAGCTATAAACTATTCATAAGGCTACAGACGAGAATCACCCAAAGAAGGAAGGCGTCCTAGGATGGACACCCCCTTTCCTAAGGGAACCTCGTCCAAAGAAATTTCCGCACACAGACGAAGGTGATGCTAAGAAGGAAGCCGTCCAAAAGTGGACGGACTAAAAAGATTTTCGTCTAAGGACAGAAAATCAGCTCTTCGTCCAATATTGGAATTCCAAGTTCCTCAGACGAGAAGGGTCCAAAAAAGGTGGCCATCCAAGCATGGACGCCTTCCTTCTTCGGATGATTCTCGTCCAAGGACTGATAACAAACTTGGACGAATCCAAATGGTGCTCGTCCAAAGCCGTTTAACATCTCAGACGAGAAAGGCCTAAAGAAGGTGGCCGTCCAAGCATGGACGCCTTCCTTCTTCGGATGATTCTCGTCCAAGGACTGTTAACAAACTTGGACGAATCCAAATGGTGCTCGTCCAAAGCCGTTCAACATCTCAGACGAGACTGGCCCAAAGAAGGTGGACGTCCAGGCTTGAACGCTTTCCTTCTTTGGGTGACTCTCGTCCAAGGGTTGTAAGTAAATCCTTGACGAGGCCGAATGATCCTCGTCCAAAAAAAAAAAAAAAAAAAAAAAAATTTTTTACCAGTGTTTCAGCCCTTTTCTCAGCACTGCTCTTGGCGTACTCCTTCCATAAGTTGTCTGTGAATTTCGACATGCTTATGTCCCCCGTCCAAGAATGCTTGAGACGTGTTCTGGCCGAGTCTGCAAAAAAGAGAAGAAAGGGGGTTAGTCCGATATGGACTATGGACGAAGCATTTTACTTGGGAATTTGAATGTATAGCTCTATCTTCGGCCAACCGCAAGCCGGCGGCGACCAAGAAGTCGTCACTGTAAAACATTTCCTTAAAGGGTATCCAGTTAGCTGGTCCCTTAAAGGATGGTTGGCCGGGCCTGGAGTACTCCTTTATTATGAATTACTCCACTACCTCTTCGTCATAATGGTCCTCCAACTCCAGCCAGGACTGCTTTCGTCCGGTATTTGTGACGGCTCGGTTATAGAATCGGAAGCCCTTCGTGGCAGAGTCGTTGGCCGCCCTTAGGAAGATGAAGTCGGCCTTCCATTCATGCATCTTTGACGGCTTGCCCCAGATAGTTAGAAAGCCAGGGCGGTTGCAGATACTGAGCCATGTTCCATCCATGGCACCGGGAACCTTAGCCACATAATGAATATGGATGAAGGCTTGGAGAGAGAGGGCCAGGCCGCGCAACTCCCAGACGGCTATAAACGTCCGGACGTTGTGCCAGGCATTTAGAGCCAGTTGGTTATGACCGATGTTGTAATAGTGAAGCACTTGTTCTATAAAGTCATGGAGGGGGAACCTTAATACCGCGTCCAAGGCCAGCTTGTAGACGGCGAATTGATTTTTAGGAGCGCTCAAAATGGTGGCCTCCTTATTAGTTATGACGAAAGAAAAGCCTAGCATGGGCATGAAATTGGACAAATAACTAGGTCCGGTCCTATTTTTTCTAACCATTTGCGATTGGCCAAAATAAATGCGGGGTCAGAAAGGGGACCTAGGCGTTTTCTAATCTTAGATGAAGTAGTGGAGGCTTCGTCTGACTCATCGGCAGCGCCAGAATCACTGCCGTTATTGTCCTCGCCAGTTTCCTCCATCTCGGTGTCCCGACCAGACGGACTGGCTTCAGGATTTATTTGGGATCCCTCAAAGCTGCGGCCAGGGGAAAGGGGGCAGCCCAAAGGCCCAGCACTTTGGATCTCTCTCGTCTCATCTGGAACTCGTCCAGTAGATTCCTCCATGTCTGAAATATTTGATGGGATTATTACCTTTCGTCTTAGACGGGTCGTTTGCTTGACGCGCGCCAGATTACCCTGCACAGGTAAAGACTGGGTCGTCTGACTTTCTCGGCCAAAACCACAAAAAAAATATACTCGGCCCGAAGAGGTCCAACTCTAGAATGTGCCGAAAAGGAAACACTCTCGGTTCTAGGGTCAAGACAAGCTCTTGGTCGACTAGGATTATTTGACGAAGAAGATTCTATTTTATTGATTTTCTAAGAGAAAAAGAAAGAATAAAGAACAAAGAAAAGATACCTGCTGAAACGCCTGGACGATTTGGTGAAGAAGGCCGAGGCTGGACGATCACTCTCTAGAAAAATTTGCAGAGCTTCTTTCTCTAGAAAAATTCTCTCAGGGTGTGAAATGATTTAATGAATTCATACCCAAGATATATATAGGGGGTAAGAAAACCCGTTGAGCCGGTCAAGGATGACCGAAAAAAGTTTAAAACGCCAGTTATGACCGGTAAAACTCTGGAAAAGGCGCGTCGTTGCCTCCATTTTGAATTGAATAAACGACCTTGGGTAAAAGGGTATTAACCGTCAGATGGGCCAACAGTGAAAACCCTTTTAGGGGCAAATGTTGTAGCCTAAAAATCTACGGCTCCTTTAGAGATACTTGGGCTCATCAAAGCCGTACATGTGTCCCCTCCTAATAAGTGAAGAAAGAGGTTTAACCCTTGGGTTATATTCAGTTGGGAGAAAAGGCTTACTTTTCTTGCCCAAAAGGTAGTTAGAGCCCAGCCCTTTGGAGTTGGCTGCAAGTGATTGGTTGATAAATTCTCACAAATCATGCCCTGCCACGTGTCATGATCAGATCACTTAGCCAATCAGATGCCACTATTCTAGGGCAGTTTTTAAGGTTATCTGTCATCTTGCAATCACTATAAATACCCCTGAAATCAGGAGAAAAATCATTCAATGCAAACAGTGCAAAGTTACTTTGTAAAATACTCTCCCACTTTCTCTCTCTAGATCTACTTTTTTCTTTACAACTCCTGATATATGACTTAAGCTTCGGAGGGGGAACCACCACCCAAACCTCCAGGGTGGGTCCCTTTTTGCAGGTTCGGGAACGAAGCTCCGACTTGGACTAAGTTGATTCAGACATTGTTGCACAAGTCTCCAAGTGAAAAACATCTAAGGGATACTAGTTTACTTGCTAGACAAGAAAGCTCAGCCTATAGCTTACTTGTTGGACAAGCGGGTGACTAAACAATAGTCATGTGAGATTTTGTTAGATTCGTTTCGATGCGTATTATTCAAATATCAACTTTTTGTAATATTTACTTATTGATAATTAGAGATAGTGATGTTCAAATTAGTGATTCGGCAAATATGCTCCAAAGAAATGGGTAAACTAATAAAAATCAGAGGGAGTAAAATGTATTTTAAGATGATGAGGGAATTAAAATTGTCATTGTCGAACTTTATGTTTCCGTATTATGAAATTATTTTTTTTGGATTAAACAAATACTCCCTCGTTTTCTATTTGTTCTTCCAACTTTGACTTTTTTCTCTAAAACAGATTCTAAATAGGAAGAAAAAAATAGGAACAAGGGGAGGGAGTAATAAACATTACTTTATATACAATCTATTACTCTTTACGGTATTCTTTAGCTATTTTACTAGACTTTAATGTTTGCCAATTTACAATTTTAGCCATTATAATTATAATCTATTTATTAAATTTTAAGAGTTTGATATTTTAATTATAGACATTAAAAACGAACTTTATATCATACAAAGTAAGGTATGTAAATAGTACAAAAGTCAAAGTAAATAGCTAAAAAAGACCATAACAATTGGATAATAGAATAGATTTTCTTTTGTTTTACTATTGCCAAAAAAGTTAATTTGAAATTATTTGTAGCCAAAGAGTAATTATTCCTTGGTCTGTGATCACCACCCTGTCCACTCATCTCATCATATAGGAACTTCTTTTGTTCATTTTTATTTGCTACATTTCGGTCCTTGTATAGTTCCATATGTAAGAAATAAAATTGGTAGATCAACTGGAACAACTTATCTGAATAGTTGTGGCGTAGATAAACACTGCCCTACAGTTGAATTTGCCCCGTTATGTACACACAAACTCTTGGCAACCAATCTCCAAGGATACACGACCACTGCTCCTCCGGTGTTGTACAGAGTCATAGTTTGAGAACAACTCGAACAATGCCCAGAAAATGAGAGAATAAAGAAAAATGTGTGTAAGAATTTTTGGGGAGAATAATTCTTTTCCTGTGTCCAAGAAGACTGGACAAGCCCTAATATATATAGAGGAAGGCAAAGCACAAAAAAGGCAAGGCAATCAATTCGGGAATATTAATTAAGGAAAGAATCAATCAAGGATAACGGTTATGAAATCACCGAAGATATGAAAACTAATTTCCGGCAAAAAATAAGTAACTGAACTAAAATATCTCACAACCACAACCGCACCACACGCCCGACCTAGCCATCGCGCATGCATGGTGACTAGTTCCTTCCTACATGAACCTCAACAAATGTATATGCAAAGACACTCTATAAAAAGGAGGTATAAAGCACTCTAAACTACCAATGTGGGACAATGAGCTTTTTGTTCTTTTGAAACAACTTTTGGAGTGAGAAAACTAACACTCTACTCACTAACTCCAACACCATCTTCCATAGAGTAGTATTATGTGGGTAAAAATATTTTGTCATTTGGTGCAATAGTAAGAGAAAAGAACTGATAGCTCGGAGGAGGCGGGCAATTCAGTATTGGAAAAATAAGACAATCTATATATGGATGTTATTAATAGTGACTTAGTGAGTCTTGACCAAATTGCTCCATGTTGATTGTTTATGAATTATGATAGATATACGGTATACCAGAATCCAGATTGATATAAAGAAAAAAAAAATTTGACATATTGATATAAAAACTTTCCATTGACTTATTTGTATAAAAATAATAAATGGTAGTATAATAAAAATACAATTTCGACTTCATGTAAGTCTAAAATAGAAGATACTTAAGCAGAAGAAAATTATACTCGTACAACTTATTGTCCTATCATAATTCACTTGCTGAGCTTCCTCGTCAAAATCAGGCTGAAGTCTAGCTACACTATTTGTTATGGCCCATGGGTCCTCCAAAATAGAGAAGCCATTCTCCGGTCTTCACTCAATTATCCAATTTCAGTGTCCAAAGGCCTGAAAAGAAGACAAGAACACCAAGCCCACTTTTTGTTGGCAATTTGGATGAATTTGGCTAGCGGTCTGCGGAGTACTACGAGTCCATGAGACGTATGGGAATTGGATTGGTCCCACATAAAATAATTTTTTTTAGAAAATGCACTATATATGATTTAATCCCGTGACTTCAAACTTATATATACTAAAATTTTAACTACTAAACCAAGTGATATATGATGTTATCATATTGAAGGAAAATACTAATAATTGAACATCATAATTACCAATGTATAGCGCGGACCTAAAAACTAATTGTGTTAAATTAAAATCAGCAAATGGAACGTAATTAGTCGAATCTGTGAAACTTGGAACAAGGAGTCTGTAGGTCAAACTTATTATGCATGGAATTATCTAAGTTTAGTCTATAGTCATCCATTTAAAATTCCATATTTTTGGGTATACGTACATTACTATTCCTCCGCAGGTCGGATTTTTAAGATGCGCATAAAGGTCTACAAAGACAGCGCATTTTCTAGGCCTAATATCGAGGTTAAGCCCTGAAAAATATCTCAATTACAAGGAATACTCCTTTTTCTTTTTCTCTTCTATTAATGATACCTCTTTCCCAAAGTTCCTCAAATCACGCTTCTACTTATAATAGGGGCCTCATTTTGTTATCAGAACAGGGCCACAAGAATCTAAAAAACGGCCTCCGTCCTCAAGGTCTTCTCCTTCGCAATGTAAAAGGACAACAATATATATTTGCACTACTCTTTTATGAATAAGTCACCAATAGATGTCTTATCAAGTTATCATCCCCCTTCTTTTCCTTACCATACTTTCGGCATCAGCAAATTTGAAGCTTGAAATTTGCACTTTTGTACTCGGGAGCCCATGTTGTTTATGAATCTGGGGCCTTTCACATGTTTGTGTAATTAATCAATTGAATGCTTGTATGTTAACTTGTTAAAACTAATACTATATCACATACCAACCATTGTTTGTAATTTCTGCAACATGTACGTTATTTAAAGCCAATTGTGTATTAAAGTCTTTTGGATAATGAGCGTACTTCTCGCACTATTTTTGACGTTGAGAATGAATTCCAGGACTTCTGGATGCGCCATCACGATTTTGTTTTTTATTAGTCTATTACCCTTCAATTTGTACTATAATATGAATTGACTTTATATTGTTCATTATACAAAATGACATTAATAAGGACCGTATAAATTGTTTCTATTAATTATAGTTTCCTTTCAAAATTTAAGTGTTAAATTCAATTTTAAAAGGAAAATTAAAATAAAACCGATATTTCTCTTTCCTTCTCCAACAATGGTGATTGACGAATTATTTTGATGTTTACTTCGGCCGGTTTTATATACTGATATATTGCTAAAATTCTAAACACTTTTGCATATTCACCTAATAATTACTTTTTCAATGAAATTCAAGGCTTTTGTAGTTTACTGTTTTTCTACAGCTTCCTTACATACATGATCATTAATAAATTCTTCGGCTTTTTTCCCTTAATAATGGCAGGTGGGGGTGATGGAACTATGAAAATTGACAATTTACGAAGTATTGTGTATGTCTAACTGATCTAGCAATATAAACTGCCTTTACGCACCATTTAACGCTATAAAAAATACTCCCTCCGTCCCATAATATAGTGCTTACTTCTCATTTTTCACGAGAATTAAGGAAAATGGAATGAGTGGTAGGATTTCCAAAAAAATATATTTAATGAAGTGCTTTTTTGATACTTTTGTATTGAAACTAGTTATTTATTTTCTTTTTCCTTTAAATAAAATCAAAAGGCAATAAATATTCCTTGGAATGGTGTAAAGCAATAAATGGGGTCACATGTTTTGAGAGAAAAATAGGGGTATTTTGGAAAGTTTGTGTAGAAATTAAGGATAATTTAGTCCAACAAATTGACAAAAAAGAAAATAGGCACAATATTTTGGGACACCAAAAAAGAAATGTGAGCACTATATTATAGGACGAAGGGAGTATGTGGTAAAGTTCAACTGAATTTTGTTGGAATAGTTGTAGCAGGTAAGATTCCTTGAAGGTTTCATCTATTAGAATTACAAGCAATAGTGTTGTAGCAAAGAAGATATCTCGCTTCCCCGTAATCATGTTATGTGTATTTGTTGTTAACACATTGTTTAATAGAGAGAGGGGGGGGGTGAGGGAATCATTTCAATCCAATGTACTAGGCTCTTAAACCATAAAAAGAATTAGAAAAACGGTTTTTTTACCATATATCCCTGACAAATTAGAAAATTCACCATATACTCCCGATGTTTCAAATATTCATCATATACCCCGAGTTTTTAAAAATGTGCACAAACTACCCTTTTTCCTAACGGACGTTAAGTCGCTGTTTGCATTGTTTACATCTTTGCCATTATTAACCTAATTAACCCTCCCTCCACCCTAACCCTAATTCCCTAATTAACCTAACCGCCTAACTCTAATGCCCTTAACCCTAACTAATTAACCTTAATAAATGAAACTCTATATCTTACCGTCAAAACGTTTTTTTTTTTTCACAAAATGGACGCCACCGACTATCCTTAAAGGGCATGAACTTCAAAAAGCCCATCAAAACGAGTACCAATACGTTGGTATTCTGGGCATACTTCTTGAGACGATCTTAAACGGCCCGATCTCACCGCCAAAACGACTTTTTTAAAAAAAATCGGACGCCACCAACAATCCTAATGGGCACGAATTTCAAGAAGCCCATCAAAACGACACTACAAGAATCAGCTTAATTAACGACGAAAATTTACCGACCGCACCTATATTGGTGGGTATATAAAAAATTATCGACCGCTTACACTGCAGTTGGTATTTACCTACCGCCAGAAATTATTACCGACCGTCGAGCGGTAGGTAATTAGTCGACCAAATTTTTTATATCCATAAATTCCAGCCCATATAAAAGTAGAAACCCTAAAAAAATTTTACACCTCCGCCTCCAACATCCTCCTTATTTTTCTCTCACTTCATCCTATTTCTGGTGTTTTCTCAATCCCCTCTTTCTTTTGCCCTCATCTTGGTTTTCTCTTTCTCTGATTTTTTCTCACTTCATCACTTTTATGTTCTTTCTCTTTTCAATAACTCTAATTACTCTATTCTCACCATCATAAACCCACGAGAAATGATTTGGAAGACGAAATTGAAGAACCAAAAATGAAGTGGGTACGCCAATGCAATCCGACATGGTTGAAGTTTTACGATGAAGCATCAATAAGATTCATGTTGTCGGCGACAAAAAAAAACAAGGTTTTTGTATGCGGTTTTATGTTTTAGGTTTAGATCTAGATTTTAAGAGTAGTCTGATTATTCTTTCATCAGATCTAGGTGATTTGAAACTTGTAAATTGTCCGTTCATCTATTTTTTTGCTTGATTTTTTTTAGAATTACCATCACTTGTAAGTAGTTTTGGGATATAATAACTATAGATCTACATTATATTTGTTATATTGAAAATAAATATTGTACATGAACTATACATTAATCTACTTATATTTGTTGCTATCATCTATTTTTCGTTTGTTGGTGTAATGTTGTTAAGTCATGAACGATTCTGAATCTTAATCTTTTTCTTATGGATGTTGGATACTTAAGATACACTAATAATATTTTTGTAGTTTGCATTCGATTAACATTTAAGAATCAAGATTTGAAAATCGAAAAATCGGTGTTGGGTACTGCCAGTTGCTGGTTTCAATTTTTTTTTAATTTTCTGTCAGAAAATTACCTACCTCCTAGCGGTCGGTAAATTCAAGTTTACCTACTGCTAAGTCGGTAGGTAATTTTACCTACCGCTAAACGGTCGGTATTTCTGAATTACCGTCTAGCAATATACCGATTGACCTCTACCGACCATTGAGCGGTCGGTAACGACTATTTTGTGCGATCGTTAAATAGGCGGATTCTTGTAGTGCGAGTACCAATACGACGGTATTCTTGGCACGCTTCCCGATGCGATCATAAACTGCAGATTTCACCGCCAAAATGACTTTTTTTTAAAAACGGACGTCACTGTCGACTCTTAAAGGACACAAATTTCGAGAAGCCCTATCAAAACGAGTACCAATACGACGGTATTTTGGGCACACTTCCCGAGGCAATCTTAAACGGCCCATTTCACCGCCAAAACGACCTTTTTTTGAAAAAACGGACCCCACCGACGATCCTTAAGGGACACGAATTTTGAGAAGTCCATCAAAACGAGTACCAATACGACAATAATTAGTCAGTATTGATAGTGCATGAGAGAGATGGGAATTTTTTAATTTTTTTAAAAGATTAGGGGTAATTAGGTTAATAGTGGCAAAGTCGTAAATAATGGTAAACGGCGAGTTAACGTCCGTTAGAAAAAGGGCATATGGTGAACGTGTTAGGAAACCCAGGGGTATATGGTGAATATTTGAAACATTGAGGGTATATGGTGAATTCATTAATTTGTCAGGGGTATATGGTGAAAAAATCGTTAGAAAAATGGTGGGAAATCAGCAAGAACAAATTAGCAATTGCTTCATATAAAGAGCGAAGCTCAACGCATCTACAAGTGGAGATCGCATGAATGAAGAGGAAGATGAAGATGATTCTTTTCAGACTCATTAAAGCTTCATGTGCATTCTTAGTGGTGTCAACTAAGAATGGAAATTCAAAGAAAAATTTTAAGCCCATTCATGAAAATTCAAAAGAGAAATTTGAAGTTCCAGTAGAAAATTTTAATTTTCTAGTTCTTGAAAGTATGGTGGAGGAAGATGCTTCTTTATTGTTAGAGGAGAGAGAAATTACAATAATAAGTGAAAAGACATAGTAATAAAGAATATGCTTTTTTAAAAAATTGGATTTAACAACAAAACTAACTTCTGTTAGCAAAAGTAATGGAAGTTACCCTTGAGGTCCTTAACCCTACCTTTTGAAAGTTGAGGTCCTTAATCCTACCTTTTGGCAAAGTTGAGGTCCTTAACCCTACCTTTTGAAACTCGAGGTCCTTAATCCTACCTTTTGGCTAGGGGTGTTCATAAGTATCCGATCCGTGATCCGGTCGATCCAATCCGATTTTTCGAATATCCGATCCGTTTTTCTAGTTTTCGGAACGGATACGGATCATAATTTTTCATTTCCGGATCCGAAATATCCGAAACATGGAAAATTTCCGATTTTTCGGATATCCGATCCGAAATATCCATTTTCAAAGTCGGATATCCGAAATATCCGATGATCCGATCCGAAACTTATTTTATGAACTTTTGCATTGAAAATTTCATTTTTTTTAGTTTTCGGATATCCGACGATCCGATCTTGAATTTCGGATATCCGATGATCTGTTTCGAAATTTCGGATATCCGATCCGATTTTTTTTGGATCGCATTTTTTCAGATCCAAAATTTGGGATCGGACATCCGAAATTTGGGATCGGATATCCGCAATGAACGCCCCTACTTTTGGCAAAGTTGAGGTCCTTAACCCTACCTTTTGAAACTTGTGGTCCTTAACCCTACCTTTTGGCAAAGTTGAGGTCCATGCTTTACTCTTAACTCCAACGATCTGAAATAGAATCGGGACCCGGAATAACCCCGACCTGAAAGTAAATAGACCCGAATATGACATGAACCCGAATTTGCTCGTTTCGATTGATCCGACCCGAATTGGCTCGATAATGATGACCTGAGCCCGACCCAAAAAGTTGTCATATTAGTTAATTTTTAAACAAATTTAAATAAAAAAATTGTCATAAAACACTATATATGAGTTAGCCACTGCCCATTAATTATTTCACTTACTCTTATTAGTCTTATATATGTTTTATTTATTTGCTGGATTAGAAAGCCGATTTAAACTGACCTGATGCGACCTGGAATTTCATGGACCCGAGAAAGACTCGTACCTGGAACGGACCCGACCATGAGCATAACATCAAGCACAAAGTTGACCCGATTATGACCCGATCTGTAACCAACCCGTATGACCAGTTTGCCACTTCTATGACTGTTTCCTAAAGATACTCTCACTTTAACATTTTTCACTATTCATAAATTTCACTTTGACCTCGTTTGTGATTTATATGTAAGGAAGAATTTAGTCATGTGGGATATGTTAGATTCGTCTTAATATGTTATAATTTTTACAAATACTGTACATAACTAGACATATTAATGGTCAAAGTTTTGCATTGACATGTTTGAAAAGTGAAAGTAGGAGGATCTTTTGTAGAAAATGGAGGGAATATCTCATAGTTGAAAAAGGCTTAATTAGTGGCATGTTTTATAATACCTTTAGTTGAGCCTTGAACAAGTGCTAATTAACTAGAATATAAACAAAAAAATTTGTATTACTTATTTATTTGTGATCCAATTAGATGAGTTAAGCTATTTAACTGATCATATAATCACATGTATGAAGTAATATGTTGACTCAATTTCAAAAAAAAAGAAAAAAGTAATATGTTGAATCTTTTATAGATTAGAATATATTTAAGGAAACTTTGTTAGAAACAACCTTTCAAAAGACACATTTTGACAGAAACAACCTTTGATTTTTTTTTTGTCAAGACAAAGCTTAAACCAAAATATTTTTGTCACATTAAACTTTTGGCCGAAAAAAGGCCCTTGACTTAGTTTTCAGGCGTTACCATCTCAACCCTACCCACGAAACCACCTCCACCCCATGAAATCAGCACCCTCGCTTTCCCCCACCCTCGAAACCACCGCTTTCTTCCCCCCATCCTCAAAACCACCAAACCCTAAACCCCCGACCCCTCCCTCCACCTTCAACCGTGCCCCTCAAACCCTAAATCCCCACCTGAAGAAACCTAAACCCTAACGAAGAAAAAGGAAGGGGTGGTTTCGGGGTGGGGGGAAGTGAGGGTTGGTGGTTTTTAGGGTGGGGCGAAGAAAGCGGTGGTTTCGAGGGTGGGGGGAAGTGAGAGGGCTAATTTCGCGGGGAGAGAGGGGGGTGGTTTCATGGGTGGGGCTGGGATGGTCAACGCTTGAAAACTAAGCTAAAGGTCTTTTTCCGGCTAAAGGTTTAATGTAACAAAAAAAATTAACTTTAAGGTTTGTTTTGACAAAAAAAAATTTAAAAGATTGTTTATGACAAAAAGTGTCATATAAAAGGTTGTTTCTAGGGATGGCAATGGGTCGGATCTGGACCGGGTCCTTATGGACCCGGATCCAAATCTGTTTATTGTTGTTGGATCCAGATCCGACCCGGATTCAACGGGTCCAAAAAATTAGGACCCGGATCCAGATAATGTGGATCCCACTGATCCGGGTCCGAAACGGGTCCAAAACGGGTCTGTCCTTAATTTATAATATTCAGCCATTTTTCCCATAAAATTCACAACTAAGTTAAGCAACATTACACAATATTCAAATCAAAAAATTCAACAATAGTACCACAGATTTATTTAAACAAAATCAACTATAAAATTACAAGAAGAATTTAGCAATATTAGCATTCAGCAAGTTTAAAAATGAAGTAGATCAAAAAATAATTGCACCAGTGGTGGAATTAAAATATCGCGAGAGAGAAGCAAAGCCAAGGTTGGCCGGTAGGTTTCACACTGTCGGAAAACTCCCCACCCATTTTTCCCAGATTCGAAGCGATTTTGGAGTAGTTAGAGCGAGAACAGTATGACCTTGAGATCTTGAGCATCGAGCATGAAGAAGATGAAGAGGAGGTTGCATTAATGGCGGCAAGTTGAATGGAAGACTTGTGCAGCGTCGATGAATCTCCGGCGAGCGAGAGAAGCAATGAGTGTTGTCGGGGACTCTGAACTGGTGAAGGAGCGTCGTTGCCTTGTTGGGGAGTAGGTTGGCTGTTAGGTGGAATAGAGAGAGAGAAAGGATTGAAGGAGAAACGTATGGTTGGTTCACTTAGTTGGTAGAGTAATAGGGTTTTTGTTTGGTTTATTAAAAAGCCCACTCGCCAAGTCGCCAGCCTCTTTTTATAGAAAACGGGTCTATGGATCCGGGTCCGGATCCCATAACAGATCCGGACCCGGATCCGACCCGGATCCAACGGGTCTGAAATTTTAGGATCCAGATCCGCAAAAAACGGATCTGGATCCACGGATCCGGGCCGGGTCCAGGATCCATTGCCATCCCTAGTTGTTTCTGACAAATATTTCTATTTTAAATTGGGTTGTTTTCTTTATTGCAATGAAAAATTTCTCCACTAGTGAAAAAAAGCACAACTGATCCGGTCAATTTGGGCTTAGCTGATCCGAAATTAAACCAGATTAGTTGGGCTCAGAGCGGTTGACAAATGTCAATTGATCCGATCGAAAGTCGGATCATTTAGCCATCAACCAAACCGATTTTCACCGAAAATCGAACCAAGAAATAGTTAACTGGTCCAGTTTTTAGGTGAAAACTGGATCAATTAATGGGTAACTGATTTGATTTTCACCTAAGATCGGATTAGTTTTGCTTTATAACGAATTAAAAGTATTTGGATCAACAATCCAAGCCAAAGTCCTAGCAAACATGGAGCGTAATCCACATAAATACTACGAAATTAATGGAATTCACAAAACTTCAACAATTCTAGCCAAGGGTAATTAAAAAAGAAGAAAAAAAAAACGAAATACATTATAAAGGACGAAATTAAAATAAACTAAATACGAAAGACGAAATTAAAAATACTAATTACAAAAATGAAATTAAAACAAACTATTTACAAAATGCCAAAAAAAAAACGAAACCCTAAGTCCTAACATCAAATTTATTCCAAATAGTAAATGAAAAAACAAAATTAAACAAGAAACCATAACATCAAATCTTCAGAAGTAAAAATAAATTACAAAAGAGAAACAAAAACAAAAATCCTTACCCTAAGATGAAGGGGAATGCGACGACGGCGGGATTCTCGAACTCATGAGACGGCGATGACGACGAGATTTTTTGGCTAGCTTCTGGAAATCTTCACTGCTCTCTTCTCAAATCCTAGATGGGAGACGGTGGTGACGACGCAAGAAGAAACGGTGGGAGATGGTGGTGACTAGTGACGGTATGGAGACGGTGGTTGTTGGCGTTCGTGAGGGGCGTCGTTCAATCAACTGATCATAACCCCCACCGAAGTAGTTAGCTGATCCGTGATCTTGTGCATTTAGGGATTAGATTAACGGGATCAGTTTTCTTGTGTCATTTAGGGTTCTTTCCACCAGTGCTTGTGTCCTTTTATTTATTAAAAAAAAATAAGTTAGGATGTCATTTTTTCATGACAATCAAAATGTTCTTGAACAAGGATTAGTAATCATTGTTATATATTGGTGCTCTCACGTTTATATCATTTGACAAATTTCGTTACGATGATGTAAAACGCAAATCTATATTGGACAATAAGTTAGGATGTCATTTTGTCATGACAATTAAAATATTCTAGAGCAAGGAAAAGTAATCATTGTTATATTGATGCTCTCACAATTATAACATATGACAAATTTTGTTACGATGGTGTACAGCTCGAATCTACACTAGCGCAAACAGGAAGTCGGTCTTTGGGATATAAGTAACAAAAGTGTTTGCTTCTTTTATTTTTTTTTCTCCTTTATCTTATAGTAAATTATACAATTATTTCCATACATAACATCACAGTTTTGAACCTTATATCAAACATCATGAAAGATGTTGTCCAAATAGGCAAATAACCTGACTCATTAGCAATTTCATTTTAATACAGCAATCTAACTAAACCTTAATTCTCACAATTTCAGTCCAATCCAGTGATTCAATTCCGATCTCACGCTTTTCCGTCCAATCCAATGAACCAATCCTTTACAACACCTGAAAATGAACAAATGAATCTCACTCCCAACCATAAAACATTATTTGCTCACTAGGCATGGCTAGGTGATACGATTACAAATATAGAATCATCTATATACATTGCGTGGATTATACTAAAACCGTTATGATACCACTCTAACAAATGCAATACACACCACTACCCAAACTGCCAAACCCAATACCAACAACCTTATAGTATCACATCCATACACATGTCACGCGCCTTTTTTTTAATTATCATCATCCAATTGACACTTTTGCTCTTCTTAACAACTAAGCAAAATATCAAAAACACTTCACATTAAAATAAAAGTATCTCACAATGTGAACTCACCGAACATCCTAGAATAACAAGGACATCTTATGACTTAGTCCAATTTGTCCCATCTTCTAGATTAACATTAACATCCTCTCCCTCCATCCTCTCTCCTATTTTCCCTAAAGTAAACGCGTTTTTTCGCCGACGATATTCTCCCATTCGCTCACCTAATAATTCCAAATAAAAAACCAAACTACATATCTTAATATATCCTCCCTCCATTAAGTAACATCTGTATGCTACGGCTATATAATGCACTATTTTAATTTTTTATATCTTAATTTTATGAGATTAGTGGAATAGTAGCCTCGCTTCCCACGGATCAAACCTCACGGGACTCATTTGAGGGTTTCCCCTTATTCCCTCAGATGAAGTCTTATTCATCTTACCTTTAGAGAAAAAAAAAACCTTAATTTTATATAAGTGAAAAAGTTGATATTATAAAATAGGAGTATACATTACAATGAATCTAATAAGATTTCATTTAATTTTTTTTATATATAAAAAAAATTAGGAGATAACAAATACATAGTAATTAAAATACAAATTTTACATTCTTTAAATCACGAAAGTAATACTTCATCCGTTTACATGTTTCACTTATTTTAGAATATATTAAGTACGAGTTCATTTATTATAGACTAATTTTTGTTCATTTGCTCATTTAAAAATTAAAACTCTTTTTTTGTTACATTTTGTTCATTTGGATGAAATTTTTTTTTAATATTCCATGCGTACGGATATGATAATTTTTTTTATATTAAGTACTTCGATTACTACCCTATACATTTCTCCGCAATAACTTTCCTTTTCTTTTCTACAGTTTGTTTTTCTTTGACAAATTTACACGTTATCCTCCCTCTGATTTCTTCGAACTTTCCTCAAAGACTCTTCCTTTATATATCTACCTGCTTCACCCATGACTCATTTGTGAAGTCTTCTCCCATAACACAAAACACCCAACAAAGTAACAACTACTCTTTTTCACTTTACTTTACTCTTTCCCTCTAATTTATCAATCTTTTCTTTCTTTTCTTTGAGGCATTTCGTCGAACACATGGAGAACAACCAACAATCATTCTTTCAATTCAGCGATCAACTTCGTGTTCAAAACTCAAACTTAGCCAATCTCTCTCTTAACGATTCAATCTGGAGCGTTAGTTCATACCCGACCAAAAAAACCGAAGGCCGCCGGAATTTCGACATTCGGGTTGGAGGAGATCTTGACCCGAAACACCCGGGTAATTTCGTCAACAACACTCCTCCTTCTAACCCAGATTTCAACAACTCCTTTAACGATGGTTGGAAACTCGGGTCGGGTTTCGGGTCGGGTATAAATCTCAATGGTGGGTTCAACAAAGGGATTTATTCAAAGGGTGTTGTTGGTGTTAATCAGAATGATCAATTTTTGAAGAGTTTCAATGTGAATAATCATAATGTTGGTTTAAAAGGGCACAAGAATATATCTTTGAAAGGGGAAGATAATCAGCATCTAATTGGAGGAAAAGGGAAGAAGAATAAAGAGATTAAGAAGGAAAATAACAGCAGTAAAAATAATAATAATGATTTTAATGGTGAAAGTAAAAGTGGTGTTGATAAGAGGTTTAAGACTTTGCCACCATCTGAGGCACTTCCTAGAGATGAAACTGTTGGTGGGTATATTTTTGTGTGTAATAATGATACCATGGAGGAAAATCTCAAGAGACAACTTTTTGGTATGTTTTTTTTTTCTCTCTTAAGATTTTTTTACTGCTTTGTTTTTGGGTTATGTTGATTATTGTGTTTTGTTATTTTGGTGTTAAAATTGCTTATGTGGAGTATCTCATAAGGGATAAATTTTTATTGCAAAATTTGTTAGTTTTTCTCCCCTGTTATTTTAAGTAATTTTTAATGATGAGAAAAAAATGTGAAAGAGTCATGGTGAAGTATGAAGTATGTGGAATTTTGATAGATGTTATAGTTTAACCTATGATGTTTTTTTATTGTTATGTGGGAAAGCATGGATTTTTGACCTAGGGTTACTTTTTATTGTTCAACAAATTTTGATTTCTAGTTAAGGAATTGTACTTCTATATGGTATGTGTCTTATAATGTTTAGGTGGTCCATATTAGGTGAATTTATGTGAAGGTTTAGGAATTTATGTGAAGGTTTAGGAATTTATGTTTTTTTATGGATACATGAGGAATTTATGTTATATAATGTTGTAATGCTTTGTCTCTTTCTTACTGAAGATGGATCATACTTAAAATTGGTCAGTCAATCATGTGAAACTTTGATTCTTTAATGTTTCTGGCTTTCTGTATTTAGGCCAGTTTATCCTTACTAATTTGATGAAAAAATGAGGGATTGGTGTTATACTTCTATACTGCATGTTATTTTCTATAGTTTCAAGTAGCTAGACATATGATATTGTGATTGGTGAGCAAGTGGTACATTGTACATGGTTTATAAAGTTTCAAGTGCCTGGGAATTAAGGATTTCATTTTGTATCTTGTTGGTAGGGGTGCTAATTAGCCTAACTCGCTCAGTAAATTACACGAGCTTGGCTCAAACTTTCATTAGCTGAGCACAACTAAGTTTTTTTTTAGCACAACTAAGTTTGGCTAGAGAACCTTGTGTAGAACCCAAAATATTTTGTGTCTTATTCATTCTACATATTTTTAGATTTAACTCAACATATATAGTAAAAATGTGCACCATACTTGTGGGAAGCTCAAAAGTAGCAGCAAACCCAATAAATTTCAAACTCAAGTTGAATCTTAAGGTAAAATTTGAAATTTAAACTCGAACATTGGATCGAGCTTGAATAGAAGTGTTACGAGCTGCTACTCGGATTAGCTTGTTAATACCACCTAGATACTTCTAAGAATGTTAATATCTATACTTACATAAAGTAAAGACAAGTGTAATAGTTAACAAGTGGTAGTACATGGTTTTTAAATCTGGAAATGGTTGATAATTTAAGGATTGATATGTTTCTTCTAAGTGTGTAATTTTCTATATATTCATAAAGTTCAGACATAAGATACAAGTTAACTAGTGGTAGTACAAGTTCTCGAATTGGGAAGTAGTTGGAAGTGGGAAAGAGAGTCATGAACTCATGACTCATGAACTTTAATGGTTTTTTTTAGGTTTGCCGCCACGTTACCGGGATTCAGTAAGGCAAATAACTCCAGGGTTACCCCTTTTTCTCTACAACTACTCCACCCACCAGCTTCATGGTATATATGAGGTGAGTCACAGTTATAATTAATTTTATTTGTTGAAGTGGTTGGTTATGACTTGTAGGTTACATATTTGCACTTAGCTAATTTATATGAAGGAAAATGACTTTTTATTTACTTCTGATTAAGTTATTGATTAAATAAGTTGAGCGTGATTAAGGAGTGGAAATGAAAGCTAATACATATTTTGTGCACAGGCTGCTAGTTTTGGAGGAACAAACATTGATCCAACAGCCTGGGAGGACAAAAAGAACGCTGGCGAATCTCGTTTTCCTGCTCAGGTACATTAAAAATCTCTGCCTCCTGTCGGCAAGTTTGTTGTATCTTTGATCAATTCCACATATATAACAGGATCTTGCAACACTTGGGGTGCGTTTGCTTCTCCTAAGTTTTACTGATCAGAGCTTACTAGCTTTGAACTTAACTTATCCGAGCTTATCGTAATTGTGAATTTGACTTGGTAGCCCTTATTATTCCACAACTTTAACTTATTTTGAACTTACATGGACTAAATGAGACTGAACTTTTAAATTATTTGATCTTACTTCTCAAGTTGAGGAAAACAAAGCCGTAATAGAGTGGAAGAATGTGTAATTGTATACTCCCTCCGTCCCACAATATAGTGCTCACTTTCACATTTTTCACGGGAATTAAGAAAAATAGAAGGAGTAGTAGGATTTCTAAAAAAAAAATATTTAAGAAAGTGTTTATTGGTACTTTTGTCTTGGAACTAGCTCTTTATTTTATTTTTCCTTTTAAAAGAATCAAAAAGCAATAAATGCTTCTTGGACTGGTGTAAAGCAATAATTAGGGGCACATATTTTGAAAGAAAAGTAGGGGTATTTTGGAAAGTTTGTGTAGATATTGAGGATAATTTAGTCCAAGCAAATTAATGAAAAAGAAAACAAGCACAACATTTTGGGACACCCAAAAAGGAATGTGAGCACTATATTATGGGACGGAGGGAGTAGTATACTAGGTTATTTGTGTTTGAAACGTGCTGAGGTGCTTTGTCCTTGCACTCGTATTCGAGTGTCTAGATGAAAGATTATTGTGTCTAGCATACTAGATTATTGTAACATACACAGGTTGTGCGAGATTTTGTGCTGACATACTTACCATCTCAATCTACTTGTAGGTGAGAGTCCAAACTAGACAACTTTGTGAACCTTTAGATGAGGATGCTTTCAGGCCAATCCTTCACCACTATGACGGTCCCAAGTTCCGCCTTGAGTTAAGCGTGCCAGAGGTAAACTCACTGAGAACATATTGGATATGGTGTATGTCAATTATCAAATGCTTTGTTCTAAACTCTAATATATATTTTTTCTTGTGTGTGCTTGCAGGCTCTTTCACTTCTGGATATTTTTGCCGAGAACCACGCTTGAGAAAAGACGACCCATAAATGGGGTGTCCCGTATACAGAACACATCAAACTCTTTTAGAAGATGATATGAAACAGCTACGTAGACGTATGGTATTATACGTATATCATACGGTGTGGTGGGTTTGAAGACAAGGAATACATAATTATCGTTAGAGCAGACACAATCTTGTTAGAATATGGTTTAATGACATACTTTTTGTAAAGTTGGCGTTACTTTGCCTGTATGTCAGTCATATATATTTATCAAAAATAAGTAGATGAACGAACGATAAAAGTTGCAAAATAATGCATGTGTTTAATGTTGCCTAGCTACCGCAAAGTGAGTGGTAAAGGTGTTATGCTAACCTGCTGTCTATATGTAAGTGGGGATTATATGTTTCGTGCTCATAAAAAAATATATGGTTGATATGTGTTTGTTTTAAGGTACGTGGCTACATTGCCTTTATTACGTCGTTCTCCAGAATCAAATTGCATATATATAGGTGACAAACACTTCTTTTGGTGAAATCTGTACGATCTTTTTCCATTTGGTAATTGCCTGCCTTCAATTTCGGGAGGAGGGAGGACATTAGAAAGGCAGTGTTTGTTTAAGGGGATAGAGATAGGGACAAAAACCCTTCGTATCGTACCCCACTAAGATAATAACTAGGAGGGGGTGGTATAAGTGGTGGAGGGTAAAAAAACGTGAAGACAATTTTACCTTCGAGACTTTGATGAAAAGGGAGAAGAGAGATAAGGTGAGAGTTGTAAGGGTATTTTGGTTATTTTGTAACTTTATTTCAATTTTAATTCGAATTTATATTAAACAAAGGGAAAATTTTATTTTGTCTCTATCTCACCCACTAATTTCCTATCTTTATTCCCTTTCTATTTCTTATGTCAAATGCTCTGTGTATTTCAAATTTAGAGTGGATGAAATTCGAATCCCATCGAAAGAGGTTTACATTAAGCTTCCTCTTAATTTTGTTTATGCTCCTTCTTTCGCGTATTGAATGAGCTTTTTGTTGCTATGCAGATAAAATCTAAGCCTATGCAATACTTCTTATGTAAGTTTCTTGTCACGAGGAGTATGTTGTTGTTGAACCTACCGACCTACCTACTTTCAGTGAAAAATAACTTGTATTAATGTAAATTGTGATATTGTGAAAGAGTGGTTAGGGATTAGGGGTTAGGAAATGATAATTCCACGGAATGGGTGCTATCAATCAAGTAATCAACTAGTATATCATGTCATGTGGGATGAACTTGAATCGTCGATATTTTAAAAAATCAAGCCGGCTATTGGCATTTTGCTAACTTACACTACGATTCATTCAAACTTCGATTGTTTCATAATTTGGAGTTTTGGACTATTATTCATGTTCACTGCTAAATATCTACCATATTCCACGAAAAGGACGTTTATTAATCAACAAGCTGACATATTTTAATAATGTTTGGCTAGTTAGCATACATATATTATTAAGAGTAAAGCATAGATAAAAGTAGTAAGTAAAGTCTCAATAATATAGAAAAAATAGAGCGCAAAATACTAAAATGTTATATGGATAAAGAGATGAAATGCATAATTTGAGACATTTTACAAAGGGCAAATAACGTTGATAGAGCGTGTGTAGAACAAGTGCTTGTTTGGTTAGCATATACTTAAGACATATGAGAAGTGGAAGTTCCTAAATTAAAAAATTGTGCAACTTTTTAGTTGACAAAAACAATAATGTCATTTTATGAGATATATTACTTTCCACTTTCCATAAAATGGAAGAAGATACTTTATTATCACCCCTCAGTAAGTGAAATTTCAAATGGGGATTTCTATTTCTCGAATTCCACCAATTTACTACTTCCTAAGTCCAGAATAGTATGAACACTTTCCTTTTATGTTTGTCCCAAATTAGTTTGAACATTTCCATTTTTGACATGTTCCCACTACTAATATATTATTCGATTTTTCACCAAATACCCCCGACAAATTAAAAAATTCACAATATACCCTCAATGTTCCAAATATTCACCATATACCCTCGACTTTTCAAATTTGTTCACCGAGATGCCCTTTTTAGCTATAGTTAACTCACCGTTAGCTTTATTTACCATTTTGCCATTATTAACCCTAAATCCTAAACTAACCATAATCTAACTATAATTCTAACCCTAACCCTAATCCTAAACCCTTACCCTAACCCTAATACCACCCCTAACCCTAACCCCCGCCAACCCCACCCCTCACCTCCATCCCAGCCCCCTCTCTCCCCCCCCCTCCACAGCCGCGACCCCTCCCTCCCCTCTACGCCGCAGCCCCCCTCTCCCGCTAGCCCAACCCCCTTCCCTTCCCTCCCGGCCCTCCTTCCCCCAACAGGCGTAGCTACGAAAATTTCGAACTTGAAGATTCGAAAATTCCGACGAGTGAAGTAACCCCCATCCCTTCGAAAATTCCGCGTCTCTCTCGTCCTCGTGCGCCTCAAGCTTCGGATCTCGCTTGAGTTGCGGAAATCGAGGAGGGGGTAATTCGTCAATTTTCGATTGTTGGGGACTCGAATTCGACCGCGAAAACTCGTGCTTCGTGTGTGCTTGTGGTTCTTTGGAAATTGCGGGGTAGGGGGTTCGCGGGGAGGGGGGGGGGGTGGTGTGCGGTGGGGCGAGCACGGTGGTGCGTCGGGATTTGGGAAAATGGGGGCCTTGGGTTTCTTTGGGTTGTGTTTTTCCGACGGCATGGGGGGGGGAGGGGGGGTGGGGGGCTGCGGCGGTGGAGGGGAGGGGGTGGGGCGCTGGCCTGAGGTGGAGGGGGAAGAGTGGGTTAGGGGTTAGATTGGGGTTAGATTAGGATTAAGATTAGAGTTGGATTAGGGTTAGTGTTAGATTAGGTTAGGGTTTAGGTTAATAATGGTAAAATAGTAAATAAAGCTAATGGTGAGTTAACGACGGTTAGAAAAAGGGCATTTGGTGAACGTTTTCGAAAACTCAGGGGTGTATGGTGAATATTTGGGACATTGAGGGTATATTGTTAATTTTTTAATTTGTCGGGGGTATTTGTTGAAAAAAACGTATATTATTTCTTTTACACTCTTTTGGCCCACACTCTACCTTTTATCTATACAAAGTTACCCAACTTTCTCCCTCCTCTAATAAAAAATACCCCACCAACTCATATCACATCTACTTTATAAATAAAATAACATTTGATAACTACACTACAACTTATCACCTTAAAATACGTGTCCCAACAAGTGTTCAGATCTTTCTGGGATAGAGGGAGTATCTCTTACGTGCTACGTTCAACCAAACAACTACTATATAAAGTTGTATATAACATAAATAAAAAATTGACCGTCATTTATAAAACACTGTCTTTTTTGATAAGGAGAGTTTTGAGAGACAGCATACCTCCTCCACTTGACTTATATAATAGAGATATATCTCTATTATATAAGTGAAGGGGGGAGGAAGATGGTGTCCCTGTACAAAAAGTCTAATATATCCTTAATGAATTTAAATGCCCATATATATTAAATAATATTTTCTTCTTCCTACTTGCCATATATATTGAACCAGTCAATAATAATGGAATTGAATTTGAAATTTGAATTAAAAGAAGAATGATTTCCTCTTCTTACATTTGTGTGAAAAACGCTGATAAAAATAAATAAATTGACAATATAACTTGATTGACACAGTTAGAAGAAAAATAAAAACTTGAATTTCATATGAATAATTATACTGATAACATTTTAAAACCTAAATATTGTTTTTTATTCGGTGTTCTCTATTGTATAAATCAAATGCTTCCACTTTATTAACATTCAACAATTGAACCTGATACCTTCCACTTTATTTGAGCACATGTTTTCTTTAGCTTTATATTTCCTTCTCTCAACACTATATTTGAATAATGATGAACAAATTACTAAAAAAATCAACGAAACATTAATTTAAGAAAAACATATTAAAAAAATTAAAAGTAATTATAAATGTATATTTGAATCAAAAAATTTATAACACTAATAAATAACTAATTAAAAAAAAAACTTTAATATGACTCGCGGGCAAAAAATTATAGTAAATACTTTAAAAGACCCAACAACAATTCCTCCTGCAATAAAAAAGACGCAACAACAGCAACCTCGATAAAGTTTTATAGGCTGCGGTTTATTCATCCAGTTGATGCTATTTTTAAATATTATTTTTTGAAGATTTAGCGGACAATAAACGCATGCAAGGGTCCATAGCTCAGTGGTAGAGCATTTGACTGCAGATCAAGAGGTCACCGGTTCGAACCCGGTTGGGCCCTTCTTTTTTTTTCCCCTTCTATTTTCACTAAAGAGCCGAAGTGGATGAATGCCATTAAGCCATTTAAGAATATAACCAAGCAACAAAAAGTTCTTTTTTCTTAGGAAATAAGCTGTAATTAACAATTTAATGAACAGATGCAGCTTTGAACAGGAAAGGGAAAGGGTATGCCGAGGCCCGAGGGAAACCAATGACTTTTTTTCCTACCTTACCGTTGAATCAAACAATGTCACTTTTATTCACTGAAACATAAATTACAAGCAAGTGTGAGGAAATGAAAGAGTCCAAAAAAGATCATAGTAATTGTATATTTTCTTTTAGTCGTTATCCAACTTTTTAAAAATTAACCTGATCCAAAATCCGAATCAACCGAAATTGAATTGACTCAAACCGAGTCAATCTGAATTTATTTATCCTAGACTAGTTGATCTAAATTGAAACAATTCAATTTGACCCGAAAAATCCGACATGTGTATTATACAAATTTTAATTATATTGGTTTTACATAGATAAGACCAACAACAAACTGTTTAGGATAGGGTTGTCCATAATGACCTAATATGAAAAACCATTTAGCTTAAGATATTTCGGATCGGATATCCGAAAAATCGGATCGGGCATTTTAGACATTTTTTTTATTGCCTATGCGGGATTAGTACGGATTTGGTTACCTAATTGTAAAGAGTTTTAGTTTGAAATTCATTTTGAAAGCCAACAAAACTTTAAAGGAAGATTCATAAGCCCAATTGGATATTGGGAAACCATATAGACATTTTAGGGACTTATCCAATGCAGATTTTCCCGTCTTAACTTCATAATTGGTCAATGAACCAAAGATTGAGTTCGCGGCGCGAGGGAACGAATATGATATGAATCAAATTCGGCCATTGTTGGCCTCTACTTAATATGATTATTGTATCTAGTTTAATGCAAATAAAGAACCACGCAATATGTTTAAACATTCTAAAAATTAATCTACGTTGGTTTATTAAACAAGCAAAAGACTAATTTTTTGTGATATGTAATTTAAGCAATCCAATTACAAGGATCGTAAATCAATTGTCTAAATTATACCGGGGAGTAATTGCTTCTTTAATATATTTACTTCCTTCATAACAAAATAAATGTTACACTTTGAAAATTACACTATTCACCTACTACATTTGACCATGCATTTTTTAGTTTTAGATAAAATCAATCGTTACTATATGATATGTTGTTGGATTCATCTTAATATATACTTTCATAATATTAATTTCTTATAGTTTTTACTAATACACAATTAAAGTAATTAATGATCAAAGTCTTTGCATCGACAAGCGTGAAAGTCAAAGTGTAACATCTATTTTGTTACGGAAGTATTAAGATTTATTTATCCGTTATTTATTTTAATCTTTTAATACAAATAAAAAAATTGGCTTTTTTTAATAATAGTTTTAACTAATGAACTTAACCACGAGGTCCTTATAACTAACTTTTGATAGTTGAGGTCCTTAGTAATAATTTGCACTAAAGTTAAGCTCCTCACAAAGTTACAAAACTCTTTACTCGATAATCTTCCATATCCCTCAACTTCTCCTCATGTGCTATCAATGTAGCCTTCATAAATAAAGTACTAGTCTTGTATGCACGCGATGCGTGTGACTCAATTGCGTAATAATATGTACGAAAAATTATTCACAAAATTCATTGTTTTTTTCTTTTTGTTCTTTTAAAATCATATAATTTGGAGAAATTATGATTATATTTATTAGTTGAGGGTATAATTGTAAAAGAGGATAAATGCCAAGTTCTCCCCTCTCTTATTATATAATAGAGATTTAACACATCTACACAACAATCCAACATTAACTTTAACCTTTAAAAGGGCCCAAATCAAAACATAAATCACTCCCCACTCCACTACTGCACTCTCTCTCATTTCTTTCTCTTCTTCAAAAAATCAAAACTCAAGAGTTTATGGAGGGTTTTAGTCACTTTCTATAATCGAGTTAAGCCTACTCCAAGTACCTACATTTTAGTAAAAAGTTATCGTTAAGGGCCTAACATTTAAAATGTTATTGTTAAGGACCTCAAGTTAGATTTACGTTACCTATTATTTTAAAATAGGAAAAAATATTTTTAAAACAACGTTTTTCACATAGTATCAATTTTGGCTTGTTATGGTAATTGTTCTTCCTCTTTCTTGTTTTTTTTTTTTTTTTCAATTTTCATTTCTCTTACCTTCCATTTTTTTCATCTCCATATCCTATTTGGCTCTCTCCTCACCCTGCACCACCACTACCATACGCTCAAAAACTCAATAACTTCATCAGTAGACCCAGAGACTTCCATATACTTGCTCACTTCATCAGTTTTCCGGTGTCCGTGTTTAAGGTCTTTTTTCTGGGTAAGAGGAGGAGAGAAATATTAGGGCAGCTTTAATGGGGGCTTAATTTGAGGAGGATTTTTGAACCTGTGGATTTCATCTCCCTCAATGTCAATGTCCGTACCCAACATTGCAACACCTCTCACATGATAGAATATAATCTTCCATTATCTTGTGTCAATCATATCTCATATTATTATGTATATATCTCTTGTATTACTTGTTGTAATTAGCTACTGTAATAGTCTTATTTAAGAAGACTTTCTCATTCAATACAATTAACAATTCCATTTTTCACATGGTATCAGTCGCCTAACTGATTCCTTATCCCTTTTTTTCCCTTTCTTTCTTCTCACGTCAATCATGGCTGACTCCTCCTCCAACACCATTCCTAATCGTGTTGAGCCCTCCAAACCACTTATCATGATGAATGTCCAATTCCGGTTCAAAAGCTCACTTCCTCTAATTATCTACCATGAAAAACCCAACTCGAAGCTTTACTCATTGGTTATGATCTCTACCATTTTATTGATGGTATCCACCCACAACCTACTCCTACTATCATCAAAGATAGCAAGGAAGAATCCAACCCAGCCTATTCTACATGGATCAGAAAAGATAAACTCTTTTTCAGTGCCATTGCAGGAACCTTATCTCTTCCTCTTGGTCTGCTAATCACTCGTACTGCGTGGGACATCCTTGCCACCACGTACGCTAATCCATCTCGCACTCACATTCAATAACTCAAGGCCTAGTTGCGGCAAACTACCAAAAGGTCTCTATCCGTTGACCACTATATCTAGCAAATTCGACACATTGTCGATGAGCTTGCTCTTCTCGGCATCCTATTCCCCACGAGGATATTACGAATAGTGTCTTGGATGGTCTCGGCACCAATTCTGAATTTCAGTCCGTCATTGAAGGTGTGCGCAATTTGATACACCTATCTCCTTCGAGGCCCTCCATGAGAAACTTAATAGCAAAGAACTTGAACTCAACCTTAACACCAACACAATAGCCTCCATGTTTCCTCCTTCCGCTAATCTCACTTCCACAAGCTATACTCCTTGTCAAAACTCGGCCTCTAAACCCAAAAAACACTTCAAACCTTTTGAAGGCAAATGCCAATGGTGTAATGTTAAAAGACATGTACTTGCCTATAGTTCGAATTTTCGTGAACTCCACCCCTCTATTGCTTTGTCCCTCCCAGTTCCGGTCGCCACTCTCCCTCTCCTCAACGCACATAGCCATGGTACCGCCCCTGCCACGCCATCTTGGCTTCTTGACAGCGGTGCAAGCCACCATGTCACTAGTGATCTCACCAATCTCTTTCTCCACTCCCCTTATGATGGTACTGTTGAAATTGTGATCGGTGATGGCTCCGATCTTCCGATTTCCGACACGGGTTCTACTCTTCTTCCCTCTACCTCTTTCAAACTTTCTAATGTTTTATGTGTTCCATTAATGCATCGCAATATCATATCCATCTATCAATTTTGCTGTGATAATAATGTCCATATTAAATTCTCTTCCTCTGCCTTTTATGTCAAGGAACCTATAACGGGAGCTATCTTATTCCAAGGTCCAAGTCACAATGGAGTGTAAGAGTGGTCTCCATCTTTGCCTTCCCCTCCTAGTGTTTACACCACAATAAAGTCGGTTGATTGGCATCACCGCTTTGGTCATCCCTCTACCAAAGTCTTGAAGCAACTTCTATGTACTATATCTATTTCCTGTAATGATCAATCTCATTGTAACTCTTGTTTTATTAACAAAAGTCACAAACTCCCCTTTGGTGTTTCTAGTGTTACATCTCACTCTCCCTTGGAATTATTATATAGTGATGTATGGTCTTCTCCTATTCTCTCATTTGACAATTACAAATACTATGTTCTCTTTGTGGATAACTACACTAAATATGTTTGGCTATATCCTATAAAACACAAAAATGATACTCTTCGCATATTCCCTACCTTTAAAGCTCTAGTTGAAAAATAATTCAACTCCACCATCAAAACTATCTATTCCGATAATGGTGGGGAGTACCAAACTCTTGCCCCCTACTTTGCACAACATGGCATTCTAAACCTTACTTCTCCTCCTCATACACCCAAACATAATGGGTACGCTGAACGCCATCATCTTCATATTGTAGAAATGACTCTCTCTCTCCTCACCCATGCTTCCATGCCTCTTAAGTATTGGTCTTATACCATACTCACTAGTGTCTATTTAATCAATTGCATGCCTATTTCTACTCTACAAAATCATACTCCCTATCACAAACTCTTTGGTCACGAGCCCAAATATCATCACCTCCATAACTTCGGATGCCTATGGTATCCTTGGCTTCGTCCATATACTCCACACAAACTTGCTCCCAAATCCATTGCTTGTGTCTTCCTTGGCTATTCCGCTACCCAACATGCCTATCATTGTTTAGATCCCTCGAGTCACCGTATCTACACATCTCGACATGTTAGGTTTATTGATCATATCTATCCATTTTCTCAAACACCCACCCCTAGCTTTGACGCCTCTAACACTCTTGAAGAATGGTGTACTATCCACTTTCCCCTCATCACTCCCCTGGTCACTCCCACGATAACTGCCTCACCCTTGCCATCTCCTCCTCCATCTATCTCATATCCTCCTCCATCATCATCCTCGACTTCTGTTGCTCTCTCACCCACTGATGTCAAGTCTGGTTCTCTTACTTTGAGTGTTGGCGATGATACCGTGACTTTTAAGCTTTCTAATGCTCTAAGTCTCCTATGCTTGAGAACACTTGTTGCGGGATTGATGTCATAGAGGAGGTTGCTGGATATGATGCTCCTAGAGCCTTGTTAGATGATCCGTTGGAGGCTATTCTTATTTTTGGAGCCTCAAAAGGAGAAGGTGATGATGAGGTGACTACTCTGGAAGAGAACCACCGTTCTTGCATACAACCACAACGTTGTTTGAATCCCAATATACAGGAGGTGGTGAAAAAAGAGGTAAAGAAACTACTTGATGCGGGCATCATCTATCCCATTTTTTATTCTAAGTGGGTGAGCCCGGTACAAGTCGTTCCTAAGAAGGGGGGGACAACAGTTGTTAAGAACGATAAGGATGAGCTTATTCCTACTCGTATTGTCATGGGGTGGCGTATAAGTTTTGATTATCGCAGGTTGAATACGACCACCCTGAAGGATCATTTCCCCCTCCCTTTTATTGATCAAATGCTTGAGAGATTAGCAAATCACAACTTTTTCTGTTATTTAGATGGATATTATGGTTTATTTCATATTCCTATTCATCCCAAAGACCAGGAGAAGACGACATTCACATGTCCTTATGGCACTTTTGCTTACCGCCGAATGCCATTTGTTTGTGTAACGCCCCTGCCACATTTCAAAGATGTATGATGGCCATATTTTCTCATTTCATTGAGAATATCGTGGAGGTATTCATGGATGAATTTAGTGTTTATGGTTCTGATTTGACATGTGTTTGCATAATCTTCCTAAGGTCCTTAAGCGTTGTTGCTATGTTAATTTGGTCTTGAATTGGGAAAAGTGCCACTTCATGGTCAATGAAGGCGTGGTACTTGGTCATCTTGTTTCTTGTGGCATCCGTAGTTTGTAATATAGAAGACTATTCTATTATAAAAAATGGACAGAAAAATAAGTCGGATTGGGTTCGGAGTCGGATATTCGGATTTTAAGTCGGGTCGGGTTCGGATTTTCGGAGTCGGTGTCGGAGTCGGACTCAGATTTAAAATCCGACTTCTTGTAGCGTCGGAGTCGGATTATGCATAATCCGGTCCAAGTCCGACCCGTTGCCATCCCTAGTTTGGCGCAATGCTATGCGGCACACGTATTGATAAATTAACGAAGGTTCGGGAGAAAATGACGACTTGTTTTAGACGCGATTTGCAATATTTTCGGGCGTAAAACATATTAGGAGGCAAAAATTACCATCACAAATAAATGTCAGGTAACATGGATGCAAATGTTCTCAACCGAAAGCCCAGTTCTACATTCCACTATTGGTCAAGTTAAGGTTAAGGCTGAAATGGTCCATGACTAAGAGATTGATCCCACGCTTCGTACCCCTGCTTAAAGAGGCGGCCACGTGTAAGACGCACTCCAGTTCTCAAGTCAGGAACAAGAGAACAATGCGATGGTTGGGTAGGCTTGCTTATGACTAAGATCCAACACTATTGCTCAGTAAGCTTTTTGGAAGGACAAAGCACAAACCCCCCGAGGGTGACCTCACACATAGAACATGTGCTAATGAGGCAATGCAGTTTGTCCTTATAGTGGCTGAACAATAGCCATGCATATGCAAAACTGTATATTATTCAAAGACATAAAATAAGAATGAATCGTATTTTTCAAGTTTCATCCACTCATTTAAAAAAAATAATTTTTTAAAAATCCTCCCCAGTGGAGTCGCCAAATTGTAGGCGTGTTTTTATTTCGCCTACGTGGTGTGAGCGCGTATTACATTTGACTGTAAAGGTTTTATTGAAAATTGTTTTGAAAGAAGTCGCCAACAATCCTTTTTAGGAAGAATCATAAACCTAATTGGATATGGGAAAATCGTAAGGACAAATTATCCAATGTAGATTTCCCCGTCCTGACTCCATAGATGGTCAAAATGAACCAAAGATTGAGTTCGGGGGTGAGGGTACGAATATAGTCATAATGAACCACATTCTCCCAAAGTTGGCCTCTACTAAATATCGATTCATTACAGATTTTATGCCAAAGAATAATCATATAATGTTTTAAGCACCCTAAACATAATTAGTCTAAGTAGGTTCAGGAAACACATAAAAAGACTAATTTTTAGTGACAAGTTATTATGCAATCAATATTACAAGGAACTTAACAGGTTGTCCAAATTAATCTGATTAATATTAGAACAGTTCTTTAGGTCTTTAATTAGCAAAAATAACATGTGGGGTGATAAAAGCAATAAAGCAGGACAATCATATAATATGCATATAACGATCAGGCAGACATATAATATGCAAAGGCAAGAATAATAATAATATAGAATAAAAGAAAGTATAGAAAAAAGAGTTAGAATATACAGTAGAGCGATTTTACATTAAAGATCAACATCATAAAAGAAAACTGTTAGTAACTTCAATATAATAATAATTTATTTAAGGACCCTCAAGATTATAGCGTGGCTTGGGACTGCGAGATTGACAACCTTCGGGACGAACAATCGTGAAGCCTGAAAATCTGAATGTATGAAAGTATGTAGGTTGGATGTATTTTGTGTTTGAAAGTATGAGTTTTGTAGAGAGATTGTATAATTCGTAGAGAGGTTCGTAAGATATTCGCCGAGTTCGAAGTGTGTTAATGTAAAAAATCCGTTTTTTCATCTGTATGGAAATCAAGCCTATTTATAGGGAAAACGACAATGTGCCTCACGCGCCAGCTGCGCCTGGCGCAGCTGACGTGGCAAGCGCATGACTAGTAAAAAGCGTACACGTGGTATGCGCTTTTAAAAAAAGATAAGAAATAGAATCCGCGTCTCAAGCAGAGAAATGCGCTTGACGCAGGACTCTATATGAAACAAAAGTCTACGTGGCAGTTCTGGAGCGCTAGGCACAGCCTGTGCGCTAGGCGCAGCTTACGTGGAAGCCCACGTGTCAGGACACGTGCGCTCGGCGCAGGTCTTACGCTCAGCACAATCAGCTGCGCTAAGCGAACCGCCTTGCTTTTGGTAGTTTTTTGATAAAAACGCATTCTAAAAGATTTTCTTTTATCTTTTAACTAAGGATATCTGATTTTACAGGATAAAATCTGATTTTAACTTATAAAGAATATTTTTGAAAATATTTATTTATTAAAATAAATAAATCAATTAATTATCAATTAATTGGGCTTTTCAAAGAATTTGGCTCAAATACAATTAATTATCATGAATAATTAATTGTGCTTTAAAATAGGACTTTAACACTTTTCGAAATAGTTTTGAATAGCTTTTCAGACTGCTCTGCCTTGGGTCGGACCAATTAAGACCACGATAAGTTTCATCATCAGATCCTTAAATGGGGAGACACGATTATGTGTCTACAATATCCAGTCTATTCTTGTGTGTTTGTTCCTCCCTAACGTTCCGATCTTGGTTTTGGTAAGGTACTTGTTGACATTTGGCATCATTTTTCATATGCTGTGGTAGAGGCGTTCTTTTGAAATGATTCTTAAGCCTTGTTGATTTTCATGATTCTTTTTCCACTCTAGCCCTGCTGAGCCTAATGACTTTTTCTGGTTACTAAACCACATTACAAGCCTTGAGCCCTATGTTTTATTAATATCCCAAGCCTAGCTTGGGGGAGCATAGGATGGCATAGTGATGATAAATTGATATTGGTGGTTCGTTGGAAAAATATAAATTACAAGTTCAAAGGTTTGATGAAAAAGAAAAAGAAAGAAAAGGATTGTGTTTGTTAGTTCAAAGGAAAGTATAAAAGTGTGAAAAGTTGAAAAAGTGCATTTATTCCTTGTTCTTTCATTTACATTGATCTGAAAAAAAAAAAAAATACATCATGAGAAAGTGAAATGAAAACAAAAGTTTGTTGTGTGTTTGGTGATTTTCCATAGTGGGATGATGTTTGGGATGTGTGTTAATATCTTGGGAGTTGTTTTAGACCTCACTTGGTCTTGATTATTAGTGATAATTGCTCCCTTTCTTGGCTTTACCATCACATTTCCAAAATGTTTTTCTTACCTTAACCCAAGCCCCATTACAACTCAGAAAAGACCTCTTGAGCATGTGTTATTTGTTTGTTGATACGGAGTCACATTGCCAAAGTTAAAGAGTACGTTCGCTACTTGAGTCGACCTGAATAGGATGAGTAACATTATACCTTCTTAAACACATGAGAGTGTGAGTGGGAAAGGATATTTATGGGTCGGGTCGGTGAGTGTTCGGGCACATTCTTTACCTGCCACAAGATTGAGAGGAGTAACACCTTGCTGAGCACCCTTTCAGGATGTGCATGTCATGTAAGGCAGTTGAGTTTGACAATTTGCTTGGGTGATTGGTAGTTAGATTAATCTGAATAGCTGAACTTGAATTTTTCCTACTTGAATGGTTCTTAGTCATGAAAATATTTTAAACTATGATTTTCCTATATGAGGGGTGAGGCAATTATTTCCATGTTCATGTGTTGTTTGCTTGAGGACAAGCAAAGGTTTAACTTGGGGGAGTTTGATATGTCACATTTATATATAATTTTATTGTGTTTAGAACTCCTTTTAAAGTATTTAGGTGCATAATGGCATGAATTACATAAGTTGTGCTCTACTACTCCCGTTTGCGTGTTTCGATGATTTTCAGGTTATTTTGATGTAAATTGATTATTATTATCTAAAATCAAGGCTAATAATCATTGAGGATAAAGATAGCTTGCACAAGGATCACAATGCATCCGTGTGGGACAATTTCGAGTTAGAATGAAGCAAAGAGTTAGTGAAAGAAGTGTCAAAACTGACACCTAATCACTATTTTGATCATAACTTTTGATAGAAAATTGATAATCAAGAAATTCCAGTTAGGTTTGAAACTATACTTTAAGGGCTTTCCAATGATAGGTCACACGCTGCAAATGGACTTCTGGTTTGAGAGATACAGCCTTCGCAAGTTGGCGCAAAATCGCAGTTTTCCCGCCCAGTCGACCGGGCGGTTTCGCCCGACCGTGCGAGCAAAAATCTTCATCAGGGTCCAAGGCATGTTAGCCCAGTCAATCAGGCGAGTAAGGAGTCAAAATCTCTTGCGCGCCCGATTGAATGGTCTTGCCCGGTTGGCCGGGTAAAGTTGTTCCTTTGCTCGTAAGTTCAAAACAACGTCGTCCGACCCGGCGGTTTTTCGGGAACATTAATTTTTGCCTTTTTTATCCGGTTTTGTAAAGACTATAAATAGGTTTTTAGTATTTTCAATAAGTGGATCTTATTTTCTACGTTTTTAGGTCTAAACACTTAGTCTTTTTCTCTCTAGCTTTGTATTAACTCTTGCTTATAAGATTATAAAGATCGTTGATTTCGTTTTTCATTGTTCTTCAATCATTTGGTATTCTTCTTTACTTTGTTTAATTTGATTAATTTTTCTACTTGCATTATGTTTATTGTGTTTATCATTATCATGAGTGAGTATTTTTTTTCTAGGGCTTAGAGAGGGAAGCCATGTTTATACCTATTTGATTGTGGTTTAAAGTTCTTCGATATTTGGATTGAATTAGAGTAATTCCTATTGATTTGTTATGCTTATTTAGTTCATGTAATTGTGCAATATCATGGGTTATGCTTAGTTAATAGGAGTTAGAATTGAAAGATCACACTCATTAGAGGCTTGTTACAATAGGTAGGTCTAATTATGTTGAGCGACCGTACTGGCATATGTTGATCTAAATAAGGCCCGACCATAGGATTAATGAAATACTCTAATTATTTGAACCTCAATCCAAGTATTGTTGAATTATATTGTTGTGATTAAATTGGTATAAGCATGGTGGACCGATCGATTGCCCTAGGTTTTTTAATTATTTGTTAAACTTCCATCTTTTTGTGTTCTAGCTTATTCTAGTTTAGTTGTTAATTAGTCAATCAAATTCCTCTCTTGAAGTAGTTAAATAATAAAGCACAAATCTATAGAATTCCTCTCCCTGTGGATCGACCCATATTTGCCAGTTTCTGCTAAACAGACACCGTGCACTTACGATCTATATTTAAAACCCACCAGGCATCAATTTTTGAATATCCACATAATAAGAATAAGGAGTTGTTTTTGTTTTTGGAAATTTTTGAGGAGATGCTTTTAATTATCATATTAAAAGAGGCCCCTTTTCTAACAAAATAGGTGTTTTTTACTAAATAATCACCTATAGCATCAATATGTCTCTTATGGGTGATTTCTTTGCACATATTTGTAGTAGTGGATGTAACTTATATGAACTTCATTGAGTTGAGTATATTGTCATCATAAAGATGATGAACTTAAATGGAGTATTGTTATCTTGAATTAGATTATTGACTTACTTTGATATATCAATTGATTTTATCTAATAATAACACCTTGTTTCAATTCAATTAGATGTTTTTAGTTTAGAAAATATCGTTGGTAATTAGGATTAGAATTAAACTTTATCTTAAACTTTATTTGATTAAATGAGATTTTAAATATCAATTAAGTACAATATCAATAAAAGTATACATATACCAATGTGACTTTTATACACGTATTTTAGAAAGTATTATCAGTACGTTTTTCACGAAGAACTCAAAGTAACCGAATCGGAGAATGATAATTCGATCTTGAAACTATAAGCGATAACTAGTTGTTAAAAAAGATAACTGCAAGATATTAAAGGAATGCCTTTGAACAATGGATTCCCCCCTTCAAAGGTAAATTTTTCAAGAAGGTTTGGGTTGCTTCTTTTTTCATCATTGTATGGTCAATTTGGAAGGAGCGAAATTCTCGCATTTTTGCGAGTAAATCCTGCTCACCATCTCAAATCCATGATCTCATTCTATTATGCCTCTCATGGTGGATAAAAGGTTGGGGTGAACCTTTTCCTTACAATGCAAATGAGCTAATTCAAAACCCTCAATGCCTACGATGGTCTTCAAGCAAGGTCCAAAGGAATATCCCTGTGTTCCGGATGTCCCTTCCCACAAGGTCTCCTCCAACTCCCTCGTACTTGAAATGGAATGTTGATGCATCCCTAAACACGATTTTTGGGAAATCTGCAATTGGTGGGGTCCTCCAAAATCATCTTGGGCAGTTTGTGTGTGTCTTCTCAAGTCCCATTCCTCTTGTGGAAATCAATCACGCAGAGCTACTAGCTATTTACCGAGCTATCAAAATTTTCCGATCTAGTGAGCGCTTTGCTCAATATGGGCTCATCATCGAGACAGACTCATCCAACGTTGTTAAGTGGTGCAATAGTATTATTGAAGGGCCTTGGAACCTTGCATTCATCATAAACTTCATCCGCAATGCTATTTTTTGGGGCATGGCATCTCTATCATCCACAAGGGCGGGGAGACAAATATGGTCGGCGATGCCTTGGTCGAAGGGGCTTCTTGCGAGGATGGACGAATTTGTAGCTTGGATGTAGGCTATGTTTTATCTTATTTGGGTGCTTGGTCTTGGATGTACTGAAAATAAGAGCTTGCTGAGAGAAATCTGTAGTGATTTTGTTATTTGGGCTGTAAAATGTTTTTTGACTGCTCTAATAAAAAGTGACCACAAATTAAAAAAAAAAGATATTAAAAGTTGACCGACCCGGAGTTCAACCGAAACCAAAGTGACAGTCAATAGTGAATCGACCCGATGCTTCGCAATGATCGAACGGTCGAACCAATGTCATAATCTATTTAACCGAGTGAACTTGATTTGACTCAAGTGTACATGAAACCCAATTCGACCTGCACAAACCCCGCTAAATTTTGTCCACGAGCGCTTGAACCCGAAAATGGATCGACTTGTAAATGGTTCGACCCAGACCAGTCCATCACCCGACAATTCGGTGATTCAAATGTGACCAACCTAGATGAACAAAATCTGACCAATCCCGACCCAGGCACTGACTGCATAAACTTGACCTGTCCGAGGCTGACCTGGTGTGGCGTGGGCAACTCAGAACCTGTTCGATAACCTGTTTTCACACCACTAGTGTGTGGTTTAAGCAGAGGCACTATGTGGCCAATGTATGGTGTTTTACAAGTTCTTAAATTATTGTATAAAAAATTCTCAAATAGTAGAAATATGAATAACAAAGATATGGACTAAGTCCAACAATAAGCAAAATGCGGGGATGGAAAAAAAAAGAAACTCCTATCATGGCAATGGGTCGGGTCTGGGTCAAGTCCACCCAGACCCAGGCCCAGACCCGCTTATTTTTTACAGACCCAGACCCACCCCAGACTCGCCCCAGACCCGCTGGGTCTAGATTTTTCAGACCCAGAGCCAGACCCAAACCCGCTGGGTCTAGCAGGGCCATGTATCCTAACTGGATCCTTAACGGGTCCTTCTTAGTTTTTAGTTTTCATCACATTTTTGAATCTAATTAATTAAAAAAATTCGCACTAATATATATAGGTCCTGCATCCATGGGTAAAACATTATATAAATAAAATTTTAAAAATTAACTCATAAAATCTTAAAATGTTACAACTTACAAAATTATGAGTCTTAGATGGAGTTACAACACTAACGAGTTCACAAAACCACAACTCATAAAACCTTAGAGTTTAGGTTAAAAAAAAAATTGATATGTAAATGGGTCTGTGGGTCGGGTGCAGGTCCGGCATATGTGGACCCGGACCCAGACACGACCCATGCTCTTCGGGACCCAGACTCGACCCGGACCCGTTGGGTCTAAAATTTCTGGACCCAGACGCTTATAAATGGGTCGGGTCCTAGCGGATCTGGGGCGGATCCAGGACCCATTGCCATCTCTACCTATCACATACAGGTACTACATCTAAAAGGAGTGCGCTGCATGCATGAGAAATCCAATGAGGGTGAGCCCAAAAGGAAGTTGAATACTTGAATATATAAATGCCGCTTGCCACATATTTTTGTTCCTTCTTGTCACGCAAAATTCATTTATTGACCTGCAAATTAAATGATCCCAAATAGTAAGTGGGATCGCTCAGCTAGTCCCAACACTACTATACCCTATGCTAGAGATAAGACACCTTACCACAAGGCAAAGTACGTTTACTAGCAAAATACGGGTATAAGATACACACATGGAGAGGTAAAATCGTGTTGGACTTTGTATATGTACATAGTTCACTAGTATTGAGCTTCCCCGAACTAACAACTAATAACAAGATGCTTTATCAGCTTTGATACCTTAGTCTTCCACGTAAATGTTAGAATAGAGTTGGCTACGAGTTGTAATTCTATTTATAGGCGGCTAGGTAGAGTGTGACAACTTTAATAAAGCATAAGTGTGAGTCCATATATCCTTGAAAAACCATAGTTATTTTACCAAGTTCTTACATATCAAAATACCAAAAGTTCGAAACACATGCCTCTCCTTTTCTTAGACTTCAAGCACATTTAAACTCACAAGGCCAGAACAGAGTAATAGCACTACATATTAGCTATAGTAATTGAAACACTAACATTAGTATCCAAGGCCCACAACCACACAAAAACTAATAGAAGCGAAAACCCAAAATGTCTGCTGCCGATTAAGTAAGAAATCGTCTCACTCGTGTGATTGTTGGGTGTGTCAACTACAAAAACCTTCACTTGCTTATAAAATTATTATCAAAAGGTACTTATGCAGGACTATAATTATATATCCGCTAAAGTGGTGATTAAGCCCCCTAAGTTTGCTCAAAAGTGAGATTAGGCCTCTTAAGTTTCACTTGTGGTGATTAGCCCCCACAACTTTATCCAAATATGAGATTACACACTTATTATAATATTCAACCATTTTCTCATTAGTAAATAATTTTTTAAATACTAAGATATTATATTATACGTATTTTTATACAATTTATTCTTCATGGCAAGGCTATGAGGAAGATGAGAATAATTGTGTAGTGATAGGGCCCTAATCGCAAGGCTATGAGGAAGAAGAGTTACAAGTTTAGTGAAGAAATTGTTTTTTTTGTTTATGTATGTTTGTACTTAATATGTACTCCCTCCGTCCCAGAATAGTCTGAACACTTTTCTTTTATGTTTGTCCCAAATTAGTTTGAACACTTCCATTTTCGACATGGTCCCACTATTCATATATTATTTCTTTTACACATCTTTGGCCCACACTCTACCTTTTATCAATAAATTACCCAACTTTCTCTCTCCTCTAATAACAAATATCCCACCAACTCCTATCACATCTACTTTTTAAATAAAATAACATTTGATAACCACACTACAACTTATCACCTTAAACTACGTGTGCCAACAAGTGTTCAGATCTTTCTGGGACGGAGGTAGTATAATTTATGTATTTAAGATATTTTATATCATCATAAATGATTTTTGAATTTTTTTTCACATGTATTTTCCTAAAAAAATACATTTGTAAAGAAAAAATGGTTATATATATTAAAAAGTGTGTAATCTCACATTTGGGTAAAGTTGCGGGGGTTAATCACCACAAGTAAAACTTGAGGGGCCTAATATCACTTTTGAGCAAACCTAAGGGGCCTAATCATCACTTTTCCCATTATATATCCATGAGTAACTATCATGCTTCCATTTATTATAGCTAGCCTCATATGCACGCGATACGTGCTATAACATATTAGTATTAATAGTAATATTTGGAATCGTAAAAACATTAATATTAATGCGAAAAATAAACATGTACTTTGTACTTACAATTTATTTTTACAAAACATAGCAATATAGCATTGAAAATGAAGATAAAAAAAGTTGGTCTATGCTTATTTTTTCGCATGAGGTTTAACTATTTCGCTTGAATAACATCTTGACTACAACAATTATGAAACCAAAAAATAAAAAGATGAGTCATACTCTTTTTTTCTCGGTAATTTTATGAATTTTTAATTTATATTCTTTGTAATTGTTATTAAATATTTAGGTAAAAGAGAACTTTGTATTTTTGGCTTTACAATTGTTGGAGAATTTTTTTGTTATGTTAGTTTCCTGATCATGTAAGTAATATTTTAATGGCAATCTTAAACTTTTATATATTAGTTTTCTCTTTTTACAACTTTCCTTATTATGCATAATTGTAAATCAGGAAATTAATGAGAAATTTTAATTAGGTTTTTTTATGTTTCGAATTAGGGGTATATAAGTCTTTTCATAGGGGGACACCATAGATCCTCCCTTGGCTTATATAATAGAGATAAAATAATATATTTTTTAAATATCCAAAGTATGAAAGTAAGGAAATAGATTTAATATGATTTGAAATTCTAAAGTTATAGATGTTTCTATTTGTATGCCAGTTAAATTTATTAAAAAGATATATTTCAATTATGATTCGCATAGATAACTGTTTTAAGTTAAAAAAAATCAATTTTTTAAAATTAGATACATGCTTTTAGTTTCAAATTTGATAGGATTTTGAATAATTTAAAATTGAAATTGTAATTTTTTTGTTGAATGTATTAGGATTAAGAAATATTGAGAAAAAAATTATTTTGGAGGGGAATTTTTTTTCCCAAAGATCGACACGTGTCTTTTTCCTGAAGAACTTTACTACTTCCTCCGTCCCAGAATAGTCTGAACACTTTCCTTTTATATTTGTCCCAAATTAGTTTGAACACTTCCATTATTGACATGGTCCCAGCATTAATATATTATTTCTTTTACACATCTTTGACCCACACTCTACCTTTTATCAATAGAAAGTTACCCAACTTTCTCTCTCTTCTAATAAAAAATACCCCACCAACTCCTATCACATCTACTTTTTAAATAAAATAACATTTGATAACTACACCACAACTTATCACCTTAAACTACGTGTCTCTAAAAATGTTCAGATCTTTCTGGGACGGAGGGAGTAGTAAGTAAATGATTTTTGCAAGTCTCAATTAATGTCGCCTTAATATGCTATCCAAATTTAGATATTAATGCATTTAAGCATTGATTGATTGCCTAATGTACATAGTACGAAGTACATTAAGCAATCATAAATACTCGTATTAGAGCCTGTTCTCTTCGGCATAAAACAACTTAACTGAACTAAACTGAACTGAACTGAACTGAATTGAATTGAATTGAACTGAACTGAACTGAAAATAAGCTGGGGAGAACAAGCCCTTACTTTTTTTTAAATGTTTTCTTGTATGCTCTGTAATGCACAAAGAAAAAATGATGTAATTAAAAATAGCTTCTAGAAAACAAATTTTATTAATCATTTGTATCCCGGCCCTTCATGTTACATAAACAGGAATTTTATAAAGGGATATAAATTTGTGATTTTTTAGATTGACAAGTATTTTTCTTGTATAGCATATGACATTTCCCGATGTTCTTTCCGTCCTTCGTTAAGCAAACCCGGATATCCTTCAGGCAATGTTGACCATTGATGAATGAACACAAAATAATTGGAGCACGACCTAGCTCCGCAATAAGTGTATTATTCATCTGATGAATATCGTGCAACTTTCCCGCAACAAAACCATTTTTTGTGAGGATATCCAACATGTTGATCTTATTCCACCACGATAAGCCAAGCTCAAAATATTCACGATGGGTCATTGTAGGTTGCATACGACTACCGTGTTCTTCCCATTCGTGTTTCCAGAACTCTTGATTATTATTTGGATTGATGTTGTTGATCCATCTACTATTAAGCCGTGTTTCCAAATTTACCAGTTGGCCTATATCAAATTTAGTACTAGGAGATGTTGGTTTGACTTTCCACCACTCCGCATAATATTGGTCCCATATGCCGTGAATCGTGAAATTATCAGTTTTTACGGGTTGAAGACAACGTGGGTTATGAAGGGGTTGAGTTAGGTCTAGGCAAAATGTTGTAGGCCGTGTTACTACATAAGTCAAGTAGTCGTGACAATTACGACGATATAGATACTTGAGGTGAAAATCTTACTCGAATCGCCGGCCTCCGCTGGTCACCAGCTCCTTAATAAATGGCATCATTATCCTGCTACATTTATGAATCCTGTTGTTGTCAGGGTGATTGGTTTCCCAAGTGACGTAGGAAGGTTAGCGGATAAGTTCGACGAAGAAGTTCGTCAAAATAGCCCGGAATGATTTCTACTAGTCAGGCCTCCGGAGTCCAATTGCTTATTATAATACCTTTCTGGAAGCAAAATGGGCCAACGAGTCAAACTCACCTCTATGCTGTGACCGATAGGGTTTTTAAGCCATCCGAGTTCGTTTAGGGCCCGAAAAAGAGCATTTTTATTATTTTCGGATTTTATTATTTCCTTATTTTCGTATTAGGGTTTTGTTTTAAGTATTTAAACATTATTAGGTCATTATTGGGAGGCAGTTTTCATCTTTAATAATATTTCAGAGTTTTTACTCTTTCTGGTGGATTCAGGATTTTCTACAGATTTATCGCATGTAAATCTGTTTGTTCTTGATCGAGTTTAGCGCTTGCTTTTCTCTTAATTTTCCGACTGCGTCAGGTGGTATTAGAGCGGGCTTTATGCTATTTCTTTTCGTATCTTGAACAGCCATGGGAGAACCAGTGACTAGAGCAGATCTTGAAAGAGTTACCACGGCTTTTACCATGGCCCTTACTGCTTTGACTAATCAGATGACTGCGTTAACTACGCAGATGAACAACATGCATAACAATATTAATCAAGGAGGAGACAGGAGAGGGAAACAGAATAAAGTTCCACGGGGAAGAGGCAAACGAACTGTCGTGGCAGATAGTTCGAGTTCTGAGGAAGAAGATCCTTTCGAAGAAGAACGTAGCGATGAAGGTAATCATTATAATAAACATGATTATCGAGTGAAATCTGATATTCCTTTGTTTTATGGAACCATGGGAGTGGAGGAATTTCTTGATTGGCAGATTGATGTCGATAGATTCTTCGAAGTTATGGAGGTTCCTGAAAATAAACATGTTAAGATGGTGGTGGTTAGGTTAAAGAGCACTGCTGCTGTTTGGTGGGACAAACTGGTTATACAAAGGCAGAGACAAAGGAAGGATCCAGTTAAGACCTGGCGACGAATGAAACAGTTAATGTTGGAGCGGTTTTTATCGGAAGATTATGAGCAGATTTTGTATAAGATTTATATAGAATGTGTTCAAGGAAAGAGGACTGTGACGGAATATACAACAGAGTTCCTGCGATTTTCTGAACGCAATGACTTAGGAGAATCCGAAAATCAAAAAGTGGCTTGATATGTTAGTGGTTTGAAGAATTCCCTGCAAGAGAAGATGGGCTTGCGAACTGTGTGGACTGTTGCTGAGGCATCTAGTTTGGCTTTAAAGGCGGAGCAGATAGAGAGATCCCCTTGAAATTTCTCATCTTTCAAAAGATACTCACCCTAGAGAAATTTTGATTTTAGCGGCGAAAAGGAGGAGAGCGCCGTGACTAAGGATTCTGGCGCTGCAACTAAAGGAGGTTCTAGTAGTGCACTGCAAGGAAAATCAACTGTCCAGAAGCAAAAGAATCCTTACACCAAGCCCAGTGGGGACACTTGCTATCATTGTAACGACAAGGGTCATCGATCCAATGTTTGCCCAACTCGGAGAGTCACTGCTGTCTTAGAAGGAGATGGAGAGGAGCTTGAAGGAGGGGACGATGAGTATGCGGATGCGGAGTTTGCAGAGGAGGAATCTGACGACAGGATTGAATTTTGTGCTGCAAAGGGTCTTGTTAACTTCTAGAGATGAGGGACAACGCAAGAATCTGTTTAAGACTCATTGTTCCATTTAAAACAAGGTCTGCAACTTGATTGTGGATAATGGAAGCACGGAGAATCTGGTGTCCCAGAAACTGGTAGAGTATTTGAAGCTGCCCACGGAACCCCATGAGAAGCCATACACCTTGGGCTGGGTTAGCAAGGGGTCACAAGTTCGAGTCACAATGATTTGCCGAGTTCCTATCTCCATAGGGAAACACTACAAGGAAGAGGTAGACCTTGGCAGTTTGATAATGAGGTAACTTATCGGGGAAGGGATAATGTGATGATGTTTACTTGGGGATCCCATAAAATTGCCATGGCTCCTGTTTTGAATTTTGACCATTAGGCAGGGGGAAAGAAAACCAGTTTCTTAGTAATGACTTACAATGACAGAGAACTTGATGATGCTGTAAAAGAAACTGATTTTTCTGTCCAATAGTGGTTAAGGGGTTGTTAAGTGCTGCAGAAGAAGAAACCCCCATTCCTGTTGAAGTATCAGAAATATTAGAGGCTTTCAAAGAATTAATTGCTGATGAGTTACCGAATGATTTACCTCCCATGCGTGACATACAACATCAGATTGATTTGATTCCTGGTTGTAGCCTGCCAAATCTTCCCCACTATCGTATGAGTCCTAAAGAGAATGAGATTTTGAGGGAGCAGATTGAGGATTTGTTGAAGAAAGGGTTCATTCGGGAGAGCATGAGTCCCTATGCAGTTCTTGTTCTTTTGGTCCATAAGAAAGGAAATCAGTGGCGGATGTGTGTTGACAGTAGGGCTATCAATAAGATAACTATCAAGTATCGCTTCCCTATCCCTCGATTGGAAGATATGCTTGATGAATGGTCAGGTTCTAAGGTGTTTTCGAAGATAGATCTGCGTAGTGGGTATCATCAAATTCGAATTCGGCCTGGAGATGAGTGGAATACAGCTTTTAAGAGCAAGTATGGGTTGTATGAGTGGTTGGTAATGCCATTCAGTTTGTCGAACGCACCTAGCACTTTCATGCGGTTGATGAATCAAGTCCTTCGTCCTTTTAATGGCTCTTTTGTAGTAGTTTATTTTGATGATATTCTGATTTACAGCAGGAACAAGAAAGATCTTCTGGAACATGTGAATCAGGTGCTGCAAGTTTTACAAGAGAACAAACTGTACATTAATCTGAAAAAATGCACCTTTTGCACCAGCAAATTGCTTTTCTTGGGCTTTGTTGTTGGTGCCGAAAGAATTCAGGTGGATGAAGAAAAGGTGAGTGCAATCAGAGATTGGCCCACACCTACATCAGTGACTGAAGTTCGTAGCTTTCATGGCCTAGCAACTTTCTACAGGAGATTCGTCAGGGATTTCAGTACCATAACCGCACCGATAACTGAATGTTTGAAGAAAGGGAAGTTCCATTGGGGAAATGAGCAGGATAGTAGTTTTTCTTTGATTAAAGAGAAACTTTGTAGTGCCCCGGTACTAGCCCTTCCTGATTTTGATAAGGTGTTTCAGGTTGAATGTGATGCTAGTGGGGTAGGTATTGGAGCAGTTCTGTCTCAAGAGAAGAGGCCCGTGGCCTACTTCAGTGAAAAATTGAGTGATGCTAGGCAGAAATGGAGTACTTATGATCAGGAGTTCTATGTGGTGTTTAGGGCACTGCGTTAGTTGGAGCATTATCTGGTTCAGAGGGAGTTTATTCTTTTCACTGACCATCAGGCACTGAAGTTCCTTCACAGCCAAAAGGTGATCAATAAGATGCATGCTCGGTGGGTGAGTTTTCTGCAAAAATTCCCTTTCATTATACAACATAAATCTGGGAGCTTTGAACAAGGTGGCAAATGCGTTGAGTAGGAGAGCTTCCTTACTCATCACTTTAGCTCAGAAATCGTGGGTTTTGAATGCTTGAAGGAGCTGTATGCGAATGATGTTGAGTTTAAGGAATTATGGGCCAAGTACAGCAAAGGGCAGCCTAGCACGGACTTTCATATTTGAGATGGCTACCTTTTCAGAGGTGATCAGTTGTGCATCCCTTGTTCTTCCTTGAGAGAAAAGTTGATCAGGGATCTTCATGGAGGTGGCCTTGGGGGTCATTTGGGGAGGGACAAGACCATTGCGGATTTAGAAGAGAGGTTTTATTGGCCTCACTTGAGGAGAGATGCTGGCGCCATAGTCCGCCGATGTCATGCTTGTCAAGTGTCCGAAGGTCAGTCTCAAAATACTGGTCTTTATATGCCTTTACCTATTCTTGATGACATTTGGCAAGACCTGGCGATGGATTTTGTGTTGGGTTTGCCTTGTACTCAACGAGGCGTGGATTATGTTTTTGTGGTTGTTGACCGATTCTCCAAGATGCCCCATTTCATTGCTTGCAAGAAGATTGATGATGCTTCAAATGTGGCCAAGCTTTTCTTCAGGGAGGTGGTCAGACTTCATGGTGTTCCTACCTCTATCACTTCGGATAGGGACACCAAGTTTCTTAGCCATTTTTGGATCACTCTTTAGAGGATGTTTGGGACGGCGCTGAACAGGAGTTCTACGGCTCATCCACAGACAGATGGTCAGACTGAAGTCACTAACAGGACACTGGGGAATATGATTCGTAGTGTTTGTGGCGACAAACCAAAACAGCGGGATTTGGCTTTACCTCAGGAAAATCACCATTTTCTATGGTTTACACCTCTGTTCCTAGGCATGTGGTTGATCTGATTAAGCTTCCTAGGAGTCCTGGAGTTAGTGTGGCTGCTGGAAATATGGCAGAAGAGATTGTCGCTGTCAAGGAACCTGTGAAGGCTAAGTTACATGCTGCTGGGCAGAAAAATAAAGCTGCTGTTGATAAGCACAGGAGAGTCAAGCTTTTTAGTGTGGGAGATGATGTGATGGTGTTTTTGCGTAAAGAGAGGTTCCCTGTTGGTACCTACAGTAAGTTACGGCCACGCAAGTATGGCCTGGTCAAGGTGACTCGCAAGATTAATGACAATGCCTACGTGGTAGCTCTTCCGGATGATATGAACATCTCCAACACTTTCAATGTTGCTGACATTTATGAGTACCATGCAGATGAGGCTCTTTATGAAGATACGAACTCGAGGTCGAGTTCTTCAGAGGTGGAGGAGACTGACGTAGGAAGGTTAGCGGATAAGTTAGACGAAAAAGTTCGTCAAAATAGCCCGGAATGATTTCTACTAGTCAGGCCTCCGGAAGCGAAATGGGCCAACGAGTCAAACTCACCTCTATGCTGTGACCGATAGGCTTTTTAAGCCATCCGAGTTCGTTTAGGGCCCGAAAACAGCATTTTTTTTATTTACGAATTTTATTATTTCCTTATTTTCGTATTTGGATTTTGTTTTAAGTATTTAAACATTATTAGGTCATTATTGGGAGGCTTCATCTTTAATAACATTTCAGAGTTTTTACTCTTTTCTGGTGGATTTCGGATTTTCTACAGATTTATCGCTTGTAAATCTGTTTGTTCTTGATCAAGATTAGCGCTTGCTTTACTCTGAATTTTCCGACTGCGTCACCAAGCAAAAGAGTTTTTTTATAAATGTTTTTTTCAAATGAATAAATGTGAGTTAATTGAGATAAATCATTAGGGAGACAGTTTGGCAAAGCACTTAGGTGCTCTACTGCTCTAACTAGCCTAGATATACAATTTGGATGGAGCAAAGGAAAGTGGCATTTAGTGGCGTATCCAGGAATTTAAAAAAATGGAGGTACGGATACATAAGTAACTAGCCTCATAAAAAAAGGGTTATCTAGTTTCGATAACATTTTTGCCAACAATGGCAAGATATAAGGAAAAATCATGGCAAGGTATGAGTAAAAACTCAACTTTAATCACTTACTGTGTATGATCCACCAGTTGCATAAGTTAATCAGCCGAATTGTTATAAATTGTTGAGCCCATAGCTACTCTTTTTATGAAAGATCAACTCATTCTTTTAGATGAATGGGTAATTCTTTTTGCTAGGTATACCGCAAAAGTATCTCTAACAAAATTATTGTAATTTCATACATACTATGAGATTAAAAAATTTAAAGTTAATCCAAATCATTATTTTATATAATTAGTGAATACTGAAAGTTTAGAACTAATATTAAGTTGACGGATATTATAAGAAAAGTTGTTATGTATGCAAAAGATTTTAAAAATTAAGGGAAGAAAAACAAAATGTTGCTGTGGAGTTTTGATCTAGAAACCTCAGTCCTTACACATTCCCAAACAAAATTAAGTTGCTGATTTGTAGCTTCGAACAGAATACCTCACTTCATACCCTCGCAGTATTTCCGCATCATTATGAGTCTCCAGATTTAATACTTATACACCCCTGGCCCGCTTGTGATTATATTTGGTGGAGTGAACTTATCAAAAAGAGAATGCCTACATATAAGCGAGCTACATTTGAGTTTTAGCAACTTAAGGAACTAATTTTACCAAACAGTTAAACTAATTAGCTACCTTATCAGTTTCAGCTACTATCTTATTAGTTCAGCTAATTTATTAGCTCCTTTCCAACTAATACTGCCAAACAGATTCTATATAACAATATTAATGTTTAGATGAAATATTGATTAATTCGTAAATATACATGAGTCCACAAAAATTTACTAAAATTTAGACTTCAACATTCACGCAAATTCAATTTAAATTTTGTAATACTATACTAGTTACTTAATAAAATAAACAAAGAAAAAGATCGTCAAAGCATCATAATGCTCCAATAAACAAAAGACTTTTTAAGCTACATGCGCAGTACAAATTGAAAGGGAATTCAAACATATAACCTATTGTACACAAGCCTTTAATTATGACCACTAGACCAATACCTTATTGATAGAAAATTGATTGTAGAGAATTTATTGAAAGAAGAAAAACTCGGGGAACCCATTCATGTGTAGTGGACCCAATAACAAAATTTACAGAGTGAATTAAAACGATTATGATAAGTAGGTGCCCCAAACATAATCATTTATGTAAACAGTTAAGTTATCAATAACCTCTAATCTGATTTTGCAAATGAACATATAAAAAAAATACAACGTAAGGATTAAATATGACTTATATTGTCAAATCTTATATTCTAATCCAATAATTTTATTAACAATTGACGAGTACAATAGTTGTTGGTTGCTATTGGGTGGGTTGATACTTGGTAGGTGAAAGGCTTTCTACATAGTTAAACACCCCTAGAGTGCCATTATAAGAGTCAAGAGGTTTAATTTGGACACCATGCTCTTCCACTTGATTATCATGAAGCCCATATGAAATCAACCGTCCATTATTATCACCTAAGAAAATCCGTTCATCATCTGAAATTCCAACCACACTAAACTCAGGATCGAGAGTTTGTGTTGCAATTGATACATGCAAGTCCCAAGAATCCTCGACACCATACTCTTTCATTATCCAAACCTCAATGTTTTCCTTCTCAAGAGACATTGCAACAAAACAAATAGTCTCCTTAAGCACCCAAATACTCATCTTTGGTTTTATTACTTTATTGAGCGGAATTGGAGGTCCAGCCATTACTTTAAAAGAGTGATCTACCATACCAAATGCTAGGACACAATATGCTAACACCATACCATTATGTTCATCTCTTTTCACACATGACCAATGACAAGCTCCATGGATAAAGTTGTTGCAAAATGGTGGATCGGAAACAATATATGGGAAAGCCAAATATAAACCTTCATTATGGGCACAATATTGAAGACAACAAATATTCGTCCATGAATCATTGGCATTATTATAGACCCTGACATGCCAAAATTCATCGGAAGGCCACTTATAGGGCAAGTTCCAATGACAAATAACAACGACCTTGTATTCATTAATGGTGTGATCATATCCAAATCCAAAATGAAAACCTTTTGGGCTACCCACCTCGTCGCCACAATCGTATACTGTAGAAAACCCACGTTGTAGATAAAGGGGAAACGGAAAGGAAACAGGAGGCAGAATGTGTTTGTAGGATCGAGTAGCAGGATTCCATAAAATTAGGGTACCACCAAATATGGGAATTAGCCTATGGAATACACAGTAAATTCCATTAACATGGCCTACTATATGCATATCACTAATAATTTGATCAGCGTCAGCTTCTTCACATCCGGGAAAAAATTCATCAATGTTAGCCCCTCTAAATACCCACCTATTATCATTAAGAAACGGAGGAAGTTCCAAATAATCCTTCTCAAATAATAATAATAATTCAGATGATGATGATATTTCAACAAGAGGTTTGGTAATTGGATCTTTGCCAAAACAAAGTAGCTTACTTGTTCGAGATCTACTCAATTGATTATAACGAGAGATGAAGGATGGTTTTCCAGTAAGTGAATGCCATCTTTTACAAACGCTCTTGAATCGGAGAATAGATTTAACGGGTAATCGTAAAAGAATTTCTTCCTCAACATCACCTGGTATAGATAATGTTGCCTTCATTATCTTTCTTTTCTAACGTGCAATTTGGGTAAATTTGTTTTAAGCTAATGTATTATGTATGCATATGCTGGGAACCGATCCAATCCTTTTATAGGTAGACGGTAGACCTAATATCTTTTAATTATAGGCTAAAATTTAAACCAACCACACCTGGAACTTTTAGATCACGTAAAACTTGCTCCCTAATTCGAAACTGTTTCAAAGTTTATGATAAGAATACCTTTTTTGCGTGGAATGATAAGAATACCTTAATAGAAGTAGGATATTCAATTAGGACTAGGAGAGTTAGCCAATAGCCAAAAACAACCCTGCATTGTTATCCCATACTTGTTCTACCCCAAACGGCACTATTTTCGCTAAGTGGTGAGCTACAAAATTCCCACCCCTTTTAACATGAGATCAAACTACAAATCTATACTAATATATTAAAAAGCATTCCTTTTTTCTTACATTATGTTATTATTCATTCAACTAACAATCAAAATGCATGGAGGAGGATTCGAACACTAGACCTCCTAAGTTGAAAATCTCACTCATTACCATCTTAACTAGCAATGAGTTATGACATATCTCTCCATATCAATATGTAAATCCCTCATTTAAATATGAAAAATTAATGAAAATAGACAGAAAAAAAGAGTTTGAAACTTTCTCAAATGCAAATAAAAAATAAAGTACTCAATGTATGGATCCGGGACATCGCTCGGGCCACACACTAGTTTAAAAGTTAAAACAAGAGCTAGAAGATAAAATGTCCTCTTAAACAGTGTCTAAATCAGACATAAAAATTACAGCTTTGGAGAGGCGAGATACTAGAACTTGACTATCCGACTCTAGATTTACAGGAAGATAATTAGGCTACTAAAAAACTACTAAAAGATAATAAAGTATAGCGGAAAATTAGTATCACATTTATGTAAAGTTAGCTTTATAATCTTTCTTATCCAAAATTCTAATTATGTATCTTTATCCATCTAAAACTCCAATAACCGTAGAATGTAATTCCATTATTTGTAACTTATCCCAATATGTAATTAGTCAACTTTTAAGTAGTAGTAAGTAGTCGTGTGAGATCTTGTTTGATTTGTCTTGATGTATACTTTCAAGTTAAAAAGAACGGATAGCGTAATTGTAGGAATAAGGGCATGTTCTCCCCAGCTTATTTTCAGTTCAGTTCAGTTCAGTTCAGTTCAGTTCAATTCAGTTCAGTTCAGTTCCTAAATTATTATCATTACTATTAATTAGTTATAATTTAATTCAGTCCAGTTCAGTTCAATTCAGTTCAGTTCAGTTCAATTCAATTCAGTTCAGTTTAGTTCAATTCAGTTCAGTTGTTTTATGTTGAAGAGACGGAACCTAAGAATTTTTTTCATGTTTAAATTCTATGATTGGTATTAGATTTTGTTGTAGGATTAGGATTCCTTTTAATATTAAGATTGTTAATAAATAAAATTAATAAAAATAAAATCTAACATTTTTTAAGGTTTTAAATTCTAGAATAATGATTAGGTTTTGTTGTGGGATTATGATTCCATTAATTAGAAATTTTACTAAATAAATTAGTTTAAGAATATATGTATTTTCTACATGGTCCTCGTTATGCTCCTGGAATCGTACCCTTTTAGAATATATATATTGTTTGATGTAAAAAACTTATATGGACTTGGTCCACACTAAATTAGTGTGGACCTAATGCTAATTCATGTTATTTATGAAAAAAATGGATCATTATATAAAAAAAATGAATATAAAAGATGAATAGATATAAATTATGAAGTTTGGCTATAAAAAAAGGTTACTATGTCACAAAGTGAAAATTTCATCATGATAAACTAATGTGAGAAAGAGTTACTATATTAAAAAAAAACAGTCACTATGGTAGATAGTAACTGTATAGTGTAACTTAAAATTTGAAAAGGTTACTATATGAAAAAAAGGGTCACTATGTTAAATAAGTGGTTTTGGTCCACAATAATATTATTGTGGACCAGGTTCACGCAAGACTAACTCCTTCTTTCATTATTTTCGTAGATTTAAGTTCTAATGTTCTGTTTTGAATCAAATTTTGTATAATTTAGTTTTTTCAATAACAATCTTCTCTTAATGTTGAAGCCTTGGAGGAATAATATTTAATTTAAATGGAGTCTTTTTTGGCTACAACTATCTAATTTGCCTTTTAATTGGTAGTCGATCCAATGAAGATGCATGTGAAAGGTGTTGAAAATATTGTTGGAGCTCGCAGTGAAAATATTTTGGGATTAAACAAACAACCAATATGAAGCAAATATACATAAAATAAGAATAACCTTCTTAAATTAAATATAGATTAGAGTCCTTGACTTTCTTCTATGTGTTTTCTCTCTCTCAAAAAAACCTAAAAAAACCCTAATTCCTTTTCCAACCGCAAGGGGCTACTATCATCATCTCTTTGATGATGGTAGCCCCAATTCCTTCTTTAATTCCTTAGTTTTCATTTGTTTAGTTTTTGATAATCCTCCTTCTTCTCTCTTTATGAGAGTTTTCTTCCTAATTTTTGGGTTTGTTCTCTCCTTTAGTGAGAGTTTGGAGTATGACTTTCTTCTCTTCCCTTATGGAAGATTAGAATTTGGTAATTGCAGTTCGCGTAGAAGATTAATGTCTTTGATTGTTCGTCTGGCGAGGAGTGAAGATCTAGGGTTTCATAATCACTGGTTTCATGATTTTTGCCAGAGTTGCGAAGACTGCGGGTATATGTTCACCAGATTAATTATGCATCAACAGATAGAATGCCGAAACAGAGCGAACTCACAGAATCGTATTGCTTCAGATGAAGGGAAATTTTTTAAGGCTAAATTTTATCAAACCTGTGATGTAGTCAATTATGAAGGTTCATGTATGTCTGTTAGTTTTTTAAATTTGTCAGAAATTTTTGTACGTGCCGTTTGGCCTTATGATTAATGAAATCTTTTTTCTTCCTGTAAAAAAAAAAAAAAAAAAAAAAAGAATAACCTTCTTAAATTATATTCTAACTTTTTGATGTGAATAATACTAATTCTACATCTAACTCTAAATGCTAAACTAGGAATGCTAAATAAGGAACGATCTAAAAACCAATGATACACATTGTTTTGTTTCCTACAATTCCTCTTATCCCCACAATGTAAAATTAGGAGAATTAATTCTATCACCATTTATTCCCACAATTCTCCATTTCGTTCATAATTTGAGAATATTTAAAATTTTGGACGAACAAACTGTGTTATTATTCGTAGGCCAATTGACCAAATTGGTAAAAAAAAAAAAAAAAAAATTTGACCCTCAACGACAATTTGGTAAAGAAACTTGCTCTAACGACAAATTGGTAAAAAAAATTGAGCTCCGGCGACATTTAGGACAATTTTTCTATAATTTTTCGATTTGATCAAAATGTGCACATTACAAGATTTTATTTCAAATTGGGTAAATAGTTTGTAGTGACAAGAGAAGTTAATTAGATAAAAACGCGAAAAATCTATATAAAAGGCATGTAAATGCACGCATTGAATGTTGTGATAGCTGAAATTTTTGAAAAAATATGACCTAAATGCCGTTAGGAATCCATTTTATTTATCAAATTGTTGTCAAAACTCATTTTATTTACCTAAATGTCGTTGAGCTCAATTGTTTTTACCAACTTGTCGCTAGAGCTTAATTTTTTTTACCAATTTGTCGCTAGAGCAAGTTTTTTTATCAAACTATCAAGCACCCCCGCCCCAAAGCACCCACCCCCGCCCCGCCCCACCCCCGCTTCCCAAAGACACCCCCACCCCAAAGACTTCCACAAACTCCCGGCCCAGCCCCCACCCCCCTGACCCCCCACCCACCCCCGCCACCCCCCCACCCCACCCCCCCACCCACCCCCGCCACCCCCGCCACCCCCCCCCACCCCTACCCCCCCCCCCCCCCCCTGCCCCCCCCCCACCCCACACCCCACCCCACCCCCACCCCCCCCCCCCCGCCACCCCCGCCACCCCACCACCCCACCCCCGCCACCCCCCCGCCCCCCCACCCCCCCCCAAACCCCACCCCCCCCCACCGCCCCCCCACCCTGCCCACCCAGCCCGCACCCCCAGCCCCCCCCCCCCGCCCCCACCCCGCCACCCCCCGCCACCCCCCGGCCCGCACCCCCGCAACCCCCGACACCCCCGCCCCCCCATCCCCACCCCACCCCCCCACCCCACCCCCCGCGGACCCAGCCCACCCCTGCCACCCCACCCCCCACCCTCTCGCCATCCCCCTGCACCCCCACCCCATGGCGGCCCCCTTACCCCATCCCCCACCCAAAACCTCCCTTCGACACAAAAAAGACCGATCAAATTGCAATAATATATATATGACAAGTTTTGTGAACGTAATAATTAACTTTAAATATGTATATATTTAATAATGTAAAAAATGTACATAGAATTGATACAAACTAGTAGATGTATCATAAGCAATCATCACAAATGTGGGACGCCAACTTATCCCGAACTTCATGTAATTCGTCTGTGGTGAAGGCCCTCAAACGTGGTGTGTTATTCATATAAACCTTGCAAAACAACCAAGGAATAAACACATAATATAAGAATTCAATCATTTACCGTAGTTAGTAGTTCTAAAAAATGGCATATATATACCTTCCCGAAATTCAATCAAAAACAAATGCAAGCCTAAAACTCTATACACTAGTTATATTATACCTTATATTATCATTTTCAAAAAGAAAATGGAGTTAAATGACTCGAGAAACATGAATTGGAGGCGAAAAGGCAAAAATAGGGCTAAAATCACATTTATGTTCCCGATATACAACCAACAACAAATGCACGCCTAAGAATCTACATAATAGTTACATTATACCTCATATTACCATGTTCAAAATGAAATTGGGGTTAAATGAAGCGATAATACGAATTGGACGCGAAAAGACAAAAATAGGGCTAAAATGCCATTTTCGTTGCCAAAATTCAACCTACAACAATTGCAAACCTAAAAATCTACACAATAATTACATTATGCCTCATATTATCATGTTCAAAATGCATTTGGGGTTAAATGACTCGATAAGTACGATTTGGAGGCAAAAATGCAAAACTAGGCCTAAAATGACCTTTTCGTTCCCGAAATGCAACCAACAACAAATGCAAGCCTAAAACTCTACACAATAGGTACATTATACCTCATATAATCATGTTAAAAAAGAATTACAAATTGGAGAAATTACACAGACCTGAGTTTATGTCTCATAATTTATTGACCTTCCGTCGTTTCTTAGGATCCTCAAGTACATGTATCCCTTCCGTGTGATCTACATGCATATAGTTCTCCGACATATTCACATCATCTTCCAAACTATTTTCAGGATAGGTAAAAGGGGGGAGGTCCTCAAATGCATCATATTCTTCCTCATTATCAACATCACCAATACCGAGGATACTCCTTTTACCAGGTACAACAATTGACCACTTATTATCAGCAGGATCAGTTACAAAAAAAACTTGCTTAACTTGTGATGCAATTACAAATGGCTCCTCAGTTTCACGTAGACGACTAAGGTCAACAAGAGTGAATCCGCAAGGATCATCTTTTCTTACGCAACGTCGATTATCGTCAACCCACTTGCAACACAAGAGGCAAATATTAAAAGTACAGTAGTCCAGCTCCCATATTTCTTCTATTCGCCCATAATAATTGCTTTCAGCATGTACATGCGACTTATCCTTCGAGCTTGCGTATTGTGTAGCTGACGCCACAAGTGAAACACCACTATTTTGTTGCGATGTTGACTTCAGATCTTGACGTTCAGTCCAAAACGTATACCCATTAATATCATAACCCTCATAAGAGCGTACAGCTTCACGAGGACCAAATGCTAACCACTTGACTGTTTCAGGAACACTTTCATCCAAATCATTGACTACTCGTTTAAGAAACCAATCAATGAAAGTCTTGTTATGCATTTGCGTCAATGCCCTAACTCCTTTTCCAGGATTGCTAACACGTAATTCCTCCATATGTTCATTTAAATAAGGATGGCCAGCTGCTACGTGATGCAATACAAATAAGTGAGCTTGTTTACGCTTTTCTACGGAAGGTGTGATCAATTTTGAACCAATTGTGCCCTTGCCCTCAAGTCTGCCCTCGTGTCGGGATGTCGGAAGTCCAACAGGATCAACACTAGCAAAATACTCAGCCACAAAATTACTGATCTCTTCACCCACAACCCTTTGAATTATAATACCTTCTGGTTGTGCAGGATTCCGAACTTTATCCTTCAAAGTGCCCATATATCTCTCAAAAGGATAGCACCACCTCAAAAACACTGGACCACACAGCTTAATTTCTCGAACTAGATGGACAATGAGATGGACCATAATGTCAAAGAATGCGGGGGGAAAAACATCTCAAATTTGCATAGAGTTTCAACTACTCTGGCCTGCAAGGAATCGAGGGTCGACAGTTCTAGGATTTTGCTGCATATTGTATGGAAAAATGAACAAAGTTCGGTAATGGTGTGCCTCACATGCTTTGGAAGTATCCCACGAATTGCAATCGGTAAGAATACTTGCATCATGACATGACAATCGTGAGATTTCATAGTCGATAACTTCAATTCACCATTTAAGGTAACAAACCGCTTCATATTCGATGAGTAGCCAGTTGGGACCTTAATGCCATACAATGACTCGCAAAAAATCCATTTCTCTGCACGTGACATCGTGTAGCAAGCTGGTGGCAAATAATTCTTCTCCGAATCCTCCACCTTCTTTTTACTTTTCTGAGTTTCATCATCAACCCTTTCCTCCACTAATTTCTTCTTCCTTCCGTCTCTTTTCTGAGCCCACAACTCTGGTCGAAGCCCCTGTTTTTCCATGTAAAGTCGTGACACCTTAACATCTTTTGTCTTGCTCGGAATATTCATAAGTGTCGCAAGAATAGCTTCACACACATTCTTCTCTATGTGCATGACATCCAAACAATGTCTGACCTTTAGATCTTTCCAATATGGGAGTTTCTAAAAAATGGACTCCTTTTTCCATAATCCCGTAGGTCGATCAACCTCACTAGCAGGTTTACCAAAGATTGTTTCAATGCCCTTCACCTGATTATAAACTTCAGTACCAGTTAATGGTCTATGAGCAACTTCTTCTTCAACCGTCCCATCGAATGCCTTCTTCTTAAACCTATAGGGATGGTCGCGTCTGAGGTGCCTTCGTGTGCGCATATACACATGTTTGCAGCCCTTAAGGTGTGTAGATTTCATGTCATCTACACAAATTGGGCAGGGTTGTTTTCCTCTCGTCTTATACCCAGATAAGTTCCCATAAGCTGGATAATCGTTCATAATACAAAAAAGCATGGCACGCAGAGTGAACATCTCATTAGCATACGCATCAAATACTAACACTCCTTCGTTCCACATCTTCTGTAAATCTTCAACAAGCGGCTAGAGGTATACATCAATGTCATTTCCAGGTTGTTTGGGCCCCGATATAAGAAGCGACAGCATCATGTACTTGCGTTTCATGCACAACCAAGGAGGCAAGTTATAAACCACTAAGACCACTGGCCATGTACTATGCTGCGAACCGAGATTGCCAAAAGGGTTCATGCCATCCGTACATAATCCAAGCCTCGATTCCTATCCTCATTACCAAATGCCTTATGCACCCTGTTGATACTTTTCCACTCGGGCGAATCAGCCGGATGCTTGAGCAGAGCCCGTCTTTCTTCCTACGATCCGCATGCCACCTCAAATTCTTCGCATCTCCTTTAATTGAGAACATGCGCTTAAATCTAGGTATTATGGGTAAATACCACAACACCTTAGGCGGTGGTCCTTCACTACCTTCAGCTCCTTCACGCTTGTACCTCGACAATCCACAACGTGGACACTCATGTAAATGCTCATACTCATTACGATAAAGCACACAATCGTTAGGACAAGCATGTATCCGCTCGTACTCTAAACCGAAAGGACACATCGGTTTCTTCGCATAATAGTACGACTTTGGCGGTTCATTTCCATCGGGGAGCATATCGGCTAAAACTTCCAACAACGATGTGAAACTAGAGTCCGTCCAACCAGCTTTTCGACTTAATGTTGAACAGGTGTTATCACCGCGGAAATTTTGGTGTACTTTGTACAACTTGGATACAACGGCTTTTCAACGGCCTCGGACATAGACTCAAAAATACGAGGTCGTTTACACGACGATCTTCGACCTCGTGTATCATCTCGTCTACCCGATCCCTATCATCATCTGCAAACTCATCATCCAAATTCTCATCCCCGAACTCATCATCCTTCTTTTCTTCACATACATCGTTCATTACTCTAGAGCTTCCTATATACTTCCCCCGCTCACCATGCCAAACCCATACGTGGTATTGAGGCCTAAACCCACGACGAAAGACATGCTCCCTAACCACATGTATACTACTAACCTTGCTCACATTTCTACAATCGAAACAAGGACAATAAAAGTCGATCGCTCCAGAGGATGCTTGATATTGTAATGCAGTTGTACAGAATTCCGAGACCCCTTTCACAAACTCAATCGATTCACGACTACCATACATCCAAGTACGATCCATCTCATTCAAGAAGACCTCTAATAATTAAACACAACCATTCATTATAATGCATCAATCATTATTTAATTACATACACTCACATATCATCATATCACACACGTATAGAGCAATCTAAGATAGTGACATGTTCAATTGTATGCATGCAGCCGAAGGTCCTTATCACTCCAACCTAACCCATCCTTGGACGTCTAATCTCACTAGTGAATGTGTGCCAACTTTTCAATTCTAAGGAAAATACGGTAGCATTTCCCTACAGTTCTCCAAGTACACAATGTAGATAATTGCTTATCTACATATGTACCCAGAGAACAATGTAGAGAAACGATGAGCCAAGATTTTCCTCAGAATTGAAAAGAAGACACACATTCACCACCTAAGTGAGATCAAACGTCCAAGAACAGTCCCAAACCGGGGACTATTCAAGACTTACTCCTAATGAGTAAGTCTTAAACGGGTATCTAGGCATATGATGACAATTCAAACAACTTGTAGATTTCATAACTAAATTACATTGCGTTTTCATACAATCTCATATCAAGAAATATACATACATTATAAGAAATACATATATATATCAATAAATTATCATAACTTAATCAAATTGAATCACATGACAACTTTGTCTCATCAACAAATTAAATCAAACAAAAAAGACAACGAAATTAAACTAGTTACCTCTTAACACCAATGATAAGCAATGAAGAGAGTAGAGATAGTTGGAACTTTATTTGCCTTCCTAAGCCTCTTCTTCCTACAATTAACAAAACCCACATTGCACATTAATCATTTAATTCAATTAAGAAAAACAAAACAAACTTAAAAACATTAATTCATACTTAACTAAGCAAAAAATTAGCTAAACCCAAGAGCTAGCAATGAAGAAAGAGTAGGGCAGTGGTGGTGGTAGTTGTTGCTGCCGCTTGTGGGTGGTGGCGCTGCGTAGTGGTGGAGGAGCTCCACACCCTAAACCCACTCAAATGGTGGAGAAGAGAAGAGAAAACAAGAGAAGATAAGCTAAGAGAAGAGAAGAGAGGTGACATAAGAGAAGGGTTGTGGTGGTGAAGCAATGTGGGTGCTCCGGCGTCAGGGCTCCGGTGATGGGGCGTTAGGGTTAATGTGCGAGTGAGTGAGAGGGAGGGAGGGGTTTTTCGCTCGTCAAATGCGTGTAAAGGAGGGAAATTTAGAAAATATGTCTACCTACTGTGTGTGTGCGCGCAAAACTGGAGATATGGGATGGGATCAGAAGGGCTGTGGTTAGTCTAGAAAACGCAGCCCTTCGTTTATGAAGGGCTGCGGTTTTCGGGCTAACCGCGACCCTCTTCATTAGTAGGGGCTGCGGTTAGCCTCAAAACCGCAGCCCTTCATACTGCATGAAGGGCTGCGATTTCTTGTTAACCGCAGCCCTTCAATAAAAGGGCTGCGGTTTCCAAAGAAACCGCAGCCCTTCATACAAGAAGGGCTGCGTTTTTAATAAAACGCAGCCCTTCTTGCGCAGCCCTTCCTTTTTTTTCCCCTAGTGTATCATTGAGGGTCACTTTTTTTTTTTTTTTACCAATTTGGTCAATTGGCCTATCCGGTTGCACCATATTAACAATGTCTGCCTAAGTATCCTCTGGCCGGGATCGAACCAATCGTAGTTCCATTTATCGCTCCATGTAATGCCTAACATGGGATAATGTTTAGCAATTCCAAACAATGTTCGAATCTGTTTTCTGACACAACTTTAGTTAACATGTCTGCAAGGTTCGTTCTTATCTGTTTGCACCTTCATAAGAGAAATACTACCTTCCTCTACGACATCTCGAACAAAATGATATTTCACATACACTAGTAGAATAATTGCTTATTGCTGCAGTGGTATTGTTTCGGTTTTACCCATAAGCAGCAATATATCACGTAAAAAGAAAAGGTAAAATATAAAATAACCATATTGCTGCGGTTTCGGCCGAAAACCGCAGCATTAGGGTTTCAACGGGAAAATTTTTGAAAAAAAGTTGACTATTTGACCAGACATATTGCTGCGATTTCTGGAAAAAACCGCAGCAATATATTTAAAAAATAATATTTGAACCTATCCCTGCGGTTCTTACATAAAACCGCAGGAAGAGACTTTCAAAATTAAAAATAAAAGGGCCCAACTAGGTTTCCTTTTACTGCTTTCATTTAACCTTAGGCGTCGCTCCTCTTCTTCTCCCTCTCTATCTCGCTCTCTCTCAGCATTACTTCTTCTCTCAATCCCACCCATGACCGACGATTCAATTTCCATCTCCATCGCCGCGCAGCACGCCGGCGATTCTTCCAATCAACGACACGACAAGCAGCACGCCGTCGACTTTTCTCTCTCATCCTCTTCATCCGCCATTTCCGACCACCTCCAAGCTCTACACCTCGAAATCCTCAACAATCTCTCTCCTCTAACATCCGACTACTCGTGGCCTAAAGATCTCGGCGGATTCTACTCGTCGTCGTCGTTGCTCGCCGTCGTTCGACCACGCGAAGCCCAGCCTCGCTCGCCGCCGCTCGCTCACCGTCACCGTCGCTTGCCTCAGCCTCGCTCGCTCGCCGCCCTTCTCAGCATTATGTACAGTTGGTTTATCGTTTTCAAATTTTTTTTTCATTTTCGTTTTTTGTACGTAAAAACTCAAATCTACCGTCAGTTTTTTCTTTTTTCGTTTTCTTTGAATTCTTTTTTTATTTAGTTTATTTTTTTTCATTTTTTGTATGTTATTATGTTTAATAAGTTCTAGTTTGATTTGCTCATTAGAATATCTGATTTTTTTTTATTTTATCTGTTAGATATTTTAGCTCTTTATTTTCATTATTTTTTATTTTTCAAGTCATTGCATGAACTCAATATGTTGTACTAGTTCGTCTTAGTTACTTTTGGTTTAATTGCATTTTAAGGTCGAAAATTGTATGGATACTTAAATTTTAAAAAATTTTTTTTTTGAAAAAACTTGCACTTATTGCTGCGGTTTCTATCCAGAATCGCAGCAATAGACCTAATTTTTAATATATAAAAAATACGCCTATTGCTGCGGTTTGTGCCAGAAACCGCAGCAATAGGTTAATTACCTATTATTGCGCCTTGAATTGTTGCGCGGCCAAAACGCCTCAATAGGCCACTTAATGACCGCAACAATAAGCATTTATTCTACTAGTGATATATATGCTTGGTACGAGCATGATGAACTGGTTTTCAGCCAAATAAATTGCACGTTGGTTGTCACAACTAAGATTTACACATTCCTGCTTCAACCCCAAATCATTTAGAAGACCCAAAGCCACAACTATATAATTTGCGTTTTGGTAGTCGATCGAATGAAGATGCATGTGATGTGAAGGATGGAATTATTAATCGTATTGAATGAGAAAGTCTTCTTAAATAAGACTATTACAGTAGCTAATTACAGCAAGTAATACAAGAGATATGTGCATCATAATAGGAGATATGATTGATACAAGATAATGGAAGATTATATTCTATCATGCCCCCACAAGTTGGACTGTCGAAGAGAAAGACCAATCTTGGATAATAGGATATGCAACCTGGGTTGTGACAAATGCTTGGTGAGTGTGAGTTGGGTGTGGAGGTTGAGTTTGTTGATGGGTTTGTGGATGTTGTTTTTGGCTCGTGTAAGGTAAGGATGAGAGGGGGTTGTTTGGTCAGGTGGAGAGAAGGGGAAGAATGAGGAGATATGGGGGCAGTGAGGGAAGGTGAGGAAGGGGGGACGTGTGAGGAGGAGAAGATGGGTGTGAGGTGGGTGATGTTATAGTTTTATCTCTACTTTTTTCCCCGCTTCTTTGATGAAATGCATGCTAATAGTGCTCTTAGGAGCTATTTTACACTAACATCTTCCATCTAGTTGTGGTTTTGTGTTTTATTATAATTTTCAGGTTTTAGGGAATTATTTCCCTATTTTTAGCTATTCCAGATTGCCACAATGCATTGGAGATAGTTAGGAGGCGAGGCCCGAAGCTGCTGCCCAAAGCCTTCGGGTGTGAACAGATCTGGAGACTTGGCGTCAAATGCCAAGGGACCACCATTTGAAGACCCGCCCGATCTGGTCGGGCGACATCCGCCCGATTGGGTGGTCCCTTTCCTCTAAATATCTTTTTTTCTCGGGCACGATCGGGCGTAACTTGCCCGCTCGTAAGTCGCTGATAGCGCCCGATCGGGCGTTCCAGCCCGGTCTGATCGGGAGTTCTACTTTCCTAGCCTGCTGAAGCACTACAACGCACGAGGCCCGCCCGATCGCATCGATCGCCCGACGTCCGATCGGGCGGTTGACCCGGAAGCTGAAATCCGAACTTTTTTTATTTCCTTTTTTTGTTTTTTTTTTGGAGTTAGTATAAATAGCCTTGTAAAATATTTGGCAAGGACCTTTTTTTTCTGATTTGGATTTTACGTTCATTAGTTTACAAAAGCTTTGGTTTTCTTTCTAGCCCTAATTATTGCACATTGGAGATTATTCAAGTTCAATTCAAGTTATTCATTTTTTCCTTTTAATTGGTAATTATCTCTTTCATAGTTCTTGTTTACTTTTAAGTACTTGTCTCTTATTATTTTTAATTGCTTCAAACTATGAGTATTTCAATAGTTATTGTTTGTGCTTTCTTTGCCATGAGTGAGTAGATTCATCTCTAGGGCTTAGTGAGGAAAGCCATGTTTATGCCATGATTTATTGTTCTTGATTCCTTTAATATTGGATTTTTTAACAAGAATAATACAAACTTTTGCCCGTTCTCTCGTAATAATACAAACTTTTAATTATTTTTAATAATACAAACTTTTGATCAAAATTCCTCCAAAACTTTTAACTTGTGTAGACGTAACTAGCGAATTGAATTTTGAAAAGTTTGTATTATTAGAAAATAATCAAAAGTTTGTATTATTGCGAGAGAACGGCCAAAAGTTTATATTATTGTAGTTAAAAAATCCTTTAATATTTAGGTTGTGGTTAGAGCAATTCTAGTGTGATTCATTTTTAATCTGCGATTTATGTTAGTGTACAATTTAATGAATCGTTTCTGACTAATAATTGTTTGCATTGATCAAGATCCTACTTTTAGAAGCCTAGAACACACTAGCGAGTCTGATTCTGTGATGTGACCATGCTGCATATGTTGCCTTGAGAGTGCTAAGACCTGACCATAGGATTAACGCCTACTCTAATTGCTCGACCCTATACCTAAGTATTATTAGTTTTCTGAACCACCCTGATTGGTATAAGCATGGTGGGCCGATCGAATGCCCTAGGCCTTTAATTATTAGATAAATTTCCATCTCTTGTGATTTAGTTTATTTTAGCTTAGTTATTAGTCAGACAACAATTTTTCTATCTGAATAGTTGAGTAATTGAGCATTAATCAGTAGAATTCCTCTCCATGTGGATCGACCCGTATTTGCTAAGTATCTGCTATCAACAGACACCGTGCACTTGTGGTACTATTTTAAAACCCATCAAGTTTTTAGCGTCGTTGCCGGGGAGACGGCTAGTTCTATAGCTTTTCGATTAATTATTTTAACTATTCCTACTGTCTCACTGGAACCTGAAATTCCAATTGAGGCAATCTCACTGCACATTTTTCTTTGTGTCTTTTATGCCCAGGTCTAAAAGAACAGGTACACCAATTATAACTGATCCTGATCTTGAGAAAACCCTCCGGCAGCTCAAAAAGCAACAAAAGAAGAAGAAGTAGTCTGCTAATCAGGGAAAATCCACGGAAGAACCAACAGAATCAATCATGCCTCCTAAGTCATTGAAGTCTTATGGAGTACCTTCCCCTAGCAATGTTCCCACAGGCCCTACTATGCCTGACATACATGCAACCAACTTTGAGATCAAGCCTGCCCTCATTCATATCATCCAACAAAACCAGTTTTGAGGGCATCCATCTGAAGACCCTGCAAATCATTTACAACGGTTTCAACAACTTTGTCGTACCCTTAAGCATTTAGGGGTCACTCCTGATCTGTTGAAGGTCATGGTATTTGAGTTCTATGTGAAACACAAAGCACAAAAATTGTTGAATGATGTCACAACAACGGAATGGAGTGCTATTTCTGAAGCATTTCTAAAAGAGTACTACCCTCCTACCAAAACTGCAGAAATAGCTTCTAATAATAACCTGATGAGACATTGAAGGAAACATGGAAAAGGTTCAAGGACCTGCAGAGATAATGCCCACACCACAATCTTAACAAGTGGTTCATCACCCATGCATTCTACAATGGTCTACAACCTCATATCAAGAGTACAATTGATTCATCTGCATGGGGTGTTTTCCTAGACAAGGAGGTGGATGAAGGGCACAGTTTTCTGGTCAACTTAATAGCAAATGATCATAGTTCTTCCAGGACTATTACAAAGAAAAAGTTGGATGCTGATGCATACGCACTATTGTCTTCAAACGTAGCCTAGTTGAGCATGAAAATGGATGCGCTGAAATCATCACAGTCTAATACTCCTCCTATGAGTATTAATGTGATGTCTTCCATGGCTCCTATTACCTCTTCTTACTGTGAGGTGTGTGGTATTCAAGGCCACTTCAGTTATGATTGTTCCTATAATCAACCCGACCCGAATCAGATGGAGCATGCAAATGCTTTTCAGCAGAGACCTCCACACAACCCATACTCCAACACATTCAACCTAGGTTGGAGGGATCATCCCAATTTTTCCTACAAAAGCAATAATGTTTAGAACCCTCAACCTATGCCACAAACATCCAACCAACCACCTCATCAAAATCCACCACAACATGCTGCTAGAAAACAATATTACCAAGGGGCTCCTCAGAATCCCCCTCTTGGTTTCAATAGGCCTTCACACCAAGGCTATCAGCAGCATGCTTCTCATAATGCCAGTTTTCAAGAGCCTGTTATGTCTGATCTAATGAAGATGATGGTTTCTATGAAGCAGAGTCATGATGAGAGCATCAAGGAGTTGAAAAACACTACCAAACATTTGGAGACTCAACTTGCTCAGGTGGCCGGAAACAATGTGCAAAGGCAACCAGGTCATCTACCGGGGCAACCAATTCCCAAAGAAACTGCTAATGTCGTCACTCTTCGAAGCGGTACACAATATGATGCCCCACCTTTGCCAACTGATGAATCACCACCTCCAGTCCAGAATGATGTAGTGGATGAAAATGAAGGTGAGGATTGCTCAAAAACTGACATTGAGCAAGGGAGGGTAGATGAAGCAAGGAAGCAAAAGGAGAAGGTTACTGATTCTCCTACACCACCACTACCTTTTCCCCACAGGATGCAAAAATCAAATGTCGATCAACAACTTGGTAAGTTCTTAGCCATGGTCAAGAACCATGAGGTAACAGTTCCTTTTACTGATTTAATTTCTCAAGTACCTGTATATGCTAAGTTTTTGAAAGATATGATCACTAAGAAGAAGGATTTTGGTGGTCTAGATAGAGTTGCTCTAACTGAAAAGTGCAGTGTTGTATTGCAAAATAAAATCCCACCAAAACTCAAGGATCCTGGTAGTTTTTCCATTCATTGTCATATAGGTGTTTATTTATATAAGGCTTTATGTGATCTAGGTGCTAGTGTATCTGTTATGCCTTTATCTATCTGTAATAAATTAAACATGGGAAGTCTTAAAGTGCACGCATATTACTTTGCAGATGGCAGATCGTTCTGTGAAATATCCTTTGGGTATTTTAGAGGACGTAGCTGTTCGGGTTGGAACATTCTATATTCCTGTTGACTTTGTAGTACTAGATATGGAAGAGGATAGTCATCATCTTGGGTAGACCTTTCTTATGTAGTGTTGGTGTTGTTATTGATGTCAAGTTTGGTTCTCTTACTTTGAGTGTTGGCGATGATACTGTGACTTTTAAGCTTTCTAATGCTCTAAAGTCTCCTATGCTTGAGAACACTTGTTGTAGGATTGATGTCATAAAGGAGGTTGCTGGATATGATGCTCCTAGAGCCTTGTTAGATTATCCGTTGGAGGTTATTTTTACTTTTGGAGCCTCAAAAGGAGAAAGGTGATGATGAGGTAACTACTTTGGATGGCTTTGACACTGATGAGGCAGAAGGTTTTGAGGTAATGCAAACCACTTGGTCCACTTCTGAGCCACAGGTAAAGAAGGTAGAATTAAAACCATTACCCTCTCACCTTAGATATGCATTTCTTGATGATAAAGAGAATTGTCCTGTGATCGTGAGTGTTAAACTCGATGATAGCCAGCTTTTAAAGCTTTTCACTGTGCTTCGCATGCATAACAAAGCTATTGGGTATAACATTGACGATCTTAAGGGAATTAGCCCTGACTTTTGTACCATAGAATAAATGTGGAAGAGAACCACTGTCCTTTTATACAACCACAGCGTCGTTTGAATCCAATATGTAGGAGGTGGTGAAAAAAGAGGTATTGAAACTACTTGACGCGGGCATCATCTATCCCATTTCTGATTCTAAGAGGGTGAGCCCGGTACAAGTCGTTCCTAAGAAAAGGGGGACAACAGTTTTTAAGAACGATAAGGATGAGCTTATTCCTACTCGTGTTTGTCACGGTGTGGTGTATGTGTATTGATTATCGTAGGTTGAATACGGCCACCCTGAAGGATCACTTCCCCCCCCCCTTTTATTGATCAAATGCTTGAGAGATTAGCAAATCATAACTTTTTCTGTTATTTAGATGAATATTCTGGTTTCTTTCAAATTCCTATTCATCCCAAGACCAGGAGAAGACGACGTTCACATGTCCTTATGGCACTTTTGCTTACCGCCGAATGCCATTTGGTTTATGTAACGCCTTTGCCACATTTCAAAGATGTATGATGGCCATATTTTCTGATTTTATTTAGAATATCATGGAGGCATTCATGTATGACATGTGTTTGCATAATCTTCCTAAGGTCCTTAAGCGTTGTTGCGATGTTAATTTGGTCTTGAATTGGGAAAAGTGTCAATTCATGGTCAATGAAGGCGTGGTACTTGGTCATCTTGTTTCTGAACGTGGCATCCAAGTTGACCGAGCAAAAATTGAGGTAATTGAGAAACTCCCTCCTCCCATGAATGTCAAGGGAGTGAGGAGTTTTGTTGGCCATGCAAGTTTCTATCGTCGTTTCATAAAAGATTTTTCTAAAGTCGTGAAACCCCTGACTCAATTATTAGTTAAGGATGCTACTTTTGATTTCACTGATGCTTATTTGGAGTCCTTTGACAGGATTAAGAAAGCATTGATAACTACTCCAATCATACAAGCTCCGGACTGGGATTTGTCATTCGAGATTATGTGTGATGCTAGTGACTATGCTGTGGGAGCAGTGCTTGGTTAAAGGAAGAATAAGGTGTTGCATGCCATCTATTATGCAAGTAAAGCCTTGGATGGACTTCAAATGAATTATGCTACTACTGAGAAGGAGCTCCTTGCGATTGTTTATGCCCTTGATAAGTTTCAAACCTATCTCATTGGTTTGAAAGTCATTATTCACACCGATCACGCCATGTCGCCGCCCTCAAGTATTTGTTGGCCAAGAAAGACTCGAAGCCGAGGCTCATTCGATGGATTCTTCTTCTTAAAGAGTTTGATATGGAGATACGGGATAAGAAGGGTGCTGAGAACGTTGTTGCAGATCATCTCTCTCGTTTGAGGTTTGAGTCAAGCTCAGGTGGCCCTATAGATGATTCTTTTCCATATGATCATCTCCTTACTGTGTCTACCCAATCCCCTTGGTATGCTGATTTTGCTAATTACTGTGTTGGCGGATCTCATCCCCCTGATCTTACATATCAGCAGCGCAAAAAGTTCTATCATGATGCTAAAAGGTATTTATGGGAGGATCTTTTTTATATTAAAAAATGTGTTGACGGGATGTTTCGTAGATGTGTTGCAGATTGGGAGATTAAGGGAGTGCTACAACATTGTCATAGCATGCCCACTAGTGGAGGTGTCCAACAGACAGATCAAAAGGATTTTGGAGAAATTTCAACTGCTCCATGTGGCTTTGACATCAGTCACCACGAATGGTCCCGACCATCGAGACTTGAGTTTTCCAGTAAAAAGTCTCAACCTCGAATTGAATAGTAATACCTTGTCACCCACATAAAATTCCCTTTTTCTATCATCATATCATGAAATTTCTTTGTTTGCTCCTTATAGAGCTTGTGATTCTCATAAGCTTCCAGTCTAAGCTCATCCAGTTTATTCAGTTGAAGAAGTCGTGCCTCACCTGCAGCTTGTAGGTCCAAGTTAATTTCTTTAGTAGCCCATGCAGATAGATACTCCATTTCAACTGGTAGATGGCAAGCCTTGCCGTACACCATCCGATATGGAGTTGTTCCCAAAGGGGTCTTTAATGTAGTGCACAGAGCCCAAAGAGTATCATCAAGCTTCAAGGACCAATCTTTTCTTGCTTTGGTGACTACTTTCTCCAAAATCCTTTTGATCTGTCTGTTGGACACCTCCACTTAGCCACTGGTCTGTGGGTGATAAGCCAAGCCAACCTTGTGAGTGACCCCATGTTTTTTCAACAAAGCCTTAAAGGTGCTCTTATGGAAGTGGGAGCCTCCATCACTGATGACAACTCTAGGTAAACCAAAACGGGGGAAAATTATTTTCTTAAACATCTTCATCACTAATTGAGAGTCATTGGTTGGTGATGCTATGGCTTCAACCCATTTTGTCACATAATCAACACCTACCAAAATGTACCTGTTTCCACAAGAAGTAGGGAATGGTCCCATGAAATCGATTCCCCAGACATCAAAAGGTTCAACCTCCAAAATAACTGTACGTGGCATTTCCTGCCTCTTGGAAATATTACCGGTCTTTTGGCAAGCATCATAAAACACGCAAAAGGCACGAGCATCCTTGAAAATTGTAGGCCAGTAAAATCCACTCCAAATAACTCTATGAGCTGTGGCTTGGGAGCCTAGATGACCACTAGCGGGCATGCTATGACAATGTTGTAGCACTCCCTCAATCTCCCAATCTGCAACACATCTACGAAACATCCCGTCAACACCTTTTTTAATATAAAAAAAGATCTTCCCATAAATACCTTTTAGCATCATGATAGAACTTTTTGCGCTGCTGATATGTAAGATCAGGGGGATGAGATCCGCCAACACAGTAATTAGCAAAATCAGCATACCAAGGGGATTGGGTAGACACAGTAAGGAGATGATCATCTGGAAAAGAATCATCTATCGGGCCATCTGAGCTTGACTCAAACCTCAAACGAGAGAAATGATCTGCAACAACGTTCTCAGCACCCTTCTTATCCCGTATCTCCATATCAAACTCTTTAAGAAGAAGAATCCATCGAATGAGCCTCGGCTTCGAGTCTTTCTTGGCCAACAAATACTTGAGGGTGGCATGATCGGTGTGAATAATCACTTTCGAACCAATGAGATAGGTTCGAAACCTATCAAGGGCATAAACAATCCTAAGGAGCTCCTTCTCTGTAGTAGCATAATTCATTTGAGCTCCATACAAGGTTTTACTTGCATAGTAGATGGCATGCAACACCTTATTCTTCCTTTGACCAAGCACTGCTCCCACAACATAGTCACTAGCATCACACATAATCTCGAACGGCAAATCCCAGTCTGGAGGTTATATGATTGGAGTAGTTATCAATGCTTTCTTAATCCTGTCAAAGGACTCCAAATAAGCATCAGTGAAATCAAAAGTGGCATCCTTAAGCAATAATTGAGTCCGGGATTTCACGACTTTAGAAAAATCTTTTATAAAACGACAATAGAAACCCGCTTGGCCAAGAAAACTCCTCACTCCCTTTACATTCATGGGAGGAGGGAGTTTCTCAATTACCTCAATTTTTGCTCGGTAAACTTGGATGCCACGTTAAGAAACAAGATGACCAAGTATCACGCCTTCATTGACCATGAAGTGGCACTATTCCCAATTCAAGACCAAATTAACATCGCAACAACGTTTAAGGACCTTAAGAAGATTATCCAAACACATGTCAAATTCAGAACCATAAACACTAAAATCATACATGAATACCTCCATGATATTCTAAATGTAATCAGAAAATATGGCCATCATACATCTTTGAAATGTGGCAAGGGCGTTACACAAACCAAATGGCATTCGGCGGTAAGCAAAAGTGCCATAAGGACATGTGAACGTCGTCTTCACCTGGTCTTTGGGATGAATAGGAATTTGAAAGAAACCAGAATATCCATCTAAATAACAGAAAAAGTTATGATTTGCTAATCTCTCAAGTATTTGATCAATAAAAGGGAGGGGGAAGTGATCCTTCAGGGTGGCCGTATTCAACCTGCGATAATCAATACACATACGCCACCTGTGACAACACGAGTAGGAATAATCTCATCCTTATCGTTCTTAACAACTGTTGTCCCCCCCTTTCTTAGGAACGACTTGTACTGGGCTCACCCACTTAGAATCAGAAATGGGATAGATGATGCCCGCGTCAAGTAGTTTCATTACCTCTTTTTTCACCACCTCTTGCATATTGGGATTCAAACGACGTTGTGGTTGTATACAAGGACAATGGTTCTCTTCCAGATTTATTCTATGCATACAAAAGTCAGGGCTAATGCCCTTAAGATCGTCAATGTTATACCCAATAGCTTTGTTATGCATGCGAAGCACAGTGAAAAGCTTTAAAAGCTGGCTATCATCGAGTTTAACACTCACGATCACAGGACAATTCTCTTTATCATCAAGAAATGCATATCTAAGGTGAGAGGGTAATGATTTTAATTTTACCTTCTTTACCTGTGGCTTAGAAGTGGACCAAGTGGTTTGCATTACCTCAAAACCTTCTGCCTCATCAGTGTCAAAGCCATCCAAAGTAGTTACCTCATCATCACCTTTCTCCTTTTGAGGCTCCAAAAGTAAAAATAACCTCCAACGGATCATCTAACAAGGCTCTAGGAGCATCATATCCAACAACCTCCTCTATGACATCAATCCTGCAACAAGTGTTCTCAAGCATAGGAGACTTTAGAGCATTAGAAAGCTTAAAAGTCACAGTATCATCGCCAACATTCAAAGTAAGAGAACCATACTTGACATCAATAACAGCACCAGCACTAAATAAGAAAGGTCAACCCAAGATGATGACTATCGTCTTCCATATCTAGCACTACAAAATCAACAGGAATATAGAATGTTTTAACCCGAACAGGTATGTCCTCTAAAATACCCAAAGGATATTTCACAGAACGATCTGCCATCTGCAAAGTAATCTGCGTGCACTTTAAGACTCCCATGTTTAGTTTATTACAGATAGATAAAGGCATTACAGATACACTAGCTCCTAGATCACATAAAGCCTTATATAAATAAAACACCTATATGACAAGCGATGGAAAAACTACCAGGATCCTTGAGTTTTGGTGGGATTTTATTTTGCAATACAACACTGTACTTTTCAGTTAGAGCAACTTTATCTAGACCACCAAAATCCTTCTTCTTAGTGATCATATCTTTTAAAAACTTAGCATACACAGGTACTTGAGAAATTAAATCAGTAAAAGGAACTGTTACCTCATGATTCTTGACCATGGCTAAGAACTTACCAAGTTGTTGATCGACCTTTGATTTTTGCATCCTGTGGGGAAAAGGTAGTGGTGGTGTAGGAGAATCAGTAACCTACTCCTTTTGCTTCCTTGTTTCATCTACCATCCCTTGCTCAATGTCAGTTTTTGAGCTATCCTCACCTTCATTTCATCCACTACATCATTCTGGACTAGAGGTGGTGATTCATTAGTTGGCATAGGTGGGGCATCATATTGTGTACCGCTTTGAAGAGTGACGACATTAGCAGTTTCTCTGGGAATTGGTTGCCCCGGTAGATGACCTGGTTTCCTTTGCACATTGTTTTCGGCCACCTGAGCAAGTTGAGTCTCCAAATGTTTGGTAGTGTTTTTCAACTCCTTAATGCTCTCATCATGACTCTGCTTCATATAAACCATCATTTTCATTAGATCAGACATAGTAGGCTCTTGAGAACTGACATTCTGAGAAGCTTGCTGCTGATAGCCTTGGTGTGAAGGCCTATTGAAACCAGGAAGGGGATTCTGAGGAGCCCCTTGGTAATATTGTTGTCTAGCAGCATATTGTGGTGGGTTTTAATGAGGTGGTTGGTAGGATGTTTGTGGCATAGGTTGAGGGTTCTAAACATTATTGTTTTTGTAGGAAAAATTGGGATGATCCCTCTAACCTAGGTTGAATGTGTTGGAGTATGGGTTGTGTGGAGGTCTCCACTGAAAAGCATTTGCATGCTCCATCTTATTCGGGTTGGGTTGATTATAGGAACAATCATAACTGAAGTGGCCTTGAAGACCACACACCTCACAGTAAGAAGAGGTAATAGGAGCCATGGAAGACATCACATTAATACTCATAGGAGGAGTATTAGACTGTGAAGATTTCAGCGCATCCATTTTCATGCTCAATTGGGCTACGTTTGAAGACAATAGTGCGTATGCATCAGCATCCAACTTTTTCTTTGTAATAGTCCTGGAAGAACTATGATCATTGGCTATTAAGTTGGCCATAAAACTGTACCCTTCATCCGCCTACTTGTCTAGGAAAACACCCCATGCAGATGAATAAATTGTAGTCTTGACAAGAGGTTGTAGACCATTGTAGAATGCTTGGGTGATGAACCACTTGTTAAGATTGTGGTGTGGGCATTATCTTTGCGAGTCCTTGAACCTTTTCCATGTTTCCTTCAATGTCTCATCAGGTTATTGTTGGAAGGTAGCAATTCTATGTCTGATTTCTGCAGTTTTGGTAGGAGGGTAGTACTCTTTCAGGAATGCTTCAGAATTAGCACTCCATTCCGTTGTTGTGACATCATTCAACAATTTTTGTGCTTTGTCTTTCACAGAGAACTCAAATACCATGACCTTCAACTGATCAGGAGTGACCCCTAAGTGCTTAACGGTACGACAAAGTTGTTGAAACCGTTGTAAAAGATTTGCAGGGTCTTCAGAAGGATGCACTCCAAACTGGTTCTGTTGGATCATATGAATGAGGGAAGGCTTGATCTCAAAGTTGGCTGCTTGTATGTCAGGCATAGTAGGGCCTGTGGGAACATTGCTAGGGGAAGGTACTCCATACGACTTCAATGACTTAGGAGGCATGATTGATTCTGTTGGTTATTCCGTGGATTTTCCCTGATTAGCAGACTGCTTCTTCTTCTTTTGTTGGCTTTTTGAGCTGCCGGAGGGTTTTCTCAAGATCAGGATCAGTTGAAATTGGTGTACCTGTTCTTTTAGACCTGGGCATAAAAGAAACAAAGAAAAATGTGCAGTGAGATTGCCTCAATTGGAACTTGAGGTTCCAATGAGACAGTAGGAATAGTTTAAATAATTAATCAAAAAGCTATAGAACTAGCCGTCTCCCCGGCAACGACGCTAAAAACTTAATGGGTTTTAAAATAGTACCACAAGTGCACGGTGTCTGTTGATAGCAGATACTTAGCAAATACGTGTCGATCCACAAGGAGAGGAATTCTACAGATTAATGCTCAATTACTCAACTATTCAGACAGAAAAATTGTTGACTGACTAATAACTAAGCTAAAATAAACTAAATCACAAGAGATGGAAATTTATCTAATAATTAAAGGTCTAGGGCGTTCGATCGGTCCACCATGCTTATACCAATCAGGAGGGTTCAGAAAACTAATAATACTTAGGTATAGGGTCGAGCAATTAGAGTAGGCGTTAATCCTATGGTCAGGTCTTAACACTCTCAAGGAAACATATGCAGTATGGTCACATCACATAATCAGACTCGCTAGTGTGTTCTAGGCTTCTAAAAGTATGATCTTGATCAATGCAAACAATTATTAGTCAGAAACGATTCATGAAATTGTACACTAACATAAATTGCATATTAAAAAATGAATCACACTAGAATTGCTCTAACCACAACCTAAATATTAAAGGAATCAAGAACAATAAATCATGGCATAAACATGGCTTTCCTCACTAAGCCCTAGAGATGAATCTACTCACTCATGGCAAAGAAAGCACAAACAATAACTATTGAAATGCTCATAGTTTGAAGTAATTAAAAATAATAAGAGACAAGTACTTAAAAGTAAACAAGAACTATGAAAGAGATAATTACCAATTGAAAGGAAAAAATGAATAACTTGAATTGAACTTGAATAATCTCCAATATGCAATAATTAGGGCTAGAGAGAAAACTAATGCTTTTGTAAACGAATGAACGTAAAATCCAAATCAGAAAAAAAAGGTCCTTGCCTAATATTTTACAAGGCTATTTATACTAACTCCAAAAAAAGAACAAAAAAAGAAAATAAAAAAAGTATGGATTTCAGCTTCCGGGTCAACCGCCCGATCGGGCGTTGGGCGCTCGATGCGATCGGGAGGGCCTCGTGCGTTGTAGTGCTTCAGCAGGCTAGGAAAGTAGAGCTCCCGATCAGAGCGGGCTGGAACGCCCGATCGGGTGCTATCTGCGACTTACGAGCGGGCAAGTTACGCCCAATCGTGCCTGAGAAAAATGATATTTAGAGGAAAGGGACCGCCCAATCGGGCGAATGTCGCCTGACTAGATCGGGAGGGTCTTCAAATGGTGCTCCCTTGGCATTTGACGCCAAGTCTCCAGATCTGTTCACACCCGAAGGCTTTGGGGAGCAGCTTCGGGCCTTGGGAACTCAAACATGTGCCTCCTAACTATCTCCAATCCATTGTGGCAATCTGGAATAGCAGAAAATAGGAAAATAATTCCCTAAAACCTGAAAACCATCATAAAACACAAAACCACAACTAGATGGAAGATATTAGTGTAAAATAGCTCCTAAGAGCACTATAAGCATGCATTTCATCAAAGTAGTGGGGAAAAAAGTAGAGATAAAACTATAACATCACCCACCTCACACCCATCTTCTCCTCCTCACACGTCCCCCACTTCCTCACCTTCCCTCACTGCCCCCATATCTCCTCATTCTTCCTCTTCTCTCCACCTGACCAAACAACCCCCTCTCATCCTTACCTTACACGAGCCAAAAACAACATCCACAAACCCATCAACAAACTCAACCTCCACACCCAACTCACACTCACCAAGCATTTGTCACAACCCAGGTTGCATATCCTTTTATCCAAGATTGGTCTTTCTCTTCGACAGTCCAACTTGCGGGGGCATGATAGAATATAATCTTCCATTATCTTGTGTCAATCATATCTCCTATTATTATGCACATATCTCTTGTATTATTTGCTGTAATTAGCTATTGTAATAGTCTTATTTAAGAAGACTTTCTCATTCAATACGATTAATAATTCCATCCTTCACATCACATGCATCTTCATTCGATCGACTACCAAAACGCAAATTATATAGTTGTGGCTTTGGGTCTTCTTCTAGATGATTTGGGGTTGAAGCAAGAATGTGTAAATCTTAGTTGTGACAACCAACGTGCAATTTATTTGGCTGAAAACCAGTTCATCATGCTCGTACCAAGCATATATATCACTAGTAGATTAAATGCTTATTGTTGCGGTCATTAAGTGGCCTATTGCGGCGGTTTTGGCCACGCAACAATTCAGGGCGCAACAATTCAGGGAGCAGCAATAGGTAATTAACCTATTGCTGCGGTTTTAAACCGCAACAATAGGCCAAGATATTGCTGCAGTTTCTGGCACAAACCGCAGCAATAGGCGTATTTTTTTATATTAAAAATTAGGTATATTGTTGCGGTTTTGGATAGAAACCGCAGCAATAAGTGCACGTTTTTTCAAAAAAAAAAATTCTTTAAATTTAAGTATCCATACAATTTTCGACCTTAAAATGCAATTAAACCAAAATTAACTAAGACGAACTAGTACAACATATTGAGTTCATGCAATGACTTGAAAAATAAAAAATAATGAAATTAAAGAATTACTACCTCCGTCCCAGAATAGTCTGAACACTTTCCTTTTATGTTTGTCCCAAATTAGTTTGAACACTTCCATTCTTGGCATGGTCCCACCATTAATATATTATTTCTTTTACACATTTTTGGCCCACACTATACCATTTATCAATAAAAAGTTACCCAACTTTCTCTCTCCTCTAATTAAAAATACCTCACCAACTACTATCACATCTACGTTTTAAATAAAATAACATTTGATTACCACACAACAACTTAACACCTTAAACTACGTGTCCCAACAAGTGTTCAGATTTTTCTGGGACGGAGGGAGTACAATATCTAACAGATAAAATTAAAAAAAAATTAGATATTCTAATGAGCAAATCAAACTAGAACTAATTTAACATAATTACATACAAAAAATGAAAAAAAATGAACTAAATAGAAAAAGAATTCAAAGAAAACGAAAAAAGAAAAAAACTGACTGTAGATCTGAGTTTTTACGTACAAAAAATGAAAGTGAAAAAAAAAAAGTTGAAAACGATAAACCAACTGTACATAATGCTGAGAAGGGCGGCGAGCGAGCGAGCGGCGGCGAGCGAGCGAGCGGCGGCGAGCGAGGCTGGGCTTCGCGTGGTCGAACGACGGCGAGCAACGACGACGACGAGTAGAAACCGCCGAGATCTGTAGGCCACGAGTACTCGGATGTTAGAGGAGAGAGATTGTTGAGGATTTCGAGGTGTAGAGCTTGGAGGTGCTCGAAAATGGTGGATGAAGAGGAGGAGAGAGAAAAGTCGACGGCGTGCTGCTTGTCGTGTCGTTGATTGGAAGAATCGCGGCGTGCTGCTTGGCGATGGAGATGGAAATTGAATCACCGGTCATGGGTGGGATTGAGAGAAGAAGTAATGCTAATAGAGAGAGAGAGAGAGAGAGAGAGAGAGGGGGAGAAGAAGAGGAGCGGCGCCTAAGGTTAAATGAAAGCAAGAAAAGGAAACCTAGTTGGGCACTTTTATTTTTATTTTTAATTTTAAAAGTCTATTCCTGCGGTTTTATGTAAGAACCGCAAGAATAGGTTCAAATATTATTTTTTAAATATATTGCTGCGGTTTTTTCCAGAAACAACAACAATATGTCTGGTCAAATAGTCAACTTTTTTTTCAAAAATTTTCCCATTGAAACCATATTGCTGCGGTTTTCGGCCGAAACAGCAGCAATATGGTTATTTTATATTTTAACTTTTCTTTTTACGTGATATATTGCTGCTTATGGGTAAAGCAGCAGCAATACCACCGCAGCAATAAGCAATAATTCTACTAGTGTATGTGAGATATCCTTTTATTCGAGATGTCATAGAGGAAGGTAGTATTTCTCTTATGAAGGTGCAGACAGATGAGACCTAACCCTGCAGACATGTTAACTAAAGTTGTGTCAGGAGACAGATTCGAACATTGTTTGGAATTGCTAAACATTATCCCATGTTAGGCATTACATGGAGCGATAAATGGAACTACGATTGGTTCGATCCCGGCCAGAGGATACTTAGGCAGACATTGTTAATATGGTGCAACCGGATAGGCCAATTGACCAAATTGGTAAAAAAAAAGTGACCCTCAATGATAGTTTGATAAAAAAAACTTGCTCTAGCGACAAATTGGTAAAAAAAAATTAAGCTCCAGCGCCAAGTTGGTAAAACAATTGAGCTCAAACGACATTTAGGTAAATAAAATGAGTTTTGGCAACAATTTGGTAAATAAAATGGATTCCTAGCAACATTTAGGTCATTTTTTTAAAAATTTCAGCTTGATCAACATTCAATGCGTGCATTTACATGCCTTTTATATAGATTTTTCGTGTTTTTATCTAATTAACTTCTCTTGTCACTACAAACTATTTACCCAATTTGAAATAAAATCTTGTAAAGTGCACGTTTTGATCAAATCGGAAAATTATAGAAAAAATTGCCTAAATGTCGTCGGAGCTCAATTTTTTTTATCAATATGTCGTTAGAGCAAGTTTTTTTACCAAATTTTCGTTGAGCGTCACTTTTTTTTTTTTATAGCAATTTGGTCAATTGGCCTACGAATAATAACACAGTTTGTTCGTCCAAAATTTTAAATGTTCTCAAATTATGAACGAAATGGAGAATTGTGGGAATAAGTGGTGATAGAATTAATTCTCCTAAGTTTAGAATGTGGGGTTAAAAGGAATTGTAGGAAACAAAACAATGTGTATCATTGGTTTTTAGGTCGTTCCTTATTTAGCATTCCTAGTTTAGCATTTAAAGTTAGATGTAAAATTAGTATTATTCACATCAAAAAGTTAGAATATAATTTAAGAAGGTTATTCTTATTTTATGTATATTTGCTTCATATTGGTTGTTTATTTAATCCCAAAATATTATATAATCTTGTGTGGTATCGATTTCATATTATCTAGTACTCCCTCTGTATTTTTTATGTTTCCTACTTTGATTTTGCACGTTTGCCAATGCACTTATTCAAACTTAAATATCTTTCATTACATATTAGTAAAAATTATAATGATTGAATATTAATAAACTACTCATTGAGACGAATCAAACAAGACCCCACATGACTATATTTTTTCTTATATATTGAGAAGAATTTAAAAGATTCTCTCTAATTGTGAATAGTGTCAAGATTCCAAGTGATAAAGATAAAAAAATACAGAGGGATTATAAGCCAAATTTTCACTGCGAGCTCCAACAATATTTTCAACACCTTTCACATGCATCTTCATTGGATCGACTACCAATTAAAAGGCAAATTACATAGTTGTAGCCAAAAAAGACTCCATTTAAATTCAATATTATTCCTCCAAGGCTTCAACATTAAGAGAAGATTGTTATTGAAAAAACTAAATTGTACAAAATTTGATTCAAAACAAAACATTAGAACTTAAATCTATGAAAATAATGATAGAAGAAACTGAGATTTAGAGTAAATCTTAAGATCAATGCAATTAAACACAGAAAATAATGAAAAATAGAGCATAATCAAACAAGAGTTAGTCTTGCGTGAACCTGGTCCACAATAATATTATTATGGACCAAAACCACGTATTTAACATAGTGACCCTTTTTTTTTTCATATAGTAACCTTTTCAAATTTTAAGTTACACTATACAATTACTATCTACCATAGTGACTTTTTTTTTAATATAGTAACTCTTTCTCACATTAGTTTATCATGATGAAATTTTCACTTTGTGACATGGTAACTTTTTTTTATAGTCAAACTTCATAATTTATATCTATTCATCTTTTATATTTATTTTTTTTATATAGTGATCCATTTTTTCATAAATAACATGAATTAGCATTAGGTGCACATTAATTTAGTGTGGACCAAGTCCATATAAGTTTTTTACATCAAACAATATATATCCTAAAAGGGTACGATTCCAGGAGCATAGAGAGGACCATGTAGAAAATACATATATTCTTAAACTAATTTATTTAGTAAAATTTCTAATTAATGGAATCATAATCGATCCCACAACAAAACCTAATCGTGCCAAGTTGCATCTTCAAAAAATACCCTATTCTCTCTCTCAAAAAACCTAAAAAAAACCCTAATTCCTTTTCCAACCGCAAGGGGCTACCATCATCATCTCTTTGATGATGGTAAGCCCCAATTCCTTCTTTAATTCCTTAGTTTTCAATTGTTTAGTTTTTAATAATGCTCCTTCTTCTCTCTTTATGAGAGTTTTCTTCCCAATTTTTGGGTTTGTTCTCTCCTTTAGTGAGGGTTTGGAGTATGACTTTCTTGTCTTCCCTTATGGAAGATTAGAATTTGGTAATTGCAGTTCGCGTAGAAGATTAATTTCTTTGATTGTCCGTCTGGCGAGGAATGAAGATCTAGGGTTTCTCATAATCACTGGTTTCATGATTTTTGCCAGAGTTACGAAGATTGCGGGTGTATGTTCACCAGATTAATTATGCATCAACAGATAGAATGCCGAAACAGAGCGAACTCACAGAATCGTATTGCTTCAGATGAAGGGAAATTTTTTAAGGCTAAATTTTATCAAACCTGTGATGTAGTCAATTATGAAGGTTCATGTATGTCTGTTAGTTTTTTAAATTTGTCAGAAATTTTTGTAAGTGCCGTTTGGCCCTATGATTAATGAAATCTTTTTTCTTTCTGTCAAAAAAAAAAAAAAAAAAAACCTAATCATCATTCTAGAATTTAAAACCTTAAAAAATATTAGATTTTATTTTTATTAATTTTATTTATTAACAATCTTAATATTAAAAGGAATCCTAATCCTCAACAAAATCTAATACCAATCATAGAATTTAAACTTGAAAAAAATTCTTAGGTTCTGTTCTTTTCGGCATAAAACAACTGAACTGAATTGAACTAAATTGAACTGAATTGAATTGAACTGAATTGAACTGAACTGAACTGAATTAAATTATAACTAATTAATAGTAATGATAATAATTTAGGAAATGAACTGAATTGAATTGAATTGAATTGAACTGAACTGAACTGAATTGAACTGAACTGAACTGAACTGAAAATAAACTGGGAAGAACAGGCCCTTATTCCTACAATTACGCTGTCCGTTATTTTTAACTTGAAAGTATATATCATCAAGACAAATCAAACAAGATCTTACACGACTACTTACGACTACTTAAAAGTTGACTAAATACATATTGGAATAAGTTACGAATAATGGAATTATATTCTACGGTTATTGGAGTTTTAGATGGATAACGATACATAATTAGATATTTGGATAAGAAAGATTATAAAGCTAACTTTACATAAATGCGATACTAATTTTCCGCAATACTTTATTATCATTTAGTAGTTTTTTACCAAGTCAATATTCTGGTTTTATATTTTACGGAGTAGGATTTTGTATCATTAATGATAGCCTTTTTAGTAGCCTAGTTATCTTCCTTTAAATCTGGAGTCGGATAGTCAAGTTCTAGTATCTCGCCTCTCCAAAGCTGTAGTTTTTATGTCTGATTTAGAGTTTAGACACTGTTTTAGAGGACATTTTATCTTTTAGCTTTTGTTAAAAATCTGTAGTTTGGTCTCATGTTAAAAGGGTGGGAATTTTGTACCTCACCACTTAGCGAAAATAGTGCCGTTTGGGGTAGAACAAGTATGGGAGAATCATTGTCCCGCGGAGATTAACCCCTGTGTAATGTTGGACGCTTTGTCCGTTGATTAATGCACTATTGGAGTTTTCCTTAAAAAAAAAAAAATCTTCCTGTAAATATGTAGTCATGCCAATTTGCCAATTACGTCTACTTATTGGATAACAATGCAGGGTTGTTTTTGGCTATTGGCTAACTCTCCTAGTCCTAATTGAATATCCTACTTCTATTAAGGTATTCTTATCATTCCACGCAAAAAAGGTATTCTTATCATAAACTTTGAAACAGTTTCGAATTAGGGAGCAAGTTTTACGTGATCTAAAAGTTCCAGGTGTGGTTGGTTTAAATTTTAGCCTATAATTAAAAGATATTAGGTCTACCGTCTACCTATAAAAGGATTGGATCGGTTCCCAGCATATGCATACATAATACATTAGCTTAAAACAAATTTACACAAATTGCACGTTAGAAAAGAAAGATAATGAAGGCAACATTATCTATACCAGGTGATGTTGAGGAAGAAATTCTTTTACGATTACCCGTTAAATCTATTCTCCGATTCAAGAGCGTTTGTAAAAGATGGCATTCACTTACTGGAAAACCATCCTTCATCTCTCGTTATAATCAATTGAGTAGATCTCGAACAAGTAAGCTACTTTGTTTTGGCAAAGATCCAATTACCAAACCTCTTGTTGAAATATCATCATCATCTGAATTATTATTATTATTTGAGAAGGATTATTTGGAACTTCCTCCGTTTCTTAATGATAATAGGTGGGTATTTAGAGGGGCTAACATTGATGAATTTTTCCCCGGATGTGAAGAAGCTGACGCTGATCAAATTATTAGTGATATGCATATAGTAGGCCATGTTAATGGAATTTACTGTGTATTCCATAGGCTAATTCCCATATTTGGTGGTACCCTAATTTTATGGAATCCTGCTACTCGATCCTACAAACACATTCTGCCTCCTGTTTCCTTTCCGTTTCCCCTTTATCTACAACGTGGGTTTTCTACAGTATACGATTGTGGCGACGAGGTGGGTAGCCCAAAAGGTTTTCATTTTGGATTTGGATATGATCACACCATTAATGAATACAAGGTCGTTGTTGTTTGTCATTGGAACTTGCCCTATAAGTGGCCTTCCGATGAATTTTGGCATGCCAGGGTCTATAATAATGCCAATGATTCATGGACGAATATTTGTTGTCTTCAATATTGTGCCTATAGTGAAGGTTTAGATTTGGCTTTCCCATATATTGTTTCCGATCCACCATTTTGCAACAACTTTATCCATGGAGCTTGTCATTGGTCATGTGTGAAAAGAGATGAACATAATGGTATGGTGCTAGCATATTGTGTCCTAGCATTTGGTATGGTAGATCACTCTTTTAAAGTAATGGCTGGACCTCCAATTCCGCTCAATAAAGTAATAGAACCAAAGATGAGTGTTTGGGTGCTTAAGGAGACTATTTGTTTTGTTGCAATGTCTCTTGAGAAGGAAAGCATTGAGGTTTGGATAATGAAAGAGTATGGTGTCGAGGATTCTTGGGACTTGCATGTATTAATTGCAACACAAACTCTCGATCCTGAGTTTAGTGTGGTTGGAATTTCAGATGATGAACGGATTTTCTTAGGTGATAATAATGGACGGTTGATTTCATATGGGCTTCATGATAATCAAGTTGAAGAGCATGGTGTCCAAATTAAACCTCTTGACTCTTATAATGGCACTCTAGGGGTGTTCAACTATGTAGAAAGCCTTTCACCTATCAAGTATCAACCCACCCAATAACAACCAACAACTATTGTACTCGTAAATTTTTAATAAAATTATTGGATTAGAATATAAGATTGACAATATTAGTCATATTTAATCCGTATGTTGTCTCGTCAAAAAAAATAAAAATCCTTACGTTGTATTTTTTATATGTTCATATGCAAAATCAGATTAGAGGTTATTTATAACTTAACTGTTTACATAAATGGTTATGTTTGGGGCACCTAGTTATCACAATCGTTTTAATTCACTCTGTAAATTTTTGTTTATTGGAGCATTATGATGCTTTGACGATCTTTTTCTTTGTTTATTTTATTAAGTAACTAGTATAGCACCCGTGTGATAGATGCATGTATTACAAAATTTAAATTGAATTTGCGTGAATGTTGAAGTCTAAATTTTAGTAAATTTTTGTGGACTCATGTATATTTACGAATTAATCAATATTTCATCGAAACATTAATATTGTTATATAGACATCTGTTTGGCAGTATTAGTTGGAAAGGAGCTAATAAATTAGCTGAACTAATAAGGTAATAGCTAAAACTGATAAGGTAGCTAATTAGTTTAACTGTTTGGCAAAATTAGTTCCTTAAGTTGCTAAAATTCCAATGTAGCTCGCTTATATGTAGGCATTCTCTTTTGATAAATTCACTCCACCAAATATAATTACAAGCGGGCCAGGGGTGTATAAGTATTAAATCTGGAGACTCATCTAGTCGTCTGACTGAGTCACTGGTAATGATGCGGAATGTTAATACTGCGAGGCAGCGAGGGTATGAAGTGAGGTATTCTGTTCGAAGCTACAAATCAGCAACTTAATTTTGTTTTTCTTCCCTTAATTTATAAAATCTTTTGCATACATAACAACTTTTCTTATAATATCCGTCAACTTAATATTAATTCTAAACTTCAGTATTCACTAATTATATAAGATAATGATTTGGATTAACTTTAAATTTTTTAATCTCATAGTAAGTATGAAATGACAATAATTTTCTTAGAGATACTTTTGCGGTATACCTAGCAAAAAGAATTACCCATTCTTCTAAAAGAATGAGTTGATCTTTCATAAAAAGAGTAGCTATGGGCTCAATATGTAAACTGAACAATTTATAACAATTCGGTTGATTAACTTATGCAACTGGTGGATCATACACAGTAAGTGATTAAAGTTGAGATTTTACTCATACCTTGCCATGAGTTTTTGTTGGAATTAAAGCCTCAAAGTTAGTCATACTCATGGAGTATTTCTTTGTTTGCTTTTGTTCATGAAATATCCAAGTCCCACATGGAAAGAATATAAAGGTCCTACCTTGTTTTTTATACTATTATGTTCCTTTAAGCTTTGTTGAGCAATGGGCTATAAGAATGTCAAACCACACACTCGGCCGGCGCGGGTTGTGGGTCTGCGGCCTGTTTTATGATCTGCTCTAATTTTTTGAGACTGTTTTTCCGAGATTTCCTTTGCGAGATTTGCGCAATCATTTCATAACGGCAGATCAATTCTTGTCATTTGTATCGCAGCCATTATTCCTTAATCTTCTCCCATAATATTTCTTTGCCATTTTTCTGTGCTCCTCTACTCTACATAAACCCTCATTTTCTGGTTGGACAAACACACAAAATAATTCTGTCTTCCTCTACACACTAAAATGCTATCCTAAATTTCGGGCTAAGTTATGTCACTCCATCCGTCTGCTTGTGAGTGCACACAAACAGGTGGCGCTGTGTTAATCCTGGAGGGTGGTCGTCGGGAGGAAGTTTGCACCCGTACTGCGGCGAAATCACCTTTAAGGATAGTGGATCTCTCCACGTCACATCATTCTTTTTTCCTTTTCAAGTAAGATCGTTCTAACTATTTCTCTGTGTTCTGTCTCCTTGCGTGCTAGTCATAACAATCTTAAAGGTGATTTATATTTTCTGTTGCTATGGCATCTCGCCTGACCATTCCTGATATGTCTAAGATCGAGTCTCTTGAGGGGAAAAACTGTAAACGTTGGGCAGTCAGGGTTAGGTGCTATCTTGAACAAATTGATGTGGCTTATGTGCTTGATGATCCTGTTATCCCTTATGATGAGACTGAGAAACTAGCTTATGAGACTAAAGTTGCTAAGGATGACAGATTCTGTAAGGGGATGTTACTACACTATATTTCCAATGCACTGCTTGATATTTACATGACTTATAACCATGTTAAGGATATTTGGGATACTCTGGAAAAGAAATATTGTGTTGATGATGCTGGTTCCAAACGCTATTATATTAGTAAGTGGCTTAACTTTATGATAGATGATGAGAAACCCATTATTGACCAGGTTCATGACTATGAAACTATTTGCACCAATATTGCTGCTGAGGGTCTTGTTATTTGTGAGTATACCGAGGCTATCGTTCTTATTGAGAAACTGGCACCTTCTTGGAAGGACTATAGAAACCAACTTATGCACAAAAAGAGAGACCTTACCCTTGAAGAAACTGTTGGTCATCTGAAAATTGAAGAAGAAAACCGTCTTAAGGACAAACCCTCTAATCATGCTGTATTTCCTAAAGCTAATCTTGTGGAGTCCAAACACTCCAATTATGACAGGAACAAACAGAAGGCAAAGAGTTCTCACAAGGGAGACAATAGTCTCCAATCTCATGGAGGTGTGCAGAAATACAGGTTCAAAGGCAGCTGTCATGAGTGCGGTAAACCTGGACACAAAGCCCCAAATTGCTGGAACAAAAAGAAGAACCAAGCAAACTTGGTGGAAGCAGTTGAAAACTTTGTTGCTGTTGTATCCTAGATCAACCTCGCTGGAGATACTTCTGAATGGATCGTTGACACAGGAGCAAAAGACACATCTGCACCAACCGAGCCATGTTCGATCAGTGTGAGAAGCTGGAAGGTGAAAATGTGTTCATGGTGAACTCCGCTTCAGCAAAAGTCGGCGGCAAAGGGAAGATTACTCTCAAACTCACTTCTGGAAAATTACTTATTCTTACAAATGTACTTCATGATCCTGAAATGCGTAGAAATCTAATTTCTGGAAGTTTGTTAACTAGGGCTGGTTTGAAATTGCCTTTTGATTCTGATAGACTTGTTATCACCCATAATGGGGATTTTGCGGGGAAGGGATATTGTAGTGGGGGGCTGTTTGCTATTGATGCTACTGTTGAACTCATGAATAAATCTGCATGTACTTCTTCTGCTTATATTGCTGAGTCTATTGATTTATGGCATTCTAGATTAGGTCATGTGAATGCAGCCTCCATAAAACGGCTGAAACACTTGAACTTGATACCTAGATTCTCCAATTCTGATTTGCCTAAATGTGAAATTTGTATTGAAGCTAAATTTGCTAGGAAGCCTTTTAAATCAGTTGATAGGCAATCTGAACTTCTTGAACTCATTTACTCAGACTTAGGAGACTTTAAGAACCATGAAAGTCAGGGAGGGAAGAAGTATTACATAATCTTTGTAGATGACTTTTCCCGTTACACCGTAGTATACCTTCTGAAATCTAAGGATGTGGCAGAGGGAATGTTTTTAAAGTACAAAGCTGAGGTTGAAAACCAATTGGATAGGAAAATTAAGAGACTTAGAAGTGATAGGGGAGGAGAATATGATCCTACTTCCCTTAAGACCTTCTGTGAACAAAATGGGATTATTCATGAGTTGACTGCCCCTTATACCCCCGAACAAAACGGTATAGTTGAAAGGAAAAATAGAACCCTTAAGAACATGATGAATGCTATGCTGATTAGTTTTGGACTTCCTGATAACATGTGGGGAGAGGTTATTTTATCTGCTTGTCATGTCTTGAACCGTGTGCCACATAAGAAGTTAGACAAAACCCCTTATGAGATGTGGAAAGGTCATATCCCTAACCTCAAATACCTGAAAGTGTGGGGGTGTCTTGCTAAGGTTGCCATACCTTCTTTTAATAGGGACAAAATAGGGCCAAAGACTTGTGATTCCATTTTCATTGGTTATGCCTTTCATAGTGCTGCTTATCGCTTTCTTATTAAGGATCCTAGAGGTTCTTATTCTTGTGGTTCTATTGTTGAAACAAGGGATGCTGAATTCATTGAACATGTGTTTCCTTTGAAATGTTCTTCTACTTTTTCAAGTTTTTCTTCTGCTGATCATGCTTTGTCTGTGCCTAGTCCTCAAGTGACTTTACCTGTTGTAGAAGAAGAACCTAGGAGGAGTAAAAGACCTAGGAAAGATAACAGTTTTGGTTCATATTTTGTCACCTCCTTCCTTACTGAAAGTTGTGTCCTAAATGTGAGTCTAGTGTCTGTTTTATCTTAGAAGAAGACCCTAAGGCCTATGTCGATGCTATGAAATTTGTTGATGCTGTTTTTTGGAAAGAGGCCATAGATAGTGAGCTAGAGTCCATCATGAGTAACAACACTTGGGAATTAGCATGCCTTCCTAGGGGTTGTAAGCCTATCTCTAGCAAATGGATCTTCAAAAAGAAGTTAAAGCCTGATGGTTCAATTGACAAGTATAAGGCAAGATTAGTTGTGAGGGGTTTCACTCAAAAGGAGGGAATTGACTATTTTGATACCTATTCCCCAGTTACTAAGATTGCTACCATTAGGACTCTGTTTGCTTTAGCTACTTTAAATGGCCTTGTAGTGCATCAAATGGATGTTAAGACTGCTTTCCTAACTGGTGACCTTGAGGAAGAAATCTATATGGATCAACCTGAAGGATGAATAGTTTCGGGTCAAGAGCACAAGGTGTGCAAGCTAGTAAAATCCCTTTATGGTTTAAAGCATGCCCCTAAACAATGGTACCAAAAGTTTGATAACACCATAACCAATTTTGGGTTTCTTGTAAATGAGAGCGATACTTGTGTTTATTCTAAAAATGACTCTCGAGGTTGTGTGACCATCTGTTTATATGTTGATGATATGTTGATCTTTGGGACTAGCTTAGATCTTGTGAATGAAGTGAAAGAATTCTTAAGTACTAAGTTTGAAATGAAAGATATGGGTGAGGCTGACCTTATTTTGGGAGTTAAGATTTCTAGATCTCCTCATGGTTTCAGTTTGGGTCAGGTCCATTATGTTGAAAAGGTACTTAGGAAGTTCAACTTATTTGATGTTGATCCAGTCAGGACCCCTTATGATTCTAGTATCCACTTGGTGAAAAATAAGGGAGACCCTGTGAGCCAATCTGAATATTCTAAAGTAATTGGTAGCATTATGTATTTGATGAATTGCACTAGACCTGATGTTGCATATGCTATTAGTAGACTTAGTAGATACACTCAAATCCTAGCAATGATCATTAGGGTGCTTTGCGTCGTTTGCTTAGATACCTTAAAGGAACCATGGATTAGGGCATTCACTACTCTTCTTCTCCAGCTGTTTTAGAAGGTTATTGTGATGCTAATTGGGTATCTGGAAATGATGAGATTAACTCTACTAGTGGTTTTGTTTTTACCTTGGGTGGTGGTGCTATTTCTTAGAAATCTTATAAACAATCTTGTACTGCTATGTCAACTATGGAATCTGAGTTTGTTGCACTTGAGTTGGTAGGAAATGAGGCAGAATGGCTTAGAAATTTGCTGAATGATATTCCATTGTGGGGGAAACCTGCTCCTTCAGTTGCATTGCATTGTGACTCTAAGGCAGCTATTGCAGTGGCAAAGAACAATGTCTACAATGGAAAGAAAAGGCACGTTCATCTCAGACACAAGGTTGTTAAAGATTTGATAAGCAGTGGAGTGATATCATTGGACTATGTAAAGTCCGAAAAGAACTTAGCGGATCCATTTACGAAAGGCCTTTCTAGAAATGTAATTGTGGATGTATCCAGAGTGATGGGATTGAGACCCATTTGAAATGTAATAATGAAACCCTACTCTATGCAAATAGAGTTCAAGGGGCAACATTAGTAATAAAGGCACTTGTTTATTTCTATCCCTCTTATGAAAAATTGTGTTGAAAAGTGCTTACCACTAGTGATTGAGGATGAGCAAATGGCTCTTAATGAACCCATATCCACAGTTGTGTAGTGGTGTGTAGTGGTACACACTTGATGGGATCCACCTACTTAGATGTGGAAGTGGGGCCGCTTCCTATGAGAAAATGTGGGTCATTTCTCTAGAGCATCTATGAGCATCCAGGTAGGTGTATGGCCAGTATAGGCGCCACATTGATCGCGGAGTGACTACTTCTCTTAAAAGATGGATGTGTGTTTTAGATAAAGGTTTTGAGTTCTCTTAAGTTCAATATGAACATCACTTAATTGAACAAGATTCCCAAATCTGATTCACTAAGTGTTAATTCAAGTCGCAAGACATTAACACTGATGCATTACTTCTTTTCAAGCCCGAAATTGTTTATTCCTTCTTTCTTTCTTCTAACTTTGATTCTTGTGGGGGATTGTTGGAATTAAAGCCTCAAAGTTAGTCATACTCATGGAGTATTTCTTTTTTTGCTTTTGTTCATGAAATACCCAAGTCCCACATGGAGCATAGCGAGGACCATGTAGAAAATACATATATTTTTAAATTAATTTATTTAGTCAAAATTCTAATTAATAGAATCATAATCCCACAACAAAACCTAATCATTATTCTAGAATTTAAAACCTTAAAAAATATTAATTTATTTTTATTAATTTATTTTTATTAATTAACAATCTTAATATTAAAAGGAATCCTAATCCTACAAAAAAATCTAATACCAATCCTAGAATTTAACCATTAAAAAATTCTTAATCCTACAATTACGCTATCCGTTCTTTTTAATTTGAAAGTGTACATCGAGACAAATCAAACAATATCTCACACGAATACTTAAAATTTGACTAAGTTATTAATATTGGAATAAGTTACGAATAATGGACGGTTATTGGAGTTTTCAATGGATAAAGATACATAATTAGATTTTTGGATAAAAAAAATTTTAAAGCTAATTTTTTTTTTTGAGAGAAATAAAGCTAACTTTACATAAACCATAAGAGGGTCATTATAGGTAAATTACAAATAATTTTAATTACATAATTTGAAATATTATAAAAAGAAAAAGAAAAAAAAAAGAGATAAGATTAAGAAGTGGCGCTAGGCCCATCTTTTGATACAAGTCCTAAATGCGATACTAATTTTCCGCAATACTTTATTATCTTTTAGTTTTTACCAAGTCAATATTCTGGTTTTATATTTTACTAGGATTTTGTATCATTAATAATAACCTTTTTTGTAGCCTAATTATCTTCCTGTAAATCTATAGTCATGCCAAATTGCCAATCACGTCTACTTTATTGGATAACAAAGCAGGGTTGTTTTTTTTTTTTGAGCTAAAAGAAAAAAAAAAAAAAAAAACTAAAAAAATAATAAATAATAAAAATTATAATTCTATTAAAAAAATATAAAAAAAATCCAAATAAAAAATAAAAAAATATGAGAAGAAAAGCAGGGTTGTTTTTGGCTATTGGCTAACTCTCCTAGTCCTAATTGAATATTCTACTTCTATTAAGGTATTCTTATCATAAACTTTGAAACTGCTTCGAATTAGGGAGCAAGTTTTACGTGATCTAAAAGTTCCAGGTGTGGTTGGTTTAAATTTTAGCCTATAATTAAAAGATATTAGGTCTACCGTCTACCTATAAAAGGATTGAATCGGTTCCCAGCATATACATACATACATACATTAGCTTAAAACAAATTTACACAAATTGCACGTTAGAAAAGAAAGATAATGAAGGCAACATTATCTATACCAGGTGATGTTGAGGAAGAAATTCTTTTACGATTACCCGTTAAATCTATTCTCCGATTCAAGAGCGTTTGTAAAAGATGGCATTCTCTTACTGGAAAACCATCCTTCATCTCTCGTTATAATCAATTGAGTAGATCTCGAACAAGTAAGCTACTTTGTTTTGGCAAAGATCCAATTACCAAACCTCTTGTTGAAATATCATCATCATCTGAATTATTATTATTATTTGAGAAGGATTATTTGGAACTTCCTCCGTTTCTTAATGATAATAGGTGGGTATTTAGAGGGGCTAACATTGATGAATTTTTCCCCGGATGTGAAGAAGCTGACGCTGATCAAATTATTAGTGATATGCATATAGTAGGCCATGTTAATGGAATTTACTGTGTATTCCATAGGCTAATTCCCATATTTGGTGGTACCCTAATTTTATGGAATCCTGCTACTCGATCCTACAAACACATTCTGCCTCCTGTTTCCTTTCCGTTTCCCCTTTATCTACAACGTGGGTTTTCTACAGTATACGATTGTGGCGACGAGGTGGGTGAACCAAAAGGTTTTCATTTTGGATTTGGATATGATCATACCATTAATGAATACAAGGTCGTTGTTATTTGTCACTGGGACTTGCCCTATAAGTGGCCTTCTGATGAATTTTGGCATGTCAGGGTCTACAATAATGCCAATGATTCATGGACGAATATTTGTTGTCTTCAATATTGTGCCCATAGTGAAGGTTTATATTTGGCTTTCCCATGTATTGTTTCCGATCCACCATTTTGCAACAACTTTATCCATGGAGCTTGTCATTGGTCATGTGTGAAAAGAGACGAACATAATGGTATGGTGTTAGCATATTGTGTCCTAGCATTTGGTATGGTAGATCACTCTTTTAAAGTAATGGCTGGACCTCCAATTCCGCTCAATAAAGTAATAAAACCAAAGATGAGTATTTGGGTGCTTAAGGAGACTATTTGTTTTGTTGCAATGTCTCTTGAGAAGGAAAACATTGAGGTTTGGATAATGAAAGAGTATGGTGTCGAGGATTCTTGGGACTTGCATGTATCAATTGCAACACAAATTCTCGATCCTGAGTTTAGTGTGGTTGGAATTTCAGATGATGAACGGATTTTCTTAGGTGATAATAATGGACGGTTGATTTCATATGGGCTTCATGATAATCAAGTGGAAGAGCATGGTGTCCAAATTAAACCTCTTGACTCTCATAATGGCACTCTAGGGGTGTTCAACTATGTAGAAAGCCTTTCACCTATCAAGTATCAACCCACCCAATAACAACCAACAATTGTACTCCCCGTCAAAAAAAAAAAAAACCAACTATTGTACTCGTAAATTTTTAATAAAATTATTGGATTAGAATATAAGATTGACAATATTAGTCATATTTAATCCTTACGTTGTATATTTTATATGTTCATATGCAAAATCAGATTAGAGGTTATTTATAACTTAACTGTTTACATAAATGGTTATGGTTGGGGCACCTACTTATCACAATCGTTAAAATTCACTCTGTAAATTTTTGTTTATTGGAGCATTATGATGCTTTGACTATCTTTTTTTGGTTTATTTTATTAAGTAACTATTATAGCAATCGTGTGATAGATTCATGTATTACAAAATTTAAATTGAATTTGCGTGAATGTCGAAGTCTAAATTTTAGTAAATTTTTGTGCACTCATGTATATTTACGAATTAATCAATATTTCATCTAAACATTAATATTGTTATATAGACATCTGTAGGCATTCTCTTTTTGATAAATTCACTCCACCAAATATATAATCACAAGCGGGCCAGGGGTGTATAAGTATTTAATCTGGAGACTCATCTAGTCGTCTCACTGAGTCACTGGTAATGATGCGGAATGTTAATACTGCGAGGGTATGAAGTGAGGTATTCTGTTCGAAGCTACAAATCAGCAACTTAATTTTGTTTGGGAATGTGTAAGGACTGAGGTTTCTAGATCAAAACTCCACAGCAACATTTTGTTTTTCTTCCCTTAATTTTTAAAATCTTTTGCATACATAACAACTTTTCTTATAATATCCGTCAACTTAATATCAATTCTAAACTTTCAGTATTCACTAATTATATAAGATAATGATTTGGATTAACTTTAAATTTTTTAATCTCATAGTAAGTATGAAATTACAATAATTTTCTTAGAGATACTTTTGCGGTATACCTGGCAAAAAGAATTACCCATTCATCTAAAAGAATGAGTTGATCTTTCATAAAAAGAGTAGCTATGGGCTCAATATGTTAACTGAACAATTTATAACAATTCGGTTGATTAACTTATGCAACTGGTGGATCATACACAGTAAGTGATTAAAGTTGAGTTTTTACTCATACCTTGCCATGAGTTTTTGTTGGAATTAAAGCCTCAAAGTTAGTCATACTCATGGAGTATTTCTTTGTTTGCTTTTGTTCATGAAATACCCAAGTCCCACATGGAAAGAATATAAAGGTCCTACCTTGTTTTGTATACTATTATGTTCCCTTAAGCTTTGTTGAGCAATGGGTTAGAAGAATGTCAAACCACACACTCGGCCGGCGCGGGCTGTGGGTCTGCGGGCTGTTTTATGATCTGCTCTAATTTTTTGATACTGTTTTTCCGAGATTTCCTTTGCGAGATTTTCGCAATCAGTTCATAACGGCAGTTCAATTCTTGTCGTTTATATCGCAGCCATTATTCCTTAATCTTCTCCCATAATATTTCTTTGCCGTTTTTCTGTGCTCCTCTACTCTACATAAACCCTCATTTTTCTGGTTGGAGAAACACTCAAAATAATTCTGTCTTCCTCTACACACTAAAATGCTATCCTAAATTTCGGGCTAAGTTCTGTCACTCCATCCGTCTGCTTGTGAGTGCACACAAACGGGCGGCGCTTTAATCTTGGAGGGTGGTCGTCGGGAGGAAGTTAGCACCCGTACGGCGGGGAAATCACCTTTAAGGATAGTGGATCTCTCCACGTCACATCATTCTTTTTTCCTTTTCAAGTAAGATCGTTCTAACTATTTCTCTGTGTTCAGTCTCCTTGCGTGCTAGTCATAACAATCTTAAAGGTGATTTATATTTTCTGTTGCTATGCATCTCGCCTGACCATTCCTGATATGTCTAAGATCGAGTCTCTTGGGGGGAAAAACTATAAACGTTGGGCAGTCAGGGTTAGGTGTTATCTTGAACAAATTGATGTGGCTTATGTACTTGATGATCCTGTTATCCCTTATGATGAGACTGAGAAACTAGCTTATGAGACTAAATTTGTTAAGGATGACAGAACCTGTAAGGGGATGTTACTACACTATATGTCCAATGCACTGCTTGATATTTACATGACTTATAACCATGCTAAGGATATTTGGGATACCCTGGAAAAGAAATATTGTGTTGATGATGCTGGTTCCAAACGCTACTGTATTAGTAAGTGGCTTAACTTTATGATAGATGATGAGAAACCCATTATTGACCAGGTTCATGACTATGAAACTATTTGCACCAATATTGCTGCTAAGGGTCTTGTTATTTGTGAATATACCCAGGCTATCGTTCTTATTGAGAAACTGCCACCTTCTTGGAAGGACTATAGGAACCAACTTATGCACAAAAAGAGAGACCTTACCCTTGAAGAACCTGTTGGTCATCTGAAAATTGAAGAAGAAAATCGTCTTAAGGACAAACCCTCTAATCATGCTGTATTTCCTAAAGCTAATCTTGTGGAGTCCAAACACTCCAATTATGTCAGTAACAAACAGAAGGCAAAGAGTTCTCACAAGGGAGACAATAGTCTCAAATCTCATGGAGGTGTGCAGAAGGTTCAAAGGCAGCAATCATGAGTGCGGTAAACCTGGACACAAAGCCCCAAATTGCTGGAACAAAAAGAAGAACTAAGCAAACTTGGTGGAAGCAGTTGAAAACTTTGTTGCGGTTGTATCCGATATCAACCTCGCTGGAGATACTTCTGAATAGATCGTTGACACAGGAGCAAAGAGGCACATCTGCACCAACCGAGCCATGTTCGATCAGTATGAGAAGCTGGAAGGTGAAAATGTGTTCATGGTGAACTCTGCTTCAGCAAAAGTCAGCGGCAAAGGGAAGATTACTCTCAAACTCACTTCTGGAAAATTACATATTCTTACAAATGTACTTCATGATCCTGAAATGCGTAGAAATCTAATTTCTGGAAGTTTGTTAATTAGGGTTGGTTTGAGGTTGTCTTTTGATTCTGATAGACTTGTTATCACCCATAATGGGGATTTTATGGGGAAGGGATATTGTAATGGGGGCTGTTTGGTATTGATGCTACAGTTGAACTCATGAATAACTCTGCCTCTACTTCTTCTGCTTATATTGCTGAGTCTATTGATTTATGGCATTCTAGATTAGGTCATGTGAATGCAGCCTCCATAAAACGGCTAAAACACTTGAGCTTGATACCTAGCTTCTCCAATTCTGATTTGCCTAAATGTGAAATTTGTATTGAAGCTAAATTTTCTAGGAAGCCTTTTAAATCAGTTGATAGGCAATCTGAACTTCTTGAACTCATTCACTCGTACTTAGGAGACTTTAAGAACCATGAAAGTCAGGGAGGGAAGAAGTATTACATAATCTTTGTAGATGACTTTTCCCGTTACACCGTAGTATACCTTCTGAAATCTAAGGATGAGGCAGAGGGAATGTTTTTAAAGTACAAAGCTGAGGTTGAAAACCAATTGGATAAGAAAATTAAGAGACTTAGAAGTGATAGGGGAGGAGAATATGATCCTACTTCCCTTAAGACCTTCTGTGAACAATATGGGATTATTCATGAGTTGACTGCCCCTTATACCCCCGAACAAAATGGTATAGCTGAAAGGAAGAATAGAACCCTTAAGAACATGATGAATGCTATGCTGATTAGTTTTGGACTTCCTGATAACATGTGGGGAGAGGCTATTTTATCTGCTTGTCATGTCTTGAACCGTGTGCCACATAAGAAGTTAGACAAAACCCCTTATGAGATGTGGAAAGGTCATATCCCTAACCTCAAATACCTGAAAGTGTGGGGGTGTCTTGCTAAGGTTGCCATACCTTCTTTTAAGAGGGACAAGATAGGGCCAAAGACTTGTGATTCCATTTTCATTGGTTATGCCTTTCATAGTGCTGCTTATCGCTTTCTTATTAAGGATGCTAGAGGTTCTTATGCTTGTGGTTCTATTGTTGAATCAAGGGATGCTGAATTCATTGAACATGTGTTTCCTTTGAAAATGTTCTTCTACTTTTTCAAGTTTTTCTTCTGCTGATCATGCTTTGTCTGTGCCTAGTCCTCAAGTGACTTTACCTGTTGTAGAAGAAGAACCTAGGAAGAGTAAAAGACATAGGAAAGATAACAGTTTTGGTTCCGATTTTGTCACCTCCTAAATGAGAGTCTAGTGTCTGTTTTATCTTAGAAGAAGACCCTCAGACCTATGTCGATGTTATGAAATTTGTTGATGCTGTTTTTTGGAAAGAGGCCATAGATAGTGAGCTAGAGTCCATCATGAGTAACAACACTTGGGAATTAGCATGCCTTCCTAGGGGTTGTAAGCCTATCTCTAGCAAATGGATCTTCAAAAAGAAGTTAAAGCCTGATGGTTCAATTGACAAGTATAAGGCAAGATTAGTTGTGAGGGGTTTCACTCAAAAGGAGGGAATTGACTATTTTGATACCTATTCCCCAGTTACTAAGATTGCTACCATTAGGACTCTATTTGCTTTAGCTACTTTACATGGCCATGTAGTGCATCAAATGGATGTTAAGACTGCTTTCCTAACTAGTGACCTTGAGGAAGAAATCTATATGGATCAACCTGAAGGATGAATAGTTTCGGGTCAAGAGCACAAGGTGTGCAAGCTAGTAAAATCCCTTTATGGTTTAAAGCAAACCCCTAAACAATGGTACCAAAAGTTTGATAACACCATAACCAATTTTGGGTTTCTTGTAAATGAGAGCGATACTTGTGTTTATTCTAAAAATGACTCTCGAGGTTGTGTGACCATCGTTTATATGTTGATGATATGTTGATCTTTGGGACTAGCTTAGATCTTGTGAATGAAGTGAAAGAATTCTTAAGTACTAAGTTTGAAATGAAAGATATGGGTGAGGCTGATCATTGGAGGACCATGGATTGGGGCATTCACTACTCTTCTTCTCCTGCTGTTTTAGAAGGTTATTGTGATGCTAATTGGGTATCTGGAAATGATGAGATTAACTCTACTAGTGGTTTTGTTTTTACCTTGGGTGGTGGTGCTATTTCTTGGAAATCTTATACTCCCTCCGTCCCAGAAAGATCTGAACACTTGTTGGGACACGTAGTTTAAGGTGATAAGTTGTGGTGTGGTTATCAAATGTTATTTTATTTAAAAAGTAGATGTGATAGGAGTTGGTGGGGTATTTTTTATTAGTGGAGAGAGAAAGTTGGGTAACTTTTTATTGATAAAAGGTAGAGTGTGGGCCAAAGATGTGTAAAAGAAATAATATATTAATGGTGGGACCATGTCAAAAATGGAAGTGCTCAAACTAATTTGGGACAAACATAAAAGGAAAGTGTTCAGACTACTCTGGGACAGAGGTAGTAAACAATCTTGTACTGCTATGTCAACTATGGAATCTGAGTTTGTTGCACTTGAGTTGGCAGGAAATGAGGCAGAATGGCTTAGAAATTTGCTGAATGATGTTCCATTGTGGGGGAAACCTGCTCCTTCGGTTGCACTGCATTGTGACTCTAAGGCATCTATTGCAGTGGCAAAGAACAATGTCTACAATGGAAAGAAAAGGCACATTCGTCTCAGACACAAGGTTGTTAAAGATTTGATAAGCAGTGGAGTGATATCACTGGACTATGTAAAGTCCGAAAAGAACTTAGCGGATCCGTTTACGAAAGGCCTTTCTAGAAATGTAATTGTGGATGCATCCAGAGGGATGGGATTGAGACCCATTTGAAATGTAATAATGAAACCCTACTCTATGCAAATAGAGTTCAAGGGGCAACATTAGTAATAAAAGCACTTGTTTATTTCTATCCTTCTTATGAAAAATTGTGTTGAAAAGTGCTTACCACTAGTGATTGAGGATGAGCAAAGGGCTCTTAATGAACCCATATCCACAGTTGTGTGGTGGTGTGTGGTGGTACACACTTGATGGGATCCACCTACTTAGATGTGGAAGTGGGGCCGCTTCCTATGAGAAAATGTGGGTCATTTCTCTAGAGCATCTATGAGCATCTAGGTAGGCGTATGGCCAGTATAGGCGCCACATTGATCGCAGAGTGACTACTTCTCTTAAAAGATGGATGTGTGTTTTAGATAAAGGTTTTGAGTTCTCTTAAGTTCAATATGAACATCACTTAATTGAACAAGATTCCCAAATCTGATTCACTAAGTGTTAATTCAAGTCGCAAGACATTAACACTGATGCATTACTTCTTTTCAAGCCCGAAATTGTTTATTCCTTCTTTCTTTCTTCTAACTTTGATTCTTGTGGGGGATTGTTGGAATTAAAGCCTCAAAGTTAGTCATACTCATGGAGTATTTCTTTTTTTGCTTTTGTTCATGAAATACCCAAGTCCCACATGGAAAGAATATAAAGGTCCTACCTTGTTTATATACTATTATGTCCCCTTAAGCTTTGTTAAGTAATGGGCTAGAAGAATGTCAAACCACACACTCGCGCGCGCGCCGGCCGGGCCGGGCTCTGGCTCGTGGCGAGCGCGGCGGGCGCTGTGGGTCTGCGGCATGTTTTATGATCTGTTCTAATTTATATCCTGTTGTCTTTGATGTTTTGATGATGCCAATTACTTAGGTTAATTTTACTATATAGTAGTTTTTATTTTGCAAAAATATAAAATACCAAAAATAATGTAATGTTTAAATATTGCATTTATATCTTGTGGAGAAAGATTAATTACTTAATCTAAGTCAAGATATTTATTTTATGCACTTTGAATTTTTATAATATGGTATGTTTAATATTCTAATAACTTAGAATCTTTGCATAAAAGATTCTTTAAGTTAGTAGATATTTTTGCTGTTGTTGTTTGTGCGTAAAAATCAGTTATAGTTGGCGTGGCATACAATGTGGAACTGATTCCTTGAAGTTCTCCAACAAACCCAACTAACTCGCTGAAGATACTCCCACTAACGGATAGTGGAGGTGGTTAGTTTCCGTTGCAAACAATATGGAGACATGCAGCGAAAATCAGGCCATGATTCCCATTACTCCACTCGCGCCATTTGAGGAGAACATGAAGCACAACGTGTGCAGATGAAGGAAGAACTGCAGCAGCTATATAAGAAGAAATTATTTGAAGAAAAACTCAAGAAATTTCAAGCGAAAAAAGTCAATCATTACTTAGAAAGTTTTTCTTGTAATTTCCTCTTTATTCAACGTACTCATTATTGTAATATTCATAGTGTGTGGATGAGAGAAAATTCAGAGATTATCCTTGTATTCAAGAGAGAGAAAGAAAGAGAGAAGAGAGAAGACTTCGAGTGAAGTCAATAGTGAGTGTCATCAGTTCAGGGGGAACTGAGTGACTGGGGAACGAGTTCCTAGAGGAACAGAGAAGGTCCAGTATTAGGTTGCACAAAAGAGAGTCTTTTGGCCTAGTATATTAAAGAGAGTTTGAGTCAAAATCCCTCGTGATAAAGGTTTTTCTTCCTATTGGGCCTAGGAAGTTTTCCTTGTAAAAATCTCGTGTGCTTGTCTCTTTCTAATTTCAAGTTTGTTTTAATTCCGCATTACAAATTGAAAATTTCTCCAAAACTACAATTCACCCCCCTCTTATAGTTGGTCTAGTGTTCATACTAGAATAACATATCCCTTTATAAAATTCCTGTTTATGTAACATGAAGGGCCGGGATACAAATGATTAATAAAATTTGTTTTCTAGAAGCTATTTTTAATTACATCATTTTTTCTTTGTGCATTACAGAGCTTACGAGAAAACATCTAAAAAAAAGTAAGGGCTTGTTCTCCCCAGCTTATTTTCAGTTCAGTTCAATTCAATTCAATTCAGTTCAGTTCAGTTCAGTTGTTTTATGCCGAAGGGAACAAGCTCTAATACGAGTATTTATGATTGCTTAATGTACTTCGTACTATGTACATTAGGCAATCAATCACTCTAAAATGCATTAATATCTACATTTGGATACCATATTAAGGCGACATTAATTGAGACTTGCAAAAATCATTTACTTACTACTAAAGTTCTTCAGGAAAAAGACACGTGTCGAGCTTTGGAAAAAAAATTACCCTCCAAAATATTTTTTTCTCGATATTTCTTAATCCTAATACATTCAACAAAAAAAATACAATTTCAATTTTAAATTATTCAAAATCCTATCAAATTTGAAACTAAAAGCATGTATCTAATTTTAAAAAATTGATTTTTTTTTTACTTAAACAATTATCTATGGGAATCATAATAGAAATATATCTTTTTAATAAATTTAACTAGCATACAAATAGAAACATCTATAACTTTAAAATTTCAAATCATATTAAATCTATTTCCTTACTTTCATACTTTGGATATTTAAAAAATATATTATTTTATCTCTATCATAGAAGCCAAGGGAGGATCTATGGTGTCCCCCTATGAAAAGACTTATATACCCCTAATTCGGAACATAAAAAAAAACCTAATTAAAATTCCCATTAATTTCCTCATTTACAATTATGCATAATAAGGAAAGTTGTAAAAAGAGAAAACTAATATATAAAAGTTTAAGATTGCCATTAAAATATTACTTACATGATCAGGAAACTAACATAACAAAGAAATTCTCCAACAATTGTAAAGCCAAAAATACAAAGTTCTCTTTTACCTAAATATTTAATACAATTACAAAGAATATAAATCAAAAATTCATAAAATTACCGAGAAAAAAAGAGTATGACTCATCTTTTTATTTTTTGGTTTCATACTTGTCGTAGTCAAGATGTTATTCAAGCGAAATAGTTAAACTTCATGCGAAAAAATAAGCATAGACCAACTTCTTTTATCTTCATTTTCAATGCTATATTGCTATGTTTTGTAAAATTAAATTGTAAGTACGAAGTACATGTTTATTTTTCGCATTAATATTAATGTTTTTTACTATTCTAAATATTAGTATTAATACTAATATGTTATAGCACGTATCGCGTGCATATGAGGCTAGTTATAATAAATGGAAGCATGATGGTTACTCATGGATATATAATTATAGTCCTGCATAAGTACCTTTTGATAATAATCTTATAAGCAGTGAAGGTTTTTATAGTTGACACACCCAACAATCACACGAGTGAGACGATTTCTTATTTAATCGGCGCAGGACATTTTGGGTTTTCGCTTCTTATTAGTTTTTGTATGGTTGTGGGCCTTGGATACTAATGTTAGTGTTTCAATTAGTATAGCTAATATGTAATGCTATTACTTCATTCTGGCCTTGTAAGTTTGAATGTGCTTGAAGTCTAAGAAAAGGAGAGGCATGTGTTTCGCACTTTTGGTACTTTGAAATGTAAGAACTTGGTGGTAAAATAACTATGATTTTTCAAGGATATATGGACTCACACTTATGATTTATTAAAGTTGTCACACTTTACCTAGCCGCCTATAAGGCTATAAATAGAATTACAACTCGTAGCCAACTCTATTCTAACATTTACGTGGAAGACTAAGGTATCAAAGCTGGTAAAGCATCTTGTTATTACTTGTTAGTTCCGGGAAGCTCAATACTAGTGAACAATGTACATATACAAAGTCCAACACGATTTTACCTCTCCATGTGTGTATCTTATATCCGTATTTTGCTAGTAGAGACCTAAGAACGTACTTTGCCTTGTGGCAAGGTGGCTTATCTCTAGCATAGGGTATAGTAGTGTTGAGACTAGTTGAGCGATCCCACTTACTATTTGGGATGATTTAATTTGCAGGTCAATAAATGAATTTTGCGTGACATAAGAAGGAACAAAAATATGTGGCAAGCAGCATTTATATATGAAGGATTTTGTCCTCGATCAAATGTAACAAACTAAATGTATATGGACAAATTATAAAGATAATATATTCAATAATATTAGGTGACTGCAACGTTTTGCTAGAAGCTAATTGCGGTTTGTTGGGCTAGTATATTTAGGCCAACTACTAATATGTATTGGGTCCTATGAGGTCACACAATGTGACAACCCTTGGATATTACCCAGATCCATTTGTGAAATGGGTTGGGCGGTTTTATGATGGATGGAAGAGTTGTAACTCATGAGTTTATTAGGCTCATAATGTATGACATTATGAGGCAAAATAAAGCCTCGTGAATCATCTCTTTGTAACCACTCTATATAATCATATGGGGGTTACAAAGGTGATGAGTGATTACATCATTTTAGAGAAGAAAATCTGATTTTCTTTGCTCTCCTCTCTCTCCTCCTTTGGCCATCATACACCTCAAAAGCAAGAGGATTCTTCTCTCTTCCGTACTAGCATACGTGGTGATCTAAGGGTTGTTCGTGGACCAACACTAGAGGAACGGCGTTTGACGTTCTAAAGGATCTCCACTAGAAGGCTCGGGGTGGAAGTGGAATTCACGCATCAAGAGGTATATTTTATACTCTTTATAGATTCATGTTAATTTATGCAATGATCTTGGTGTTAGATGTTTGAGTATGTGATACTCGTTTTCCGCATTAAGCATCTAAATTCTTACAGTGGTATCAGTTAGCCTATTGCATAGATTAATATGATCATGTTGATGCATGTTTTCCTTTATTTTAATTCATTTAGGGGAGGGTATTAGCATGAGGATATTGTTTGCATGATTAAAATTGGATTTTAATCTAGTGGGAGTATAAAAGTTGCTTATATATTTTCGGTACATATATATATACATATATAATTGTTATATTATTTCATGTTTTAGTTAAGCTGTTAATTAGAATATGATGTATATATGTATGATTCATGAATTGCATGCTTTGAGTTTTTTATCTTAATTTGATTGCGTATAATTTCATAGCATGAATTCTTGAATTTGAGGCCAAGTCTGATTTAGTTATGCATAAAAGTGTTTTAATGTATAAAGAAAATCATACGTATTTCGATTAAAATTACGTGAATTGAGATCGGAAGCTCAGAAGCAGAACGCTTCTCGCGAGTCGCGACCAAGCTCGCGAGTCACGAACGGTGGTCCGCCACCCTTGGCTCGTCTCTCCTTCAACGGATAAAAACTTTAAGATCCGTTTATCCCTTAATGCATATTAATAAGTTATTATGCATGGTATCCTATGTTAATGCTTAAATGAATTAAAATTATGATGGGAGTTTCATTTTATGGTATTTAATTTATGTTAGGATGTTAGTTTTAATAAGTTGATTAATTCTTTCATGCTAGTATTTGTGATTAAATATCATGCCTTAGAGTGCTTATGTATTTTTCCTTAAATTTAATAGTTGATTAAATTTGTTAGATTAATATTTTAAAGCCCTTGGGAGATAAATTCTAATATGATTGAATTTGTCTAGAGGTACTAACCATTTAATTTATTATGAGATTAAATTTGGTTGATGTTATTATGTTTTAAAGTTGTTGAAGCATAATAATTTATTTTAATAAGTTGATTAAAATGCATGTTTTATATATATATGATATATGGATGCATGTGGTGACTAGTATGGCCCAAACTTGGATAGAAATTACGATCTGCTTATCGTTAATGTAATTTTGTAATTTAAATACGATCTATGCATCGTTGGTATTTTTGTAATATTAGTTTAATTTCCAAATAATTATTCAAGTTGAAGTGATTCAAGGATGGAGATCCATGGTGATTCAAGAAAGGAGACCTTAAAGAGTAGTCTTTAGGGTTAGGGGCCATACTAGGATCACATTTTACTTTATGCATTTAAATTATTGCTTTTGAATGCTTTCTAAGTTTTATTATGCATGTGATTTATTTTTGCAATGAGTTCACTAGTAATTAAATCACATAGTAATTTACTTAGGTCCCTAAAGCTAATATTGGGTAATTGCTATTCCAAATAAACATCTACTAAAATCTTGATCGTTAGTAATAGGTTCTGCCAAAGCAGGGTGTTACTTCCAATCTTGGGCTAAGTAGAGTAAATTTCTGAAATTTGCATGTTTAGTTTGGTTTGGCCCAACAAAATCATCAAAACGGTTTTGGATTTTGAAGCAAAGGATTGGGTTTTTGTGTTTGGGTGACAAATTCTGTCTAGGATTAGGAAGGCTTTCCCCAACGTTGTGGGTAACTTCCTTACCTGGGAACTTTCATCACCTTAGCAATCACCCATCAACTAAGAATTACAATTGTTGTAATTAGTAAAAGAGTTTACTTACCTTTTAAATTTGGTTTTAAGTTGAGGCCAAAGTCCACTTATAAATCATGTTTGATAGGATCATAGAATCACTTGATTCAAAAGGGACACATTTAAGATTGGTCAAGTGCATAGCTTTTATTTTAAAGTGTTTAAAATTTGTTAAAAGCTATTAATGATAAACATACTTATTACTTTTGCATCTTCTATGTAGATATCATGTCTGGTAACAACAATAATTCACCTTTTAACTTACGTTCAATCCTTGAAAAGGATAAGTTGAACGGGAACAACTTCCTTGATTGGGAAAGGAATCTGAGAATTGTTCTTAGATCCGAAGGTCGAGAGGATGTTCTTGAAACCCCGACCCCGGTTTTAACAACCACCTCTACTGAAGCCGAAACGGCGGCCCATAAGGCCGTTGCAGAAAGGTCAGTAATTGTTACTTGCCTTATGCTCGCGGCTATGGAACCAAGCCTTCAAAAGAGGTTTGCAAGGTTGGATGCCTACAGTATTATCCGACAGCTGAAAACCATGTTTCAGCAACAAGCTCTGATAGAGAGGTATGAAACTCACAAGGCTATTCTTGAGTGTGCGTTAGTCGAAGGCAAGCCAGTCGCCACTCATGTCTTCGAAATGATTGGTTATTTCGAGGCAATGGAGAGGCTGGGCTTTCCTTATAGCCAAGAGTTGGCTACTGACATCACTACACTCCCTCCATGAAGGCTTCAACCAGTTTAGGTTAAACTTCAATATGAATAGGGTGTCGAAAACCCTTGCTGAGTTACATGGGATGCTCATGACTGCCGAGCAAAACATCTCTGTTGCACCTAAGAAGGAAGTTCTTATGGTTCAAAAGGGGAAGGGTTTTAAGAAGGAATGGGCTGGCAAGAAAAAGCAAGACAAGGGCAAGCAAGTTGCCGCTAAGATCGGCGATAAGCCACGAGGCAAAGGCAAAGCCAAAGGTGGCCGCAAATGCCAAGTGCTTCCATTGTGGTCAAATAGGCCATTGGAGGCGTAACGCCGAAGTATCCGAATGATAAGAAGTCTCGGGGCTTCTTCTTCGAGTATCTATGTCATTGACATTAATTTAGCAACATCTACTTCTTGGGTATTTGATACCGGTTTTGTTTCTCACATTACTTCGAATATGCAGGGACTAAGAAGGAGTAGAACCTTGGCTAAAGGAGAGGTAGAATTGCGCGTTGGAGATGGTGCAAGGGTTGCGGCCGTTGCAGTTGGGACTTATAGTCTACCGTTGCCTTCTGGTTTTATATTAGAGCTTAATAACTGTTATTATGTTCCTGTTATTACCAAAAACATTATTTCTATTCCTGTTTTGGATAATGAAGGGTTTTCATTTACAATTGAGGAAGGTTGTTTCTCTGTTTATTTGAATTCAATGTTTTATGCCATTGCTAAAAGGTCTAATGGTCTATATTTCCTAGACTTAGACAAAGATGTCCTTAACATAGATAGCAAAAAACATCGGTCAAGCGATACTAATCCTACTTACTTATGGCATTGTCGTTTAGGACATATAAACGCAAAACGCATTCTGAAATTACATAAAGATGGACTTCTAACATCTTTTGACTTTGAGCCATTTGATGTATGTGAATCATGTTTAATGGGTAAAATGACAAATTCACCTTTTACTGGAAAGGGTGAAAGGGCCAATGATCTATTGGGTCTAAGACATACTGATGTGTGTGGACCAATGAGCACAAAAGCTAGGGGAGGGTTTGGGTATTTCATTACTTTTACTGATGATTTAAATAGATATGGATATGTCTATTTAATGAAGCATAAGTCGGAATCGTTTGAAAAATTCAAAGAATTCCAGAATGAAGTCCAAAACCAGCTTGGCAAAACAATAAAAGCACTACGATCCGATCGTGGTGGTGAATATTTGAGCCAAGAGTTTAGTGATCACTTGAAGAGTTGTGGAATTCTTTCACAACTCACTCCACCTGGAACACCTCAGTTGAATGGTGTATCCGAAAGGAGGAACCGAACTCTACTTGATATGGTTCGGTCTATGATGAGTTTTGCTGATCTTTCCATCTCCTTCTGGGGATATGCTCTCGAAACTGCTACTTTCACACTTAATTGAACTCCATCAAAGGCAGTAGGAAAAACACCATATGAGATGTGGAGTGGAAGTCTTTTCTACGTATTTGGGGTTGTGAGGTTTATGTAAAACGTTTACTTTCAGATAAACTCGCCCCTAAATCAGATAAGTGTTTCTTTGTGGGTTATCCCAAAGAGACCAAGGGCTATTACTTCTACCATCGGATTGAGGGCAAAGTGTTTGTTGCTCGTCGTGGTGTCTTTTTGGAAAAAGATTTTATTTCTAAAAAGGCAAGTGGGAGTAATATATTTCTCAAAGAGGTTCGAGAAAGGCAACAAATGGACATAGTTCAACCTATGTTAAAGTCAGAAGCACAAGTGCCAGCTGTGGAGCTTGAAGTAATTCCTCCTTTAGAGGAATCTTCTCCCATAACTGACCAAGTGTTGGAGGACGTGCATCCTGTACACGAACCTCCTACTATCCCACTCGAATCTAATTCGTGCGAAAATTCTCAAATTGTTGAGAAGAATATTTCTCCTGTTGCAGCCCCTCGTAGGACTAGTAGATCAATAATACCAAACAAAAAGTTTGTTGATTTCTTGTTAACCGAAAGTTCTGAGATAATGGTCTTAGAATTTGAGGAACCTACTACCTACAAGCAAGCTTTGATGAGTGAAGACTCCGAAAAATGGCTTGGCGCCATGAGGTCCGAAATGGCATCTATGTCTGAAAATCAAGTATGGGACTTGATGAATTTGCCCGATGGGGTTACACCTATTGGTTGCAAATGGGTTTTCAAAGTGAAAACATACAAGGATGGTAACATTCAGGTTTACAAAGCAAGATTGGTTGCAAAAGGGTTCAAGCAAGTTCATGGTATAGACTATGACGAAACCTTTTCACCAGTAGCAATGCTTAAATCCATTCGAATACTCCTAGCGATTGCTGCCTTTTATGATTATGAGATTTGGCAAATGGATGTCAAAACCGCTTTCTTGAATGGGTTCTTGAAAAAGGATGTGTATATGACACAACCGGAAGGATTTGTGGATCCATAATATCCTAGGAGGGTATGTAAACTTCAAAAGTCCATTTATGGATTGAAGCAAGCATCCTGGAGTTGGAATCTTCGTTTTGATGAGGCAATCAAATTGTTTGGTTTTCTCAAAAACGGAGAAGAGTCTTGTGTTTACAAGAAGGAAAGTGGGAATAACATAGTTTTCTTGGGCTTATATGTAGATGACTACTTCTCATAGGAAACGACATTCCCATGCTTGAGTCAGTCAAGGAATGGTTGAAGAGTTGTTTTTCTATGAAAGACCTTGGAAACGCTGAGTACATTTTGGGGATCAAGATCTATAGGGATAGGTCTAAGAGGATGATTGGACTTAGCCAACGAACTTATATAGATAAGATCGTTACTAAGTTCAATATGGAAACTTCTAAGAGAGGTTTTCTACCCATGCAACATGGTGTTTCGCTTAGCAAGACTCAGTGTCCTTCTGGACCTGATGAGATTAAGCAAATGAGTAATGTTCCTTATGCGTCGGCTATAGGATCCATTATGTACTCCATGATTTGTACTCGCCCAGATGTTTCATACGCCTTGAGCATGTGTAGCAGATTCCAATCAAATCCAGGTGACGCACACTTAGGGTCCGGGTCCGGGTCTAGGTCCAAGTAATTTTTTTAGGGTCCGGGTCCGGGTCTTGATATTTTAGACCCAGACCCGACCCTTAGACCCTAAACTTATTTATTATATAAATTTTAACTTTTTTTTTAAAAAAACAAACTGATTTTCTAAATGACTAAAACAGTAAAACCTAAACTAAAACATCAAATTAATTCTGGGCCTTCACTTTGAAAACCTGGCCTCATCTCTCCCATCTTGTTTCCCTTCACTATCTTCTCAACGATCAGAACAAATCACATAAAAACTATCAGGATGTACAAACCTAACAATGCCTGAGAAAATAAATTGTCTAGGAAAAAAAATAAGTATTTTAAAGACTGCACTGGAAAATGCTAGGTAATCCCAAAAAATTGAAAAGCTTGCCACTTCCAGATGTGGTAATTCTAAGTTACCACTACAAGTCTAGGCACCACTAGGCTACCGTGGCTTCACCTACGCTTTCCTGACTTCATCATCCGTGATACAGATTTCAGATCCACTTCCATTTCGATCTGTTTTGTGCGACAGTCATCGGTACAAAAGGCTCGCAAGTTGCTGTAAACGCCAATAAGTTTTTATTATCAGAATCCGAGAATTAAAAATGGAATGTAAGGAGCTCCATTCTCTGAAAATTTGGCAAAATAAAGAATTTAAGCCTGGACCCTCTAGACCCTCCAGACCCTAAGGGTCTGGGTCCGGGTCCAATTTTTCTAGGCCCTTAGGGTCTGGGTCTGCAAAAAAATTTAGGGTCCGGGTCTAGGGTCCTGTTGGACCCGACCCAGACCCGACCCTTGCCCATCCCTACTTGTGATATGTTTGGTTATGTTTATCAATAGAATGTTATGTTCTTATTTAATCTTGGTTTAGTATTAAATAAAACGTTCAAAGTATTTTATAACGTTTGATAGGATTGTCAAATATGTGATTTGACGAATGAAACCCTATCCAGTGAACAGGAGTTATAATTTACCTTGGTCCCTAGTTCGAATAATTAAAATTGAACGTAAATGATTCTGTTTCATGGACTAGATTGCAAGTTGATTGATAGCGCAGTTTCATGGGCTATGGGGACATAGAGATGTCTAGTCATTTGCATAGGCGTGTATAGTTGATACACGTTGGGCAGACCTAGTGGGAGTTCTCTAAAAGGTTTATGAGAATCTCATTAATATATTTAGTGGATTCCTTAGACATGAGTATGACACTATTCTTACTTCAGGATTAGTATGTTTTTGACACTGCAAAACGTCGTGCCGTAAAAGGATGCTATAAAAGCAGTGATCGGAATTGTTACGAATTGAGTGGGTGTTTTGGTTAAGACTGGATAAAGTCCTCCTAAGAGTTAGGATTGGTGTCTTGGCCTCTTGAAGAGCGAGAACTGAAAATGCATGGCCGTGCTCAAATGGATTAAGGAGTTAATCATTTGTTTCGACAGTTCAAACTCGAATTTCAAGAAACAACTTGAATATTGGTATGGTTTATATATGTTGTTACCATGTCATCAAGTTAGACATTAAGCGACTTAAGGAGTTTGAAGGTTACACACTTGTTCTTAGACAAGTGGGAGATTGAAGGATTTTGTCCTCGATCAAGTGTAACAAACTAAATGTATATGGACAAATTATAAAGATAATATATTCAATAATATTAGGTGACTGCAACGTTTTGCTAGAAGCTAATTGCGGTTTGTTGGGCTAGTATATTTAGGCCAACTACTAATATGTATTGGGTCCTATGAGGTCACACAATGTGATAACCCTTGGATATTACCCAGATCCATTTGTGAAATGGGTTGGGCGGTTTTATGATGGATGGATGAGTTGTAACTCATGAGTTTATTAGGCTCATAATGTATGACATTATAAGGCAAAATAAAGCCTCATGAATCATCTCTTTGTAACCACTCTATATAATCATATGGGGGTTACAAAGGTGATGAGTGATTACATCATTTTAGAGAAGAAAATCTGATTTTCTTTGCTCTCCTCTCTCTCCTCCTTTGGCCATCATACACCTCAAAAGCAAGAGGATTCTTCTCTCTTCCGTACTAGCATACGTGGTGATCTAAGGGTTTTTCGTGGACCAACACTAGAGGAACGGCGTTTGACGTTCTAAAGGATCTCCACTAGAAGGCTCGGGGTGGAAGTGGAATTCACGCATCAAGAGGTATATTTAATACTCTTTATTGATTCTTGTTAATTTATGCAAAGATCTTGGTGTTAGATGTTTGAGTATGTGATACTCGTTTTCCGCATTAAGCATCTAAATTCTTACAATATATTCGAGTATTCAACTTCCTTTTGGGCTCACCCTCATGGCCTCATTGGATTTCTCATGCATGCAGCGCACTCCTTTTAGATGTAGTACTTCTATGTGATAATAGTTTTTTTTTCCCCTCCCCGCATTTTGCTTAATGTTGGACTTAGTCCATATCTTTGTTATTCATATATTCTACTATTTGAGAATTTTTTATACAATAATTTAAGAACTTGTAAAACACCATACATTGGCCACATAGTGCCTCTTCTTAAACTGCACACTAGTGGTATGAAAACAGGTTATCGAACAGGTTCTGAGTTGCCCACGCGGAACCAGGTCAGCCTCGGATAGGTCAAGTTTATGCAGTCAGTGCCTGGGTCGGGATTGGTTAGGTTTTGTTCATCTAGGTCGGTCACATTTGAATCACCGAATTGTCGGGTGATGGACAGGTCTGGTCGACCCATTTACAAGTCGATCCATTTTCGGGTTCAAGCGCCCGCGGACATAATTTAGCGGGGTTTGTGCAGGTCAAATTGGGTTTCATGTACACTTGAGTCGAATCAAGTTCACTCGGGTTAAATCGATTTTGACATTGGTTCGATCGTTCGATCATTGCGAAGCATCGGGTCGATTCAATATTGACTGTCACTTTGGTTTCGGTTGAACTCCGGGTCGGTCATCTTTTAATATCTTGCAGTTATCTTTTTTAACAACTAGTTATCACTTATCAAATAATTTCAAAATCGAATTATCATTCTCCGATTCGGTTACTTTGAGTTCTTCGTGAAAAACGTACTGATAATACTTTCTAAAATACGTGTATAAAAGTCACATTGGTATATGTATACTTTTATTGATATTGTACTTGTTTGATATTTAAAATCTCATTTAATCAAATAAAGTTTAAGATAAAGTTTAATTCTAATCCTAATTACCAACGATATTTTCTTAACTAAAAACATCTAATTGAATTGAAACAAGGTGTTACTATTAGATAAAATCAATTAATATATCAAAGTAAGTCAATAATCTAATTCAAGATAACAATACTCCATTTAAGTTCATCATCTTTATGATGACAATATACTCAACTCAATGAAGTTCATATAAGTTACATCCACTACTACAAATATGTGCAAAGAAATCACCCATAAGAGACATATTGATGCCATAGGTGATTATTTAGTAAAAAACACCTATTTTGTTAGAAAAGGGGCCTCTTTTAATATGATAAATAAAAGCATCTCCTAAAAAATTTCCAAAAACCAAAACAACCCCTATTTCTTATTATGCGGTTATTTTGATTTTACGTGCTCGTTTCGAAAATTGATGCCTAATGGGTTTTAAATATAGACAGCAAGTGCACGGTGTCTGTTTAGCAGAAACTGGCAAATACGGGTCGATCCACAGGGAGAGGAATTCTATAGATTTGTGCTCAATTATTTAACTACTTCAAGAGAGGAATTTGATTGACTAATTAACAACTAAACTAGAATAAGCTAGAACACAAAAAGATGGAAGTTTAACAAATAATTAAAAACCTAGGGCAATCGATCGATCCACCATGCTTATACCAATTTAATCACAACAATATAATTCCGCAATACTTGGATTGAGGTTCAAATAATTAGAGTATTTCATTAATCATACGGTCGGGCCTTATTTAGATCAACATATGCCGGTACGGTCGCTCAACATAATCAGACCTACCTATTGTAACAAGCCTCTAATGAGTATGATCTTTCGATTCTAACTCGTACTACCTCCGTATTTTTTTAGTTGCACCATTTTCCTTTTTAGAACGTTTTATATTAGTTGCACCATTTCCTTATATAGTAAAATTTTAGATGTCAATTTACTTTCTTACCCCCAAGTAACTTACTCCATCTAACTCAATTAATTCTCTAACTAACTTAATTGATGACCCACCTGAATAATTAATGTACAACCACTTCTTTATCAATCTCTCCCTCCATTACTTATTTCATCTATCTCTAAAAAATTTTCATACTCTGTTCTTCAAGTTTCCAAATTATTCTTCACTCTCTCTCTCTCTCATCTTTCTCTCAGTTCTGTAGAGGGTTCTTCACTCTCTCTCCTTTCTCTCTATTTTCTGAGTTTTGGTTCATCTTTACTTTCTCCTGTTCTTCGCATTCTCTCTCCTCATCTCTCTCCTCGTCTCTCTGTTGTTCAATTTTAGGGTTTTGGAGCAAAAACACCATGAACTGTAGCTCTTCTCCATCAAAATCAGAGGCTCAAGAAACGTGGCTGGAGATTCCAGAAACGCCTGAAGAGATCTGGTATTTACGAGGAACTCCTTCCAACCGGCAAGTCTTCTAGAAAGCGTCGTTTGAGATTTGGGTTTGATGCTTCAATTGACGGTGAAAAGAGGAAAAATTCAGATGTTTACCATCCATTTTTTGGGTGGAAGGATCCCATTGTTCTGGAAATGTACAACATGATGTGGCCTAGATTTTTTACCCAAAATGAAACCAGCTAAGTTTCTTTGCTCTGAGTAATTTTTTTTTACATGCAATTTGTATTTTTTGTGTGTGATTTGTTGGTTTTGTTTTATTTATTGTGGTATTTTGTTAAGATGAGTTGAATTTGTTTTTATTTGTGAGATTTGTTGGAAAAGGACGAAATTCTTGGAATGCCATGGTTGTGAGTTATGTAAATAGTGGTGATTTGTTTTATTTGTGAGATTTGTTAAGAAGAATTTCGTTGGATTGAAGGACGGAGAAGAATTTTGTTGGATTTGTTGGAAAAGGACGAATTTGGTTATGCCATTTTTTGGGTGGAAGGATCAACTGCAAGGAGGTTTGGATTTCGTAGAATGCAAACTACCAATAAAGTAGTTTAGTTTAGAGTTTAATAAAAATTTTGGGTCTAAGGCAGCAGTGAGTTTAGAGAATAATAAAAATTTTATTGAGAGGAGAATGAAAATTTACAACTTTAGAGCAATTGATAGGTGTTGATGGAGTTCTAAATTGTGGCTGTTTTCTTGAGAGGATACGTTGACCTCAAGATCTTTTATTGAGAGTATAATGAAATTTTAGAGCCAAAATTTACAACTTTAGAGCCAAAATTTACAACTTTAGAGCGTGGAAAAATAAAAGTATAACCTTATGCTTGCTCAATAAACTAGCAGAACACTCTCATTTAGAGATTGAGATCAAGAAGCTACATTATGTAATCAAAATGCATGCATCATCTTCATTTCATACAGTCAAATTCATTACACAAAAAGTTAGTAACTACACAAAAGAGCACGTTTGCAGAACTTGGTGCTTTCCTTCATTTACAAAAAGTGGTCTTCCTTTTTTCTTTACCCTTTCTTGATTTACAAAAGGTGCTTGTCATACTTCATTTACTTTACATGCATTTAGTCTAGATATTCAAAGCCAGCAACCTCATCCTCCCTGAGTTGTGCATTCATATTCAGAGTTATGATTCCTTCATCCAAATGAGCTGTTGTTTCATCGATCAATTGTTGCTCAACTGGTACAGCCACTGGCAGCTCACCTAGCCTGTCCATTTTTTTTTTTTTGCCATGATGAGGATTTTTGTAATTATTACCCCCTTTAACTTTTAGTATTTCAACCATAACATATTGTAGTTGCAGCCATGTATAGTTGATTAGTTTAGGATCATACTCATTATATGCATCCACCACTGAATCCACTAGTTCCTTAGTGTCATTTGGAAACTTCTTGTGTTGTATTGCTTGAATTGAGTTGAAAAATCCCAAGTCTAGGGCATTGAGATCAGGTGACTGGGCAGGTTGACAAACTAGCTTCATGTTGAACCCATCTGAATTGGCTGCTTCATTGAATTCAGTGTCATCCGGGCTTATATGAGGTCTTGCATTATCTTGTTGGATCCATATGCATTTTGTAAGCCATTGTGGCCATTTCTGTTTGATTGATGGAATCAAGTGATTGATTATTTTTTCCCTGATGATAGCTTTTGTAATTGATGTTTGTGGTCTTAAATGAATATCCCCTGCAGTTTGGTTTGCTGTTGTTCTTTGAGCCACAACCTCTTCTATGAATGCCCAAATTCCCATCTTCCCATCAGACAAACATACCCCATCTTGTGTTATAACTGGTCTACCAATTGCTGCAATGAACATGCACTTTGGAATGAAACTTTTGTGTTGAGTGTGCCTTTAAGGTTCTGCTTCACCTGCTAGCAAGTAGTATCTTTGGGTTACCTTACTTTGGAGGAACCATTTCTCATCAATGTGTATGACATTGAATAGACACTCAAATCTTGGCCATGTTCTAACACCTCTTGGGATAATTTTATCCATTATCCACAGTAGCCTTGCATGCTTATGGTGACTCTTAAGGGTGGGTTTAATGTTGTTCGTATGTGACCTGATAATCCCCCTTTTCAACATACTCACTACACATGATGCACTCACCTCTAGTGCAGAATCAAATGCCCTTATAGTGGTTCTTTTCTTTTGGGGAATTGATTTCAAATACTCCTCATCCCACATTTTTGCCTTTCTACCAACCCTACCTGGCTTCTTGCTAGTAACATCAATAATGGCCCCTAATGCTGCTTGATGTTTAGCATCTTTCCATATTCTGTAGACTGTGGACCTATTTACCCCAAAATGTTCAGCTATTTGGTTGACACAACCATGGGCGATTTTCATATCACTTGACATTGAAAAACATTTCATCACCAACTGAGTCCTTAAAGCATTAGATAATTCTGTTTTTTTTTTACCTGCTACTGTGATTAGTGTTGTTTCATTACATGTGTCATGGTTTAAATCATCTTCAGAATCAGAGGACAAAATGTATACCTCTTCATCTTCACTGTCTGAATCTTGCAGATTCTGAAGGAGAAGAAGCTCGTCCACGTCCATGTGAAAATCATTTTCTTCATGGCATTGAGGTTGCTGATGCTGTTGAGGTTGCTGATGTTGCTGAGCTGGCTGGGCAGCAGCCATGAAGCTAGAGCAGCTACGTGAAATTAGTGCAATGTGTGTGCTGTGTTTTTTGTAAAAAAAAATTGTAGAGAAAATTTGACTTTGCAATGTGTATTTATAGACTCAAGGGGTTGAACTTTGACTTTTGAAATTTTGGAGGGAGTGTAAAAATCCCAAAAGTAACTTTTTGGTGGTTCCAAATTCCCCCCCTTTTTGTAATGAAACCCACGTGATTTTTGGTGGTAAAGGGATGTCCCTTTCACACTTTTCCTTTTTCTCTTTCCTCTCTCCTCCCTTCACTGATGGGTTAATTGGGGGCATTAATGTCTATTTTGCACTCTCTCTCATCTTTTCTTGTTTTTTGTGCAAAACTCAAATGATACAACTAAATAAGTACAGAGGTAGTATTAGCTAAGTATAACCCATGATATTGCACAATTACATGAACTAAACAAGCATAACAAATCAATAGGAATTACTCTAATTCAATCCAAATATCGAAGAACTTTAAACCACAATAAATAGGTATAAACATGGCTTCCCTCTCTAAGCCCTAGAAAAAGATTACTCACTCATGATAATGATAAACACAATAAACATAATGCAAGAAGAAAAATTCATCAAATTAAACAAAGTAAAGAAGAATACCGAATGATTGAAGAACAATGAAAAACGAAATCAATGATCATTATAATCTTCAAAGTCAAGAGTTAATACAAAGCTAGAGAGAAAAAGACTAAGTGTTTAAACCTAAAAACGCAGAAAATAAGATCCACTTATTGAAAATACTAAAAACCTAATTATAGTCTTTACATAACCGGATAAAAAAGGCAAAAATTAATGTTCCCGAAAAACCGCCTGGTCGACAGGGACAAACCGCCGGGTCGGGCGACGTTGTTTTGAACTTACGAGCAAAGGAACAACTTTGCCCGGTCAACCGGGCAAAGGCCGTTCGGTCGGGCGTGCAAGCGATTTTGACTCCTTTCTCTCCCGGTTGACTGGGCTAACATGCCTTGGACTCTGATGAAGAATTCTGCTCGCATGGTCGGGTGAAACCGCCCGGTCGACTGGGCGGGAAAACTGTGATTTTGTGCCAACTTGTGAAGGCTGTATCTCTCAAACCAGAAGTCCATTTGGGGCGTGTGACCTATCATTGGAAAGCCCTTAAAGTATATTTTCCAACCTAACTAAAATTTCTTAATTATCAATATTCTATCAAAAATTCTGATCAGAATAGTGATTAGGTGTCAGTTTTGACACTTCTTTCACTAACTCTTTGCTTCATTCTACCTCGAAATTGTCCCACATGGATGCAATGTGATCCTTGTGCAAGCTATCTTCATCCTCAATGATTAGTAGGCTTGATCTTAGATAATTATAATCAATTTACATCAAAATAACCTGAAAATCATCGAAACACGCAAACGGGAGTAGTAGAGCACAACTTATGTAATTCATGCCATTATGCACCTAAATACTCTTAAAGGAATTCTAAACACAATCAAAATGCATCTAAAAACTATATATAAATGTGACATATCAAACTCCCCCAAGTTAAACCTTTGCTTGTCCTCAAGCAAACAAGACATGAACATGGAAATAATTGCCTCACCCCTCATATAGGAAAATCATATTTCAAAATATTTTCATGACTAAGAACCGTTCAAGTAGGCAAAATTCAAGTTCAGTTGTTCAGATTAATCTAACTACCAATCACCCAAGGAAATTGTCAAACTCAACTGCCTTACATGACATGCACATCCTGAAAGGGTGCTCAGCAAGGTGTTACTCCTCTCAATCTTGTGGCAGGCAAAGAATGTGCCCGAACACTCACCGACCCGACCCATACATATCCTTTCCCATTCACACTCTCATGTGTTTAAGAAGGTATAATGTTACTCATCCTGTTCAGGTCGACTCAAGTAGCGAACGTAACTCTCTAACTTTGGCAATGTGACTCCGTATCAACAAAAAAATAACACATGCTCAAGAGGTTTTTCTGGGTTGTAATGGGGCTTGGTTTAAGGTAAGAAAAACATTTAGGGAATGTGATGGTAAAGCCAAGAAGGGGAGCATTTATCACTAATAATCAAGACCAAGTGAGGTCTAAAACAACTCCCAAGATATTAACACACATCCCAAACATCATCCCACTATAGAAAATCACCAAACACACAACAAACTTTTGTTTTCAGTGCACTTTCTCATGATGTATTTTTTTTGTTTTCATATCAATGTAATTGAAAGAACAAGGAATAAATGCACTTTTTCAACTTTTCACACTTTTATACTTTCCTTTAAACTAACAAACACAATCCTTTTCTTTCTTTTTCTTTATCTTCAAACCTTTGAACTTGTAATTAATATTTTTCCAACGAACCACCAATATCAACTTATCATCACAATGCCATCCTAACCTAACGCTCCCCCAAGCTAGGCTTGGGATAGTAATCAAACATAGGGCTCAAGGCTTGTAATGTGGTTTAGTAACCTGAAAAAGTCATGAGGCTCAAAGGGGTTAGAGTGGAAAAAGAATCATGAAAATCAAATTCAAGGCTTAAGAATCATTTCAAAAGAACGCCTCTACCACAGCATATGAAATATGATGCCAAATGTCAACAAGTACCTTGCCAAAACCAAGATCGAAACGCTAGAGAGGAACTAACACACAAGAATAGACTGGATATTGTAGACACATAGTCGTATCTCCCCGTTTAAGGAACCGATGATGAAACATACCGTGGTCTTAATTGGTCCGACCCAAAGGCAGAGCAGTCTGAAAAGCTATTCAAAACTATTTCGAAAAGTGTTAAAGACCTATTTTAAAGCACAATTAACTATTCATGATAATTAAATATATTTGAGCCAAATTTTTCTAAAAGCCCAATTAATTGATAATTAATTGATTTATTTTAATAAATAAATATTTTTAAAAATTATTCTTTATAAGTTAAAATCAGATTTTATCCCGTAAAATCAGATATCCTTAGTTAAAAGATAAAAGAAAATCTTTTAGAACGCGTTTTTATCAAAAAAACTATCAAAAACAAGGCGGTTTGCTGAGCGTAGCTGATCGTGCTGAGCGCAAGACCTGCGCCGAGCGCACGTGTCCTGACATGTGGGCTTCCACGTAAGCTACGCCTAGCGCACAGGATGTGCCAAGCGCACCAAAACTGCCACGTAGACTTCTGTTTCGTGTAGAGTCCTGCGTCAAGCGCATTTCTCTGCTTGAGACGCGGATTTTATTTCTTATCTTTTTTTAAAAGCGCGTACCACGTGTACGCTTTTTACTGGTCATGGCCCGTCATGCGCTTGCCACGTCAGCTGCGCCAGCGCAGGGGCGCGCGTGAGGTACAAAGGCCGTATTCCCTATAAATAGGCTTGATTTCCATACAGATGAAAAAACGGATTTTTCACGTTAAAACACTTCGAACTCGGCGAATATCTTACGAACCTCTCTACGAATTATACAATCTCTCTACAAAACTCATACTTTCAAACACAAAATACATTCAACCTACATACTTTCATACATTCAGATTTTCAGGCTTCACGATTGCTCGTCCCGAAGGTTATAAATCTCGCAGACCCAAGCCACAGTATAATCCTGAGGGTCCTTAAATAAATTATTATTATATTAAAGTTACTAACAGTTTTCTTTTCTGATGTTGATCTTTAATGTAAAATCGCTCTACTGTATATTCTAACCCTTTTTTCTAGACTTTCTTTTATTTTATGTTATTATTATTCTTGCCTTTGTATATTATATGTCTGCATGATCGTTATATGCATATTATATGATTGTTCTGCTTTATTGTTTTTATCACCCACATGTTATTTTTGATAATTAAAGACCTAAAGAATTGTTTTAATATTAATCAAATTAATTTGAACAACCTGTTTGGTTCCTTGTAATATTGATTGCATAATAACTTGTCACTAAAAATTAGTCTTTTTATGTGTAACCTGAACCTACTTAGACTAATTATATTTAGGGTGCTTAAAACATTATATGATTATTCTTTGGCATAAAATCTGTAATGAATCGATATTTAGTAGAGGCCAACTTTGGGCGAATGTGGTTCATTATGACTATATTCGTACCCTCACCCCCGAACTCAATCTTTGGTTCATTTTGACTACCTCTGGAGTCAGGACAGGGAAATCTACATTGGATAATTTGTCCCTACGATTTTCCCTTATCCAATTAGGTTTATGATTCTTCCTAAAAAGGATTGTTGGCAACTTCTTTCAAAACAATTTTCAATAAAACATTTACAGTGGGGTAGTCAAATGTAATACGCGCTCACACCACGTAGTCGAAATAAAATCACGCCTACAATTTGGCGACTCCAAAGGGGAGGATTTTAGAAAAATTAATTTTTTTAAATGAGTGGATGAAACTTGAAAAATACGATTCATTCTTATTTTATGTCTTTGAATAATATACAGTTTTGCATATGCATGGCTATTGTTCAGCCACCATAAGGACAAAATGCCTTGCCTCATTAGCACATGTTCTATGTGTGAAGTCACCCTCGGGGGGTTTGCGCTTTGTCCTTCCAAAAAGCTTCCTGAGCGATAGTGTTGTATCTTAGTCATATGCAAGCCTACCCAACCATGGCATTGTTCTCTTGTTCATGACTTGAGAACTGGAGTGCGTCTTACACGTGGCCACCTCTTTAAGCAGGGGTACGAAGCGTGGGATCAATCTCTTAGTCATGGACCATTTCAGCCTTAACCTAAACCTGACCAATTGTGGAATGTAGAACTGGGCTTTCGGTTGAGAACTTTTGCATCCATGTTACATGACATTTATGTGTGATTGCAATTTTTGCCTGCTAATATGCTTTGCGCCCGAAAATATTGCAAATCACGTCTAAAACAAATCGTCGTTTTCACCCGAACCTTCGTTAATTTATCAATACGTGTGCCGCATAGCATTGCGCCAAACTAGGGATGGCAACGGGTTGGACTTGGACCAGATTATGCATAATTCGACTCCGTCCCTACAAGAAGTCGGATTTTAAATTCGAGTCCGACTCCGACTCCGACATCCGACTTCGAACCTGATCCGACTTATTTTTCTTTCCATTTTTTATAATAGAATAGTCTTCTATAATTCAATAATATATTCATTACAATTTATTCTAATAATCATATGGAAATCTTATATATAGTACAAATAATCTAAATATTACTATTATTTTTAACAATCATTTCTTCAATGGGAAAATCCTAAATAATACAATTAGTTGAAAGTCGAAGTCAGGTTATACATAAATAACATATTAACATAAATAAGAAAAAAGGATTGATTGACTCAAAGTCGGAATCGAATTTGGATGTCGGATTATTTTATGAGATCCGACTCCCACCCTCCTCCGACTCGGAGTCGGACTTTTTAAACGGAGTCGGAGTCGGATTACTTTTTTGTCGGAGTCTGCTCAGATTTTTTCCTTCAGATCGGAGCGGACTAGGGTCGGATCCGGATTGGGTTGCCATCCCTACGCCAAACACATTAAGTTGCGCCTGGCGCAACGTCCATCCGCCAGACGCATAGACTGCGCGCCGCGCGCATCAGCTGCGTGGCACGCAGTCTATTCGTCCTATGCTTATTGGTCTTTTGACTTCTTTCGAGTCTAAGATAACAAGTTTGTATCAGTATCATATTAAAAAAAAAAGGGTCAGTCTTTTCATGCAAGGTTGAGTCTGTCCTAAAAAAAGTGCATCTATGAAAAATGGTCATGGTAGAGTTAGGGTTGTCATGCATGTCTACCTCCTCCCACTTTCTCCCTGCTAATCCTTCTACAAATCTTTCCTATCAATCTACCTTACCATATTCAATCATTTCAAAGACTTACATTTTTCAAAATCAATCCTGCACCCTTTTCTATTCTACTCTTTTTCAAAAGCATTTACTAAACATCATCGTATCACGATATTTACAAAAACATTTTCAAAATTTATCCATCGTATTTTCCTAACAAAAGATGAAAAAAAGGGGTTCCTTTCAAAAAATGAATTTCGAAAATTCTGAACCCATTATAAACACCTTCAATTCAATCCAATCCACCAAATCCAAATTCACTTGCATTCATTCTAGGTCCATATGCATTAAAGTCCATTTTGCATTCATATTAGGTCCTTCTAAATTTGAGTCCATGCATTCATATTAGGCCCGCTAGCGTTAGAGTCCATCTTAGGCCCATATAAGTCTAGCTCATGTCAAACTCTAAGCCCATTTGCATCTTTATGTGAACCCTATTCTATGTCAAGCCCAATCCAAGTCCATTCTAAGTATATTTCAATCCTAGTCCATTTCCAATGTCAAGCGCATGTGCATCTCCCAATCTAAGTCAAACCTATATGTCAATTCATATCCTAGGTCTAGTTTGCATCTCCATGTAGGCCCTAGTCAAGTCCAACTCTTTCCATAAATCCATAACTACCCAAATCCTCGAGTTTAGCTAAGCTACTCATCCCTGTAAGACCTTAACGGCAACCCCCTAAGTCTAGCGAAGCTAGCATTCCATAGGTCCATATAGGCAATTTTTGAGTTTAGGCTGCTTAGTCAAATGTAAGTTTCGAAGTCTAGTTGTCTAGCCTGCTTGCTCACCCCTAAGTTCAAAGTCTAGTTGCCTAGCTTGCTTGCCTTAAGTTAAGAGTCTAATCTCCCTTATTGTCCATCCTTCCTTAAACTCTAGCCTGCTTACTCATCCGTAAGTTCAAAGTCTAGTCTCTCTAATCATCACCAAAGCCAGTCGTGGAATTCAGTCTGCTTGCATAGTCCATTCCAGTCCAGTCCATGTCTGCATTTGCATATAGTTAGGCCCATGTCGCCATCATAACCATAATAATTCCCATTTCTAGTAATTTTCCATTTCCACTTTCATCTTCATTTCTCATCTCTCATTTCCATTTCCATCTCTTTTTCCATCATTTCCATCTCCCATTTTTAAAAATCATTTCTTAAAACATACACGCAAGGTCCACTCGATTCTGTGCATGACCGATCGAGAGATTACAACTTAGGAATGCCTAAAGGAGGAACAAAATGTGAGCCTACTCTAAAGTTCATCAATTGCAACATCACCACCCCGAATTCATTTAGAGTCATGAAGATTACTTTTGACCACCTTCATAATAGAGGTGTGATCACTCCATATGGTCTACCGCCTTCACCTTAAAAGCGCGATCACTTCCATAGGGTTTACTCCAAGCCCTACACCTAAAAGAAAATTCAAAAGGTGCAACTTATATTTCTACTACGAATTCCAACAGAATAATGAACATCTGACATCTAATGTTGGATCTTACAAATGCACTGCTAAACATAATCGATGAAATACTTCTAATACTTGCTGCAACGAGAATCAGCATCATCAACAACCCCTTAGACAGTGCATCAACAATTCAAAAAGGCTTAGTCTTTTATTTCTGGTTTCCTAGGATGAGTAAGAGAGTCCTTCCCCTATGCCATTTCTATCCTTTCCCATCGAGTCTATGTCAATGTAGGACTTCATCTATTATAGCCTTTCCGTTTTCATTTCATTTTTATTTTTCTTTTCATTTTCATTAGCCTTCCATCATTTTATATATGCTTCTAATTCAATGATGAAACTTAAATCACCTAATGATCTTGACTAATAAAAAAAATCTGAAAAAAAGAGAAATAAAAAAATGGACATGCTTTGGATCAGGAGTTATTCCCCTCTCCCTTCCATTACCTTTCATAAGCCATCCTCATACAACCAAGGAAAAACAAAAATCCTTTAAACCATCATCTCCATTAGCCAAATAACCTTCTATTACTCAAAGCTCCACAAACATCCTTCAAACCCTTCCAATACCCTAAACCATAAAAAACTCGTGTGCAAGCCTTACTACATAAAAAATAAAAAAAATCAATGCTAGGCAAAAATTCAAAGTGCAAAAAAAAGCAAATGAAATGCACATGACAAAAGAAAAAACCAAAGGCAAAGAAATAAAAAGTCAAGCTAGGGGGCTTGTACACAAGTTCCACCCCTCATTCAAATCCCTTCGATTCATCAAACCTTTAATCCTTAGCCCATATAATCCAAATCCATGATCATTACCTTATTCCAAACCAATTAGACATTCATTAAAGCCTCAAGCCTTAAACCCTTCAACCTTGCATCAGCCCTAACTCCTCTTTCAAGGTATATCCAAGCCCGCTAGGTTGAAAACCTAAAAGGGCGGCCTAGGCAAAAGTTAGGGCACAAAAAATAATAATAATAATAATAATAATAATAAAGACATCAGATAGAGAACTACGAATGGTATGATTCCGCAATGATACGTAGGAAACCTCATCTCGAGGTCCGACCGCTTCAATAAAAAAAAATATTAGTCATGGTCTGATTTTCTAGAATTTAGGAGCATACTCTTTCTAGATCCCGACATAGACTCTAGTCTGAACCTAGCCTCGTTAAAGCCTTTTCCCATCTACATTTATATGAGTCATAACCTTTTTATTTTTCAATCCAAGCTCTCCTTTTCCCCGAAGGACTCTCCGACAATTCCATGGTTTCTGGTGATATTTGACTTTGTCTGTATCAACTTCCCAAAGAAGAATCCCCAGTGACAACTTTCAACGTTCAAGACAGATCAACTACATCACAATATCAGATCAAGTACATGCCAAATTCAAGACAACCTCACCCAAAATGGGGATTGCTTCCTATGTGTGGTGGTTCCTCCGATTCAAAGCAAACTCTCGAAAAGTTGTAATCCGCGGACCTCGTTTACGGACCCCGATTATTTATCAAAAACGATTTTCGAAAATCATTTTGTCTATTTCTGATCATTCTATCATTCTACACTTCTCCTAGCCTTGCAAAATCTTGACCTTGCATTGCATTTCATACATTATAGTCTTTTATAACCCTGACCTTGCATGACATGTCATCCCTTAGCTTTGCATAACCTTAATCCTTGCATAACGTCTCATGCATCCTTAAAGAGCCTAAGTTAGCATTATTGCATCACTATGTGCTTCATGTGAGTTGTTTGCACCTATCAGATAATTAGATTGCTTGTAGTTATTGTCCTGCAAACTAACTTTATTTTGCATAGACCGGCGTATATAGATCAGTTCTAAACTGTAGAGCGTTTAGAATTGTTCTCTGTCCCGACACCGTATACTTTCACTTTTGGTTTCCTGAACCTCAGTCAAAGTGGGGGCTTCTGTAGACACATAATCGTGTCTCCCAATTTAAGGATCCGATGATGAAACATACCGTGGTCTTAATTGGTCTGACCCAAAGGCAGAGCAGTCTGAAAAGCTATTCAAAACTATTTCGAAAAGTGTTAAATCCCTAATTTAAAGCATAATTAATTATTCATGATATATATTGTATTTGAGCCCAATTAATTGATAATTAATTGATTTATTTTAATAAATATATATTTTCAAAAGATATTCTTTATAAGTTAAAATCAGATTTTATCCTGTAAAATCAGATATCCGTAGTTAAAAGATAAAAGAAAATCTTTTAGAACCTCTCTATACGAATTATACAATCTCTCTACAAAACACATACTTTCAAACACAAAATACTTTCAATCTACATACTTTCATTCGTTCAGATTTTCAGGCTTCACGATTGCTCGTCTCGAAGGTTGTCAATCTCACAGACCTAAGCCACGGTATAATCCTGAGGGTCCTTAAATAAATTATTTTTATATTGAAGTTACTAACAGTTTTCTTTCCTGATGCAGATCTTTAATGTAAAATCGCTACACTGTATATTCTAACCCTTTTTTCTATACTTTCTTTTATTTTATATTATTACTACCTCCGTCCCAGAAAAATCTGAACACTTATTGGGACACGTAGTTTAAGGTGATAAGTTGTAGTGTGGTTATCAAATGTTATTTTATTTAAAAAGTAGATGTGATAGGAGTTGGTGGGGTATTTTTATTAGAGGAGAGAAAGTTGGGTAACTTTTTATTGATTAAAGGTAGAGTGTGGGCCAAAGATGTGTAAAATAAATAATATATTAATAGTGGGACCATGCCAAAAATGGAAGTGTTCAAACTAATTTGGGACAAACATAAAAGGAAAGTGTTCAGACTATTCTCGGGACGGAGGGAGTATTATTCTTGCCTTTGTATATTATATTCCCGCCCGATCGTTATATGCATATTATATGATTGTCCCGCTTTATTGCTTTTATCACCCACATGTTATTTTTACTAATTAAAGACCTAAAGAACTATTCTAATATTAATCGATTAATTTGGACGATCCTGTTAGGTTCCTTGTAATATTGATTGCATAATAACTTGTCACTAGAAATTAGTCTTTTTATGTGTTTCCTGAACCTACTTAGACTAATTATATTTAGGGTGCTTAAAACATTATATGATTATTCTTTGGCATAAAATCTGTAATGAAACGATATTTAGTAGAGGCCAACTTTGGGCGAATGTGGTTCATTATGACTATATTCGTACCCTCACCCCCGAACTCAATCTTTGGTTCATTTTGTCCATCTATGGAGTCAGGACGGGGAAATCTTCATTGGATAATTTGTCCCTACGATTTTCCCATATCCAATTAGGTTTATGATTCTTCCTAAAAGGAATTATTTGTGACTTCGTTTTGAAGGGGGAGATCTTATAGGATAGGATCCTGTCCCGATTTTTCATTTGCTAGGCCTATAGCGAAAAAACCTACTTTTTTGTGATTATGAGGTTTATTCGAATATGAAATCCAATCCTGGAAATACAGCATCCCGCTTTTTTTTACTACCCAGGGTTTTGGTACATTTCGAAATAGAGAAATATCTACTGGAGCAGGTGCTATTCGAGAACAATTAGCCGATTTGGATTTGCGAAAATAATTTTCAATAAACCTTTACAGTGGGGTAGTCAAATGTAATACGCGCTCACACCGCGTAGGCGAAATAAAAACACGCCTACAGATATAGAAATAAATCCATGGGCAAAAATTAATTCTCAGAGGCTAACCAGTTCAAGCATGCAGTCAAAGTAAGCGCATTATCATCAAAACCCACTTAAGGTCAAGGCAGTTAAATGTCACATTCCAGCATCACAATCTCAAGTGCCCAGCTATCCAGAAAACAATGTCAAATCATTTTTCAATCAAAATACACATGGGGCACTGGGAGGCAATCAAACCAGTCATGAACATTGTATTTTTGTATTTTTTTTCAGCATTTTTTTTTAAAGCAAATAAATCTAGCCTATGAAAGCAAAAAAACTACACTAAAAGACAGTAAAAAAGAGAGAAGATACATACAGAAATCCTCCCCAAGGGGAACGTGGCAATGTCCTCAGTGTCGGAAGATGAACTATAGGACAATGCTCAGAAAATAAATTAACTTTAGTACTCTCACGCTCTCATACTTTCTAAAAGGGAAAAAAATGAAAATAAATAAAATAAAAGAGATAAGAAAATAAAAAGAAAAACTACGGGTTGCCTCCCGCACAGCGCTAGTTTATAAAGGTCCCGCACGACCATATTACCTCCTCAATCTTAAATCGAGGGGTTTGGCAATGAGTGCCCCCCTCATTAAACACTTTCCTCCTTATAAGACTGCCACTCTGGCTTGCAGTCGGGAATGTTCCTCAGGTGCATAGGTAGAATGCACATTTTCCATAACCGCCGATCTTTTTCCCTTTTCAACCATCAAATCAATAATGCAAGCATCGACGCCTGGGGAAACATTCATAGTAAGTGCAACCTCTAGAGGGTCAGCACAAAGCATCTTCGGGAGTGCAGATAGAAGAGTCTCCTCAAGAATATCCATCATGCAACAAGTTTGCTCAAGCATAAGAAACTTAACAGCATTGGTTAGTTTAAAAGTGACATTATCAACACCAACTCTCAAAGTCAAAGACCCAGACTTGACATCTATAACAGTACCAGCAGTACACAAAAACGGCCTACCCAAAATAATAGGGATCTGACTATCCTCCTCCATATCTAGCACTACAAAATCTACAGGAATATAGCATTTCCCAACCCTGACAGGAACATCCTCTAAAATACCCAAAGGATATTTCACGAACGATCTCGCCATCTACAAAGTAATCTGGGTGCACTTTAAAACTCCTAAGTTTAGTTTATTACAGATAGATAAAGGCATAAAAGATACACTAGCTCCTAGATCACATAAAGCCTTCTCAATAAACAATGCACCTACATGACAGGGGATGGAAAAGCTACCAAGATCCTTTAATTTTGGAGGGATTTTATTTTGCAAAACAGCACTACACTCTTCAGTTAGAGCAACTCTATCTAGACCACCAAAATCCTTTTCCTTAGTAATCATGTCTTTCAAAAACTTGGCATAAACAGGCACTTGGAAAATTAAATCAGTGAAAGAACTGTTACCTCAAGATTCTTGACCATAGACATGAACTTACCAAGCTGTTGATCAACTTGGATTTTTGCATCCTGTGGGGGAAAGGTAGTGGTGGTGTAGGAGAATCAGTAACCTTCTCCTTTTGCTTCTTTGCTTCATCTACTTTCCCTTGCTCAATTTCAACTTTTGAGCTATCTTCACCTTCATTTTCATCCACTACATCATTCTTGTTTGGAGGTGGCGAATCATCAGTAGGCATAGGAGGAGCATCATACTGTGTACAGCTTCGAAGAGTGACAGCATTAGCAGTCTCTTTGGGAATTGGTTGCCCAGGCAAATGACCTGGTTGCCTCTGTGCATAATTTCCGGCCACCTGAGCAAGTTGAGTCTCCAAATGTTTGATGGTGTTCTTCAACTCTTTGATACTCTCTTCATGACTCTTCTGCGTAGAAACCATCATCTTAATTTGAGAGCTGGCATTCTGAGAAGCTTGCTGCTGATAGCCTTGGTGTGAAGGCCTATTGAAACCAGGAGGGGGTTCTTAGGAGCCCCTTGGTAATATTGTTGTCTGGCAACATGTTGTTGTGGGTTTTGATGAGGTGATTGGTATGATGTTTGTGGCATAGGTTGAGGGTTCTGAGCATTATTGTTTTTGTAGGATATGTTTGGATGATCCATCCAACCTGTAGTGTGTTGGAGTATGGGTTGTGTGGAGGTCTCTGTTGCAAAGCATTTGCATGCTCCATCTAATTCGGGTCAGGTTGATTATAGGAACAATCATAACCAAAGTGGCCTTGAACACCACACACCTCACAGTAAGAAGAGGTAATAGGAGCCATGGAAGACATCACATTAATACTCATAGGAGGAGTATTAGACTGTGAAGATTTAAGTGAATCCATCTTCATGCTCAACTGGGCGACTTGTGCAGATGATAGGGCATATGCATCAGCATCCAACTTTTTATTTGTAATAGTCCTGGAAGAACTATGATCATTTGCTGCTAAGTTGGCGAGAAAACTGTACCCTTCATCCACCTCCTTGTCTAGGAAAACACCCCTTGTAGATGAATCAATTGTACTCTTGATATGGGGTTGTAGACCATTGTAGAATGCTTGGGTGATGAACCACTTGTCAAGATTGTGGTGTGTGCATTCTCTCTGCAGGTCCTTGAATCTATTCCATGCTCATCAGGTTCTTGTTGGAATGTAGCAAGCTTGTGTCTGATTTCTGCAGACTTGGTAGGAGGGTAGTATTCTCTCCAGAATGCTTCAGAAATAGCACTCCACTCAGTTTCTTTAACATCATTCAACCAATTTTAAGCTTTGTCTTTCAAAGAAAAACTCAAATACCATGACCTTCAACTGATCAGGAGTGACCCCTTGATGCTTAACGGTACGACATAATTGTTGAAACCGTTGTAAATGCTTTGCGGGGTCTTCGAGATGGATGCACTCCAAACTGGTTTTGTTGGATCATATTAATGAGGGCGGGCTTGATCTCAAAGTTGGCCGCTTGAATGTCGAGCATAGTGGGACCAGTTGAAATGCCACCGGGAGAAGGTACCCTATAAAATTTCAATGACTTAGGAGGCATGATTGGCTCTAAAGGACCTTCCGTGGATTTTCTCTTATTAGCGGATTGCTTCTTCTTCTTTTGTTACTTTTTGAGTTGCCGGATGGTTTCTCAAGATCAGGATCAATTGGAACTGGAGTACCTGTTCTTTTAGACACGGGCATAAAAAAAACAAAGAGAAATGTGCGAGTGAGATTGCCTCAATTGGAACTTGAAGTTCCAATGAGACGAAGAGAAATAGTTCAAATAATCAATCGAAAAGCTATAGAAACTTGTCGTCTTCCCCAGCAATCGCGCCAAAAACTTGCAAATTGATGGTGTTTTAAATATATGCCGCAAGTGCACGATGTATGTTTAGCATAAACTGGCAAATACGTGTCGATCCACATGGAGAGGAATTCTATAGATTTGTGCTCAATTATTTAACTACTTCAAGAGAGGAAATTGATTGAATAATTAACAACTAAACCAGAATAAGCTTAAACACAAAAAGGTTGGAAGTTTAACAAATAATTAAAAACCTAGGGCAATCGATCGGTCCACCATGCTTATACCAATTTAATCACTACAATATAATTCAACAATACTTGGATTGAGGTTCGAAAAATTAGAGTATTTCGTTAATCCTACGGTCGGGCCTTAACAATTCTTAGATCAACATATGCCGCATGCGGTCGCTCCACATAATCGAGACCTACCTATTGTAACAAGCCTCTAATGAGTATGATCTTTCGATTCTAACTCCTATTAGCTAAGCATAACACCCATGATATTGCGCAATTACATGAATTAAACAAGCATAACAAATCAATAGGAATTACTCTAATTCAATCCAAATATCGAAGAACTTCTAACCACAGTCAAATAGGTATAAACATGGCTTCCCTCTCTAAGCCCTAGAAAAAGACTACTCACTCATGATAATGATAAACACAATAAACATAATGCAAGTAGAAAAATTCATCAAATTAAACAAAGTAAAGAAGAATACCGAATGATTGAAGAACAATGAAAAACGAAATCAACGATCTTTATAATCTTCAAAGGCAAGAGTTAATACAAAGCTAGAGAGAAAAATACTAAGTGTTTAAACCTAAAAACGCAGAAAATAATATCCACTAATCGAAAATACTAAAAAACTTATTTATAGTCTTTACAGAACTGGCTAAAAAAGGCAAAAATTAATGTTTCCGAAAAACCGCCTAGTCGACCGGGCCAAACCGCCCGGTCTGGCGACGTTGTTTTGAACTTATGAGCAAAGGAACAACTTAGCCCGGTCAACCGGGCAAGGCCGCCCGTTCGGGCGCGCAAGCGATTTTGGCTCCTTTCTCGCCCGGTTGATTAGGCTAACATGTTTTGGACTCTGATGAAGATTTATGCTCGCCCGGTCGACCGGGCGGGAAAACTGCGATTTTGCACCAACTTGCGAAAGTTGTATCTCTCAAACCAGAAGTCTGTTTGCGTCGTGTGACCTATCATTGGAAAGACCTTAAAGTCTAGTTTCCAACCTAACTGGAATTTCTTGATTACTCCCTCCGTCCCAGAATAGTCTTGACACTTATCAATGCACATAGTTTTAGATGATAAGTTGTTGTTTGGTTATCAATTGCTATTTTATTGAAAAGTAGATGTGATGGGAGTTACTAGTTAATAAAAGTAGTATTATTTTATTTTAAGGAGAGAGAGTGTGGGCCATGGTTAGAGTTGGTGGGTAATAGGAGTGGTATCATTTTATTTGGAGGAGAGAGAGTGTGGGCCAATGCTTATAAGGTAAAAGGATTAAAATAATAGTGGGTCATATCCAAAAATAGAAGTATAAGGATATTATGGGACAGATGAAAAAGGAAAATTTAAAGAGTATTCTGGGACGGAGGGAGTATCAATTTTCTATCAAAAGTTATGATCAAAATAATGAACATATGTCAGTTTTGGCACTTCTTTCACTAACCCTTTGCTTCATTCTAACTCGAAATTGTCCCAAACGGATGCATTGTGATCCTTATGCAAGCTATCTTCATCCTCAATGATTAATAGGCTTGATCTTAGATAACCATAATCAATTTGCATCAATATAACCTGAAAATCATCGAAACACGCAAACGGGAGTAGTAGAGCACAACTTACGTAATTCATGTCATTATGCACCTAAATGCTCTAAAAGGAGTTCTAAATGCAATCAAAATGTATCTAAAAACTATATATAAATGTGACATATCAATGCCCTTCATTAAATTTTATTTTTTATGCACTGTCATTAATTAGTACATTAGAATATACCAAAAAAATTGCAATAGTAATTTTGTGAACCAGATTACGAACCGACCTTTTGATAATACAAACCCTAGAACGCTAGAACTATAAATATTGTATTGTATTAGGTGTCGTTTGGTTTACTCAAATTCCACTGGAATTTAGATCTCCTAGGAAGTACAAAACAAGGTAGTTGTTTGGTATGCGGGAAATAGAGAATTCATGGGAAATAGAATTTCCTAGGAAATGGAAATTCCTATGTAGTGTAGGAAATTAATCACCAACTAGGGATGCAAGTGGGGCGGGTCAAGTAGGAGACCCGCCCCATCCCCGCCCCAATGGGGCGGGGATGGATCCTAGTTTGGTGGGTAGTGGGGCGGGGATAGGGATGAAAGTTATACCCGCCATGGGTGATGGGGCGGGGGTGGATTTTAAGTTGTACCCGCCCCATCCCCGCCCCCACACACCCTACATCTTACCCACTTAAAATATTAAATTTTCAACAAATTACAAGTCTATAACACTCTTTAATAGTTTTTCTAGTGTATATATTTTTTGTTATTAGTATTTGAAATTATATATGGTATATGAGTATTATTTAGTGAGTTTCAAATGAGGATTAAGTGGATGGTGGGGGGCGGGAAGGTGGGGATTTGGTGGGGATGGATACCCAAGTGGGTGATGGGGGCGGGGATGGTTTTAATTGTGTACATGGCGGGGCGGGGATGGGGATGAGTTACGACCAGCCCGGGGGATGGGGATGGGGATGGGGATGAAAAAGTGAGGTGGGGATGGGGATGAGAATCCGCACCCAAATACCTATCACCAACCCTCCCCTCGCGTGATTAAAAATTCTCCGTCTCAATCAAACACCCAAATAACACGAAACAAAATCAAAACCAAAATAAACCGTCTTGAACCAACCCAAAATGAGCTAAACTAAATCTAATCCAAACGACCCAATTGTGAGGAATTGCTTTCTTTTAGATTGTTATAGTCCTCTGAGAAGTTTTATGTGGATAAATAATTGAAGTACACCAAAAAAAAAAAACAAATGAAAGCTTTTGCGACATGAAGTGATTTTTGCATATCCCAAGGATAAAGTAGTACTTATATACTTCATAATTGGTGTGTGACTGTCTGGTGAAGTTAAACTACCCTCCTCAGTCCGCTGTTTTCCAACGGTCGATACTTCCATAATTTTAAATTGCGCCGCACTTATTTTCAAAATAAAAAGACTCCCTAATTTTCCAACATATTCCCTCAAATTTCTCCTTCCCGTGACACCCCAATTGCAATTTCGCTGTTCCCTATCGTTTATATATGTCATCCTCATTTCTCATCTCTTCAATCTCAAACCCAAATATACATATATATCAATTAACCAGCACAAAAAATGGGTAATTGCTCTCTGAAAAGCTCAGCAACATCATGTAATAAAACACATACCTTTATTCATATCATGACGGATTCGGGTCGAGTTATCGAGATCAAGGGCCCTAAGCTAGCACAAGAAGTTCTCGACGATTTCCCGGGTTACGGAATCTATCAAAAGGGTCACCTTTCATTGCCATTATTTGAGGATGAGCTTCTTATGAATGGTCAGGTTTACTATCTAATGCCATTTGGGGTTTCTAGCAGTCAGAGTTTCGGCACACCGGTACCAGCTAATGGGTCATTGAGCTTCAAGAAGGATCAAAGCTCTGTTTTTGAGGTTTTACCTTCTAGGAAAAATGGTGTATGGAGGGTGAAAATGGCGATTGATGGGAAAGAGTTGGAGGAAATGTTATCCGAAAATGCTGAGGCTTTAATTCAGATGATGAGATCGGCTGCGAAGTCATCGGAGAGATCGCCCGAGAAGAGTTTTAGGTGGAGATCAATGGCTTTGATTACTAGTGGTTTTAAAAGTCCGGCGACTACTCGGAGGCTTACTGCTTGTTAGTGCTCTGTTTTTAATGTATGGTTAGTGGTTACTATATTTTTATTTTGAAACCAGGTTACTGTTTATTTTCTGGTGTAACGTGTAGTGTTTTATGGTGTTTTTTTTTTAGGGACCCCATGGTAAGATGAAGGACCCTGTCAGATCGGAACCTCTCGCAGTTTAACATGGCCTGGATTTGCGGGCAGATACTTTGAGAGTGGAGAGATGGTAAGGGGAAACCCTCTCCTAAAGTGCTCCTAGTGGGGATTGAACCCTCCAACTTTGAGGTTGGGCGATTCTTTCCTTACCACTAGGCCAAGCTTAGCTTGGTGTTTTGTGGTGTAATTTGCAGTAGTATCTTGCAAGGGGGGTTGTATACTTCGTATCTTGTATGTAAATAATGATGATTTACAGATTAGATGCATGTTACTTGTACCCCGTATTTGTCTTAAGAATACAAGTATTTCATAACTTCATGTGATCGATTGTTGACTAGCTTATTTTAAGGTTCTTGTTGTTTTAGACTTAAGGTACAAATGATCGTTAACATAGATGAATCATGTACTTTATTTAGTTTTATATAGATTTATTAGGAGTAAAGATTATTTTTGTATGATTTGCCCTAAATCATATTGAGACAAATAATGGTGGACATATTAATAGAAGATTTATAATACTACAAAAAATAGTAAAATAATTGTTAATTACAAGGAAAAGGCATTTGTGTTTATTAAGGAGGAAATTCCTTAATCATACCCCATACCGCTCCAAATCCAAAACCACAACGACATCCTATTAATAGTGGCGGATCCAGGATTTTAGTTTTGAGGTAGTGGTTAATCAGTTATAAGTTTTGTGACCGATAGTTTGAGGTTGCATTATCAACTCTATGCCAAATCTAGTATAAACTATTTTCCTATTTTATTGTCCTTACTTTTGGTCTCTACAAAAACCGCAACAAATGGATCATTTAAAATGGCAACTGACAGTATTTTTTTTTTCTAGTAGTGGAACAACCTTTATACAATGAACACTTGATCTAATAGTACCGTGTTCCCACTCTTGTGTATTAGCCGACGACCATCACTACTCATGACAGCTTGACAATTTGCTACGATTGAAAGTCAAAATTAGACTTTGTTACCCATTAGAAGCAAAAACCACCAAAACATCAAACTCTTATCATCGTTGCCATTTATTTCGCTTGTACGAAGTTAAAAGATTCGCAAAGAGGTCGGGGAGGGAGAAAACGGAGAATTTAACCAAATTAAACCAAAAGTTGAACCAATTGAACTTCATTTTCTTTTTTTCAACCACAATCTGTCACTTATTGCAATATATTTCCTCTCAATTTGTTGTTCTTTTTTGTTTGTTTTGAACAATAGCTACATGTAAGCAAACTAAGACAAACAAATTAAGAAGAAGAAATCAGGGGATTCGCGAAAAAGGCTTGCATGATTGTGAGCTTATTAAACTTGAGATCGATGAACTTTGAGGATACTGCATCTGTGAAATAATTTACCGAGTTCTAAAATTTAGTGAGTGGTCCATTGTAGGGAGATGAAGTCTTTTCCTTGAGAATTGAGAAGGTAAGCATAGTAGAATCAGTTAAAATTTGAACGTCGTATTGAACATAGCATGTGTAATTGTGTATATATGTAGGGAACACTTTTCTCCATGTTCGAAAAGCAGCATATTGTTTCCTACACTTTTTTACCTAGTATTTGTTGCTGATCCTAGGTGGATCATAGCCGTTTTTTTTTTTGTCTGTTCAAGATATTTGTCTGCTTGTACATCACATTAATTTTAGTCTGTAAAAAAACTTATATGGACCTGGTTCATACTAAATTAGTGTATACCTAATACTAATTCATGTGATTTATGAAAAAAGGATCACTATATAAAAAAAATTAGATATAAAAGATTGAGTAGATATAAATTGTAAAGTTTGACTATGTGAAAAAAAAAAAAAAAGATTACTATGTCACAAAGTGAAAATTTCATTATGATAAACTAATGTAAGAAAGAGTGACTATATTTAAAAAAACTGTCACTATAGTAGATAATAACTGTATAGTGTAACTTAAGATTTTAAATGGTTACAATATGTAAAAAAAAGGGTCATTATGTTAAATAAGTGGCTTTGGTCCACAATAATATTAGTGTGGACCAGGTCCACGCAAGACTAACTCCAAGCCTCATTCACAAAAATATAGAGAAGAAAACTGAAAAGATAATTCCAAATTAAAAGCAAGATTGAGTCTTTGATTCTTGTCTTGTTGTGATAGCCCTAGGCTAGCAGGCAGCAGGCAGCAGGCAGCCATTGGAGACCATGAAGGCAGGCTAAAACCTAGGGGTGTTCATGGGTGGTTAACCGTCCCGAAATAACATTTCGGTTCGGTATCCGGAAATATTGTTTCGCATTTTTGCGAACCGTAATCTTAACCGTTCATACCGGTAACCTTATAAACGATTAACCGGTTTTTCAGTACGGTTTTCCGATTAACCATTAACCGTTACTCAAGTTTTATTAAATTATTTTACTAAATTTATATATTAGATTTCAGATTTTTCTCAATATAAATAATATACCAGTAATACCAAGATTCTCTATCAAAGATAATCATCTCTAAAAACATTCCGCACCATATAATACATATCTCAAAGTTCTAAGATACTTAATACTTATTGACTTATGTTTTCTCACATAAATCAGTCTACAGACTCTACACTCTACACTATATTACTTACTAAATTACTGCATTTAATAAAACAAAATAATTAATTAATATAATTATTATAAAAAATTAAAAAATAATAAAATAAAATAAATATATATGGTTTTTCGGTTAACCGTTTTATAAAAAATTATAACCGTAACCGTACAGTTTAACCGGTTTGGTAACCGAACCATTTAATCCCAAATTTTCATGTTCGGTAACCACCCATTTTGACCGGTTTTCTGGTTTTTCGGTACGGTTTTTCGGTTTCGTTTTGTGAACACCCCTACTAAAACCACAACTGGTAAAGCAATTTGAGCAAGAAGATGATGTCCTCCAGAGAGAGCGGGGGAAGGATGGCTATTCAGAAACTAACCAATACCAAATGTGTGGTTGCGCATCTTCCAGGAGCCATCAATTTGCAAAGTCCAAAGAAATTGTCATGTTGTGATCGAAGATTAACGAAACAAATAATTAATGAAAAATTGACGCAAGGATTTAACGTGGTTCATTAACAAGAAGTTAGCTACGCCACATAGCAGGAAAACTTGATTTTATTAGGTTTGGGAGAGAGAGAGTACTAATAGAGGCAGAAGTTACTTATAGGGTTTATATAGTGCCCTTCTAATCAACCTAAATAGAATGGGATTAAATCGAACCCAAAACAGAAACCATATATTAATATACATATATCGAAAAGCTTCGTGGCGTTTCACCCTTAGCGCCAGATAATTCAAGGCATATTTCAACATGTCCTTCATGTTGCCTTCCAATATCAGGCATTATAAAACCAGGGGGTGAGACTGAGATGGTTCAGCCGTTCAGAGGGGATGAAGAAATTTTAAATGATATTCCACCAGAGAGCTGAAGCTAGCGCTGGAACGGGAGGACCTTGGATGAGTTCGGGTTGACCTGTTTACTTAAATGGGTTGAGATACTCAAGCCAACCCAAGCCAACCCTACTTGTTTAGTTAAAGGGTTTTTTAACTAGAATAATACAAACTTTTACCCGTTCTCTCACAATAATACAAACTTTTGATTATTTTTAAATAATACAAATTTTTGCCCAAAATTCCTCCAGTAGGGCAATACCGGTTGTTAACTTGTTGTAGGAGGTAAATTAGCTGACGTGGCACTCACTAGGACACGTGTCTTTATTTGATTGGCTAATTTTTTAAATTTTATTTAAATTTCAAAAAAAAAAACAATTATCCTTTTTATCCTTCTTTCTTCTCCTGCTCCGGTGCTCCCCCCCTCCATTCTCTTTCTCACTCCCCTACCTCAACCCCACCCCCACCCCACCCCACCCATGGCCCCTTCCCCGCCCGCTCGACCCGTTTCTCTCTCTTCCTCCTCCCCCTACCCCGAAACCACTCCGCACCCTCCCCCACCCCGAAACCACTTCAGCCACCCTGAAACCACTCTGCATCCTCACCCATCACGAAATTATTTATTTAATATTTTACTATTCCTATTTTCTTTTCAACGGGGAGAGATGGCTGAGTGGACGAAAGCATCGGATTGCTAATCCGTTGTACGAGTCCTTCGTACCGAGGGTTCGAATCCCTCTCTTTCCGTTTCCATTGATAACTGAGTCTTAGTATTTGATTTCTCTTTTGAATTTATTAAATCTTTTTTCATCTATTTTTTTTCAAATTAGATATAGACGAAATATAGTTTCTAATTCGAACTAATTAGAATGATATTCTCAATCCCCACGTAACCACCTGCCCAGCCCCTCCCCCACCACGAAACCACCTTCGGCTCATGATTTTCGAGATTCAACTCTTCGCCTTCGTTCAGCGCGAAGAAAAGGACGCCCAACATGGCCTTTGAGCTCGAAAGCTCGCTTAACAATGGATTCCGTCGCCTTGAGGTATGACGGTGATGCGTGTTTCTTTCTCCTCAGTGACTCGATCTCGCTCTCGTGGTCGACGATTTTTTCCTCCAATTGCGATATTTCTCTTGCCAAAGCCTCAACCTCAAATTGAGCTCGTCGAAGTCGGTAACGGATAATGAGGATTGCTCTTTTGTGGTGGTTTCATGGTTATGTGGAAGAGGAAACCCAAGATTTCGTGGTTTCAGGTGGTTGGGCGAGAAGATTAGGAGAAGGAGAGAGAAAGAGGAGTGGGGGTTACTGTTGGCGAAAATTTGGCCGGGGGGGTACTGGTGGTCGCTGATGGTCGCGCAATGGGGGTGGTTTCGCTGGTTGTCGTGCGTTGGGTGAGGTGCTCTGGGGTGGTTCAGGTAGGGATGATAGGGGAGGAGGGAGAAAGAATAAAGTTGATTTTTTTTACCTGTTATTCAAGTTGCAAGTCATCTTGCCCTACTCCAGGAATTTTGTTACCAAGTTTGTATTATTAAATAATAATCGAAAGTTTGTATTATTGTTGGAGAACCGGCCAAAGTTTGTACTATTATAGTTAAAAAATCGTTAGTTAAATGGGTTGAGATTCTCAACCCAATCCATCATGATAATGAATGGGTTGACCTCACTAACCCATTTAATAGTATTTTCCAATTTCCATTCACGACGGCTTGATTAGTAATTACTTAAGTACCTCATGTTTTGAGAATTTCAAAGTACAAAAAGTCCATACATAACAAGAAGACAAATCAAAATATAATATAATATTTTTATTGTTCTTTTAACTTGGAAAATTAGTTTTTTGGATGGAAATATAAACGGGCTATTGGGTCAACCCAACCCGAAACTGACCCATCTAAGTGAATGGGCTAGTTGGGTTGAATTCAGGTAGGAAATTTCAACTTAACCCAACCCATTTAGTTAAACGGTTGAAAATTTTGACCGAATCTCTTATAATTGGGTTGGGTTGATGAGTTGAGTCGATTTTTGCTAGCTCTAGCTGAAGCAACTATGGGCAATAGCATTAGAAATTGAGAAGGTTTTTACATTGGGTTTGAGGGGAGAAAATTTTATGAGCTTTGAAGTGGTAAATGATGTGATTCATGACAAAGGCAAAGGTAGGTTAGGGTATGGAGATTGGAGGGTGAGATATAATTATAATTTTGTGTAGCATACAAACTTTGATGGCATTTTATTACAAATCTCGTTATAGAAGGTAAATGATCATAGTTTACAATCTTTTAGATAGAAACAGTACTATAGTTTTTTCCTTTTAATTAAACTATAACAATTTGTACACAACCATACATAACATTATACTCTAAAAATTATTTAGAAGAGCTAATAATTTTATTGAGAACTATAATTGTGATTGTAAAGTATACAAATTGACAAGAGACAATCCAAAATTATCAATATGATTTAGCAATTCTTTACAAAACAATCATGATAATAGATCAATGTAGAGAGTTTACAATTGATCATTCCCATATTACAACTATAATCATAGAGATTGGTATATCTCATTCTCATCCAAATGTTTCCCCCTTGAACACTTGATAATCCTAGTGGCATAGAGGACAATGAACCAACCCATTCTCGTTACACTTGGGACATCTTTCCTTCTCACCCTGGACCACCAACTTGCAACTCCCTCCACATTCCAAACAAGGCACAAACCGTGCCCCACCACACCCTTCACACCCTTGCCAACCAAGCCCTCTCTCAACTCGTGCCGAACTCAGTATCCTCCCGAGTCGACCCGACTCGTTTAACTCCACTACCTCTTCACCCCCTCCCAAGTACCTTCCTTTCACAAACAACCTAGGGACGGGGACACCCGCCCCGTCCGTGGCCACCACCAAATCCTTCAACTCGCTTAAGAACGGGCCGTGTAACGACACGTCCCGTTCATCAAACACAACTCGGTGATTCTCTAGAATCGCTCTAACTCGGTTACACTCCTCAAAAGTCCTCCTTACCCCTCCCAAAGACGTAGTGTACAACACAACCAAGTTGGCCCCACCAGGTGGACATACCTCGGGAAACTCACTAAGTGGGTCCCTTTTACTCTTCATTATCCTATCAAAAACTGCCTCCTTCCCTTCCTTCTCCTTCTCCAACCTATCCTTTACTATAAACGGGTTCGCCTTCAACGACCCGCTAACCCGGCCAGAGTCAACACTCGGACTCGGCAACTCGTCCCGAGTTGACTCAGTCTTCCTAAGCCTACCAAGCTGATTCTTAGCTTCATTCTTATCATCATCCAACGACTCGCTCCGAGTCAACTCACCTTTCCTAAACTGCTTCTTATCCTCGTCTTTTTTTGCCTTTTCCAACTCAGCAAGCGTGTGGAAGGAGAAGTTCTTCTTCATGGGCGGGCCTTGAACCGGGTCATGGACCGGGCCGGGCTGGTTTGGGGCGGAGGCGGGCTTATTCTTAAAGTCTCCTAAGGCCTTGCTGACTTCCTCCCACGTGCGAGGCCCATTAGAATCCTCCTTCTCAAGCGTGTCAAGCTTATCAAGCAAGGGAGTTGGCACGTGTGAAGGGTTTTTTTGCTGATCATTATCTTCTAGTTTTTCACCATTGTTATTATCTAGCTTGAGCCATGGCTCTTCTATGGCGTTGATGTCGAAGACGGCGAAACTAGATGGTGGTGGACGGTAGATATACGGCGTCGTTGCATCAACTTTCTTAGACGTAGCACACCCCATACTTCAATAAATTTTCAGTATTTATTTTTGTTATTCTCGTATATTTGGGAGGTTATTGCATGGATGGTTATTTTATCTTCTAAAGTTCAAAGATGCGACTCAAATATGTGGGCTTAAAGGTGGCACGTGCATGGGAGAGCGTGGGTGGAGTATGAATGGTTAGAAAATAGCCAGGGATGTAATGATTCCAAATTTTTGGTAATTGCATATTGGATAAGGTTTACCATACCCAAATAATTTTGTTATTTCTCAATTGTTATAGAAAGTATTATTTGTAGTATAAGAATTAAGAAAATGTGGGTTAACAATAAGTTTGATTTTGATAGAAGTAAGGGGTTAGCATTAGTGGGTGACTAGAATGGACTTTGATAACTTGATGACAAACTGAAGAAATATTTGTCAACATAGAGGGACACACATATATTTCGATTTGTGGCTCTACTAGCTCTAGTATATTTTGTGGCTAGCTTCAAATAATGGCATTAATGATCAATCTATTTCTCTAAAGTCTAAGAAAATTATGTTGTTTCTATTAACTTGGTTTGAAGACGATAAATAAGCAAAGTAGCAAACTATTATTTGATTTTAATCTGTGTTAAAGACAATAACAACTAACTAAGATTTAATGTCTAAACTTCAGAAAATATAATCATCCCTAGCGTAAAGTATTTTATCAGTTCTCATGTCTAGCTACCAAAAAAGAAAAAAAAAATGTCTACTTGCTCGGAGATAAAATCTTTCATGCCTAAAATACATAGTACTATGCTTATAGCTCAAATCAAAAGTACAATATATATGAATGAGAATGAAAATTATAACCTTTTTGGATTGTTTTAACTCCTAGTTTCTTCGTTCCTCGTAGATCTTGCTATTTATATTCTAGATGTCTGCATTGCACATATTTCACCATCAATATCTTAATCATGTATCAATATTTTTTTTGAAAAAAAATATTACAAAAATAAACATTGAAACAAAATCTAACAATATAATATCCCGAAAAATAATCCTTTTCTCATATATAAATGACTAATTGCGGTCATTTTTTAAAAGAAACTTTGACTAGGTTAACAAAAAGAGAAGATCTTTCAAGCATGAAGGGATCATGATTTAAGTGTTTTTTTTCTTTTGATGTAAAAACGAGTTAATATAAATGTTTTATAAAATATGCTTTTATTTTTTCAGAATTATATAATGTAAAATATTTTTAGTTGTAAGACTTAATTTTAAATTTTGCGCATGGCCTCTAAAATATTTTAGACGACCTTTGCGTGCAAAGTCTCACATGAGTTGGATCCTTTTTTCAAGTGTTACTCCCTTCATCTTGTTTTGTTTGCCCCATTGAACTTTGTTCACTTTTGTAGTTTTGGGTTGGATTGAGTTCATGAAGGACAAAAATAATTTTTCTTTGGGCCCCCCACCAGGGAACCCTTTGGTAAGAAGAAGGACCCTACTGAACCAGTACCTCACGCAGGTCAACCAGCCCAGCTACACAGGTCAACTCTTGAGAGTAGTAGGATATAAGAGAATCCTTAGTCCTAAGCACAAGTAGATTGTGGAGTTCGAACTTGTAACATTAAAGTCACAAGGCGAGTTCCCTACTATCTCCACCAAGCTAGCTTGGTACAATGGGACTTTTTTGGATTATCCTTTATTAGTATGTACTTAAGCAAATACGACTACAGAAAGGGAATGCCAGAGTAACCTTGTGATTTCCCATAGCCATCTTGAGTATGTGGCAAACTCTAGGGGACAAATCAAGAAAGAAATTGGAATAATCTTAAAAGAAGTGAGTATTTGTTTAATCCATTTATTGACTAGTTAATCGATTCGGTAAGACTATCGGTTTATTTTTAAAAAAAATTGTCTGTTGTAAGAGAAGAGAAGGGACGACTAGATTGGTGCAAAATGTCTAGGAATAGTGTTGGATTAGAGTAAGATGAAATTGGCTTATTAGAAGAATGTAGGCTTATATCTGTATAATTTTATGTTAAAATTAGACCACGTATTTTAATAATTTGTATTTATAAAGTTAAACTATGTAAATCAATTTACCACTTGTAAGTTGTTGTTGCAACTTGCGGGAGTAACAGAATATCAGCGATCATTTAGAATTATCATAATCCATTGCTAACCCATTCAACCAGCGGAATTTGGAAAACAATGGGCTGGACCCTGAGCTTGGTTATTTATCCTGCTTTGAAATGTATTAATTCTGGATCACGCTCTTGGACTTTCCATGTTTTAATTTGGAAGCCCAATCAAGCAAGGTTTTTGTTCCCTAATCAAAACAATTATGACAAATCTGTATATAGCCTATACTTGTAAAAATTTATTGTTTAAATTGCTCTTTAACAAAATAACGGTTTAAATTCCCATCAAAAAAAAAAAATAACGGTTTAAATTGCTGTAAATTTTAGGATATTTTGACAAGCGCTGCCCATCAATTATAGACGGCTTATCTCTATTATATAAGGGATGGGGGGAGGAAGATGTTGTCCCCCTCTGAAAATACTAAATATCCTCAATGATCTAATGGAATATAAAAATTATAAAAGAAAACAATTTAAAACCCTTTCTCATTTCAACTTGTCATTCTAAACAACTATAAAATGGTATATGCATCAAATATTTCAACCAACAAATTAAATGGACAAAATATCTTGATATTTTGTTTATAAGAGAAGATGGTATACATGACGTCCACCTGAAAAGTCTGAAACACTCGCTATCTTTGATACTTATTCAGCCAAACCAACTCATTATGTTTATTCTTTTAGTTCGAAATTCATTCACAAAAAATTAATATTAAAAATACTCACAATATTTGTTATTTTTTTACATTAGCGAATTAATGTATTTTCAAATTCATCCAACTATTAATCTTTCACAATATTAGTGTAATCATAACTATAATATATTCTTAAAATTCAAGTTTTGAAATTAACGCACGCATCGCGGGCATATAAAACTAGTATTACTATCCTATCGACTATCGACCAAATTTGTATCAAATATGAATTCAGGAATTTAGACTTCTTTACTCCTTTTGTAACTCGTTAGTTTACATAGTTATATTTATACATGTAATATAAACATATAGTTATATCTAATATCAATTATTACTTGCGGAGCAGGGGTTGGATAATTCTATTTTGTATGTAATATAGTTTTATATACGTAGTCCCTCTAATTACATCGTGTGTTAAATTAGACGAAACTGAAAAATATGCATGGGCAACCCCGTAAGGAGGATAATTTAGTGCACTTACAAGCTCATATGAGGTTCCATACTAAATCCAATTGATAATAATATTGCTCTAACTTATAAGTATGGGACAGTTCACACGTGCACCACAAACAAGGGGTTCAACATCATATTCGAAGAGGTTACTTATCTTCATATACTTTCATTGGCCATATATAATAAGTACTTCATAAAGCTTTTACAATTCCTATTGGACAAGAACTTTCGCTCCTTTGTTAATTAAGACAGAGAAAGTGAGATGGCAATCCAGTTTGAATACGATGTGAGTTCAACTCGATCCAACCAAAAAATCCTATCCAAATCTGAAAATGTAAAAGTTCCTTTCAAATCCTATAGGAGGTGAAGCCTAAGTAAAATCCCTCAAATTTGATCCAAATCCAACTACTACTTCTACCTCATCAACTTATAAACCGAATCTGTATTATAATATGACAATCATATTTGTATAATTAAAAAATTAAGTAAAGTGTAGTATGATTTTTTTTTACTAAAACATTGATTTTTGGGATCTTAAGTGATTAGTTCAAATTCAACTCAATCCGATACAAGTTAAGACAAAATAGTTTGATATAAACCCGACAAAAAAAATCCTACTTCAAATCCAATCCGAATAAAATTCAAATAAAGATAGGCCAGTTATGGAGTTTGTAAAATCATACTCTATCTGCCACGTGCTATTCCTATGGAGAAACACTTATTTACGATCTCATGACATATTATATCAACTACGATAACTACCCTCAAATGGAAATAAAAACATAAATCTCTATTCTATATGTGAACTCCTCACCCTTTGGTGTCCACCCTTAATTACCTAAATACCCCTAACTACCAATAAATATTACAAAACTAATACAAATCTCTATTATATATGGCAACACATGAGGGACAAAAAATAAAATATCTTTATCTCTATTATATAAGTGAAGGGGGGAGGAAGATGGTGTCCCCTTATTAAATATCCGATATACCCTTAATGAATTTAAATTGCCATATATATAAAATAACCTTTCCTTTTCCTTCTTGCCTTATATATTGAACAAGTTAACAATTGAATTAAATTTGAAATTTCAATTAAATATTAATTTGAGGAGAATGATTTCCTCTTCTTACATATGTGTGAAAAACTCTAATAAAAAATTAAATTGACAATATAACTTGATTGATACAATCAGAAGAGAAAATAAAAACATAAATTTCATATTAATAATTATACTTATAATATTTTAAAACCTAGCTAAATGTTGATTATTATTTAGTAATCTCTATTATATAAATCAAACTCTTCCACTTTATTAATATTCAACAATCGAACCAGTGAACTTGATACACAAATTCTTCCACTTTATTTGAGCACAATCTTTCTTCTGTTTTATATTTCCTTCTCTCGATACTATATTTGAATAATGATAAATAACTAAGAAAACCAACGAAACATTTATTTAAGAAAAACATATTAGAATATTAAAAATAATGTATGTTCAAATCAAAAAATTTGTAACACTGATGAATAACTAACTGAGGAAAAAAAAGTTAATATGACACGCACGCATAGCGTGCAAAAAATGCTAGTGCTTATTATTGTATCACTTAATGCAATCCTCAGTTTGATACTTGACGATTGCAAACATGTTGCGGATATCTAAGCATGATTAGCATTATTAAGTTTATCCGTGATCCGAACTTAGAGCCCGTTTGGTTCACTATTTTTTGGGTCTAAGAAATGAAATCAATTACCAATTTCATTTCTTCATGTTTGGTTCAACCCCTCACCAATCCATTATTATTACTTGGTGGTGATAGACTCTCCCAATTTGTTACATCCCCCCTCCCCCTCAAGTAACAAAATCCATTAGTTGGTGGTAATTGTTACTATTCCATGCCTTGAACCAAACACCCAATAACTGTAACCATTTTTATTACCATTTCCCTCCTTTATTTGTTTCCATTCCCTTTCCATTCCAAATCTTGAACCAAACGACCCCTTAGACCCTACAACACTTTTATGCGAGCCTGAAGCTCAAACTTAGAGCCTGTTTGGTTCACTATTTTTCAGAGTCGAAGTGGAACAATTACCGATTTCAATTCTTCATGTTTGGTTCAACCCCTCACCAATCCATTACCATTACTTGGTGGTGATAGACTCCCCCAATTTGTTACATCCCCCTCCCCCTCAAGCAACAAAATCCATTAGTTGGTGGTAATGGTTACTATTCCATGCCTTGAACTAAACACTCAATAAATGTAATCATTTTTATTACTATTTTTCTCCTTTATTTGTTTTCATTCCCTTTTCATTCCAGATCTTGAACCAAACGACCCTTAAGAAGATCTTTTAATGTCTTTGACAAAAAGTTGTCTTCTAGAAGATGCGATCAGCATTTAGATACTCTTCGGGATTACTATTAAGCACCACAAATTTTTTTGCAAGCGCCTCTTTTTCATAATTGTCGGTCAAAAGGGATCATAAAAAGTTGAAGACAACTAAACGAAGATAAGCCAATTAGAATTGTCGTGTTAATCTTATTTTATAATTTGGTTGATTTTAACCTTATGATTGGGCAGCGATCACAGTCACATCAATAGCTCTTGAATTTTATCACAACATTTGCACATGATATAATTTAGGTTTACTTCTAAAGTATTTAATTATTACCTACATTGGGCCTGTTGTATACTTGTATTCAACTTATTTTAAATTATCTAAACTTAACTGAATGAATCTGAACCATTAAATTTATTAGTGCTTATTAAAACTAATCATAACTTATCAAACCTTATCTTATGAGTGTCATACCTTATTTTTGTTGAACTTAACTTATCTGAACTTATTATTAGACCTTATTAGTCCTTATATGAACTTATTTAAACTTATTTTTTTCTGATAAGGACTGTAATTGAGGTGAACAGAATAGGCCCATTATTGTGGGCACAAGTATTTTTTTTTTTTTTTTTTTTTGATAAACAACACAAGTATTTAGGAGAGGTAAAAAGTGTAGTACATAACCTTATAGGAAAATGACATATATTTGAGAGTTAAAAATAATGGGAAACATTGATACTTTTTGTGGGTCATGATTACCGAATATAGAAATGTAGCAAATAAAAGAAGAAAAAGGGAATAATATGGATACGAGTTTATTTAGTCTAATCTATATGAAATGAAACATGAACGCGAAAAGATCTGAGGACTATATCTCTTAAAAACAAAAAGCCTTTATGTAAACTAGTTACTAGTGCACCAATATTATGTCAACATAGTACATTAATCATTGTCATATAACAACATATATAAAGTAAGCTTTTGTCAGCTTATTGTCGAATTGAAATTCTTAGCATTACTCTACATCTCTATATATACTATGTAGTGATCAAACGGTAAGCAACTATATTAAGCACATCGTCACAGTTTAAGTAAGCAATCTAAATTTATTACTTACTTCAAATTTCAATATGAATTATCCAGAAGCTAGTTTAATTTTTATGAAGAGGTTATCAAACTCAGACGTGATGCATAGATTAGCTATTCCAACTCCACACATTGATGTCTTTGAAAGCCTACAAGCTGATCTTAATTTGTTTCCGGGTTGCTTCAAAGTGTTCGACCCCGACAACGGTGGACGTACCTGGATTTTCCAGTTCAAAAAGAGACCAAATGGAACCTATTTCAGGCCTGAAATCACTGGAGATTGGTGTAGGTTTGTTCGTGACAAAAACCTGCGTGCTAATCAAGATTCTGTCATATTATACAAGAATGATAACCTTCATCATTCTGAAGCACCTATTATTGTCAGAGTGAGGAGAACTTAGCATTACATAAAAGTGTAAGATGTTTTTCTAATATCCTTTCTACTCTCCCTATTATTATTTGACAATTGACATACACCTCGGACCTCGCTACACATACTTAGGCCCTGTTCTTTTTGGGCACAGTTTCAGTTCAGTTTAATTCACTTTAGTTCAACTCGTTTCAGTTCAGCCTAAAAGAACAGGTTTTAGACGTTATTCTTAGCTTATTTTTTTTTTAAGGTTTTATAATAATACATGCCCTAGCTCTAACTTGATGCATGTTTGCAGGTAGCATTTCAAGTGAAAGGAGACATAGACATTGAGTCCTTGCTGGCGCTATTAAGACAGTTGAAAGCTTCGTTCACCATTCAGTGGATCGAAATAGTTCCCATTTTGGAGGAATTGTCTTTTACTTAAATTTTTAAAATCATGTATGTGTGATGTTAGTTGTTTAATTATATCACTTCCTTTTAATGTTGAGAGTTATGTAATTGTTAATTAAGTTATGTGAATGAAGTTCATCTTGAATTTAGACGTTGGTTCGTATGTACGTTAAACTTTTTGTATTAGTATTACTTAATATTATCCTACTTGAAGGTCGCTGTCAGATCGAGTTGTCCGGATTTTTAATTGCAACCTTGAACTTACATAGAGACCCTACCAGAATACCCAAGAATCATAAACTTCTTTAGCATTTAATATGTTAGTTATATATAGCTACAACTATTGTTATATTAATGAAAAAATCATATAAAAAAAAGTCAACAACTTATGGACTACTATGTTCAGTCACAAAAAGTCTATGGTACTACAACTCTATTCAAAAAATTCCCTTACTATGTGTGCTTCAAAATAAATTTATTATGTCACCACTTTTTATTACAATTTCTAAAGGTGATATTAATTATTGTATACGTGAATCATAAATTTATTATGTTTCCACTTTTTAGTATTACACAATTTTAATTAGCTAACATAACTGTTTGAGATTTCTGGAGTTTTGAAAAAATTGTATACGTGAGGCAGAATGGTCCATAACATATAATGGCAGCACAAGCCGATTTGAAGACCTATATGATGATGGTTTGACGTTTCCCCATACATGCTTGATCATCTCAATAATGGTCAAGCAAGTTAAAGTAGAATTAATGTAGCTAGGTCTCTACTTGAAGATTTTTGTAGGTACTGGCACTCAATTTGGTAGAAAGTGAGAAATAGCAAATCTAATAAGTTTGACAAACATTCAAATTATATAGTTCGTTTGATAGAGTCACATTGAATTGAGTAGATCACATGCATGCACCGTACCCCTAATCTTGCAATACTTTTTTCAATATAATGTTTTCACTGATTGTGATGTTGTACAAGTAGTTTTAAGATACCACTATTGACTCATTGTTGACCAAACTTCTTGTTTTTGGATGAATTATAAACCAAATACTCCCTCTGTATGTTTTTATCTTGGGAAATTCCCACTGGTAGGCTCTTTTTTCTTGAGAATTCCCAATGGTACATTCAATTTTTTTTCTTCCCATTGCTAGGCCTCGGTTTTTCTAATTTACCCAAATGTAGCATTAATGAGGCTTAAACGTTAATTTCATGTTTAATTTTAATACTTCTGTTAAGTTTTACCTAATCCCTACTAACCATGATTTATTTAGGTCAAAGAATAGGTCAATATTAATGTTTATGATGAATCCTGACATATCTTGGTATATTGTTAGTAGTATGCATACTCTTCATGTGCTTTTCTAATAAAGTCAAAGACTCACTATTCTTTGACTTCTGAAATATATAATGCATACCCAAGGGAAAAAAATTATACAATGGAGTAAGAAGATGAATTTGCCATGGATTTGAAAAAAAAAATGAACAAGGAAAGAGAGTGACAGTCACAAGGCAACGCATTCCATAATGACCGGGAAGGGGAGGTTAGGTTGGAGGGAAATTTTTTTGTTAGTCAGTTAGGAGTCTAGACCTAAGTAAATCATGGTTAGTATGTAGGGCTTAGGCAAAACTTAACAGAATTATTAAAATTAAACATAAAATTAACGTTTAAACCTCATTAATGTACATTTGGGTAAATTAGGAAAATTGAGGCCTAGCAATGGGAACAAAAAAAGTTGAATCTACCATTGAGAATTCTCAAGAATAGGAGTCTACCATTGGGAATTTCCCTTTTATCTTTCTTACTATAATCGTGCACATTTGCCAATACACGTATTCAATCTTAAATATCTCATTACATATTAGTAAAAATTATAATGATTGAATATTAATAAAATACTCATTGAGACGAATCAAACAAGACCCCACATGACATATATTATTTCTTATATATTGAGAATAATTTAAAAGATTCTCTCTAATTGTGAATAGTGTCAAGTGAGGAGTACTGACAACCAGCAAGTGTGGACAGGCCTACAAGTCCATATTAGCTTCTCTAATGAAAGGACTCACTCCATTGAAGAGCGCCCTCTAATTGCTAGGTACGAGTATCTTATCAGAAATTCTAGTTGAGAAAACAAATCTCAAATTAGCATGTATCTACACATATACCGTAAGAAAGATTTCAAATCAAGATCTAAATGGAGCGATTAATTATTAGATATTCCGAAGTCACAACAAGCCAAACCAATCATTATTGACTCGTTTACTAATAGTACTAAGTATTAACTTAAATAAATTAGATTCTAATCGTAAGGAGTATAGGATATCAACACAGGATCACACATATGAGAATTGGAATACATCTAACTGAAAAAAGAGTGAAGCTCCTAACTAGCTAAGTAGTTGAAAATAAATGCAAAATGTTGAATGCACTCCATATTTTAATATAAATAATAAAATGTTTAGATAACTCATTACAACCATATTTAAACAGAAAACTCAAAAGTTCTAATACTCGACTAATGTATGTACTAACATGTAACTATGTCAGGCAATTAATATTGAAATTTCCAAGCTTAACACTACGACTAGTGTCTAACTAACCTATTCATTAGAGAAGACAAAAGATGCACATGATATAAAAATCTGAAATTATCCAAAAGGTTCTAATAGAGATCTAAACAATATTTTCTATTTTTTTTAGTTACACCATTTGACATTTGGACACTTCATTAATTAACTTTGACTATATTTTCTCATCATATATAAGCAAAAACATATAATTAAATAAAATCTTGTTAGATTCGTTGAAAATATCAAATTTCTATAATTTTTAAATGAAGCTAAAATCCCATAAGGCCACAACCCCACAACCCCACAACACCGAAAGTAAACTGATCAATAAGAAAGCTAATCCAAAAAGAAAAAGATCCCTATTGCCCTTCAGAATTCAGATGTGTGAGATCCTGTTGTATTACGAAATTGCGTCATGAAATGCTGACGAGTGCACTTGATGAAAGATGACGAGGTAAGGTGAATATTCTGTACTTTATTCTTCGATTGGACCATGATTGAGCAATCAGCATGAAGTTGGAAGCATGTGCGGCCGATACTACAGTGATTTGTCGGTCCATTTTAGATTAGTGTTCAAACCTGCCCTCGTATTTGTTAATTTTTCCCTCTAATCACAAACCCTAACGGCCCATTTGATAATCGTTAATAAATGGTGGTAATGAGAATGAATATCAAGTGTAAAATTACAAAGGAAGTACCCCTTACAACTTTCATGGGGAGGCAATTTCAACCTCCAAATTTGTGTTTTTTTCTCTATGGGGAAGCAATCTCACCCCTAAGCTTGTGTTTTTTTTTTCTCCAAGGGAAAGTAATTTTCATTACCACCTATAAAGTGGTATTAGATGGGAATAACAATTTAAGAAGAAAAATAGGCACTTTAAGATAAATTAGCATTGCCATAGGATCGAACAATTATTTTCTTCACAAATTTACATATAAATTCATTCTCATTACCACAATTTATAACCAACTACCAAACGGGCAATAAAAGTTTTCTTCTTTGGATTACCATCAAGACATCAACAAATTATATTTATTGTTGTAATCACTGGCGGATCTATTCTTGATTTTTTCTAAAAATGAATATTTTAAGCTTTAAAAAACAAAGAAAAGTCGAGCACTACATACTTCTTAATACCCGTTTTAGACGTAGTTGCTCCTTTTATGTGAAGATTACTCTCACTAAATATCTAACAAAAATAAAACTGAAATGTACATAGATCGTAGATCGGACAAATTTCTCATCACAAAGTATAAAACTCCTAACAATGTACGTACTTACTATAGATGACAAAATAAATTGAAGTCAAAAGCCTAGATTATTATTATTGTTATTATTATTAAATCTAATTAATTTAGGTAGGACTAGAAAAACATGTCCTAAAGTGAGTATAATACCATAACAATCTCTAACAATTATCTCTAATAAGATCTAATAAAGACTAATTTTAGGTCTAATAAGTATAGATAAGTTCAAATAAGAACTAATAAGTACTAATAAGTTCAAATAAGTTTAATTAAATTCATATAAGTAAAAATAAGTTGAATAGAACAAACCTACATAGATTATGAGGTGTGTAAATTTGTAAATTGGTGAATTTTGAAAGAAAAGTTTGTATATTAATGAATTTTTTATTGAGTTAAAACTTGCAAGATGTTAGTGAGTTTTATAATAAGTGAACTAGTGAATAATACAAATCGTGATATTATAAATTTGTACAAGAGTTGTGAAGTCCTTTTTCATTAACTCTATCTATTTCTCTTTTCTCCTATATTCGTGTGCACATTCGACCTTTCGACTGTTACAAATGAAGTATTTAAATTTTCCTTCTACTCAACCACCGAACCAACATAATTCTTCTCCATCAAGCCATATATTCCATCTCAAAATTGGTACAAAAATATGAGAATTCACCATTAATAATTGTAATTTTGATTTATTAATGTACTATAAATTTGTAACTGGAGTTTATTTATATTTTGATTACAGTAGCCATGTATTATTTTTTTCCGTATTCGATACTATCATAATGCTACGCTACCCCTGATTGAAAATTCTGGATTCGTCACTGGTTCTAATAGTTTTAGTTTTTTCTTAGACTGAGTTTCCTTATTTATTACTTTTTTATTAATCTCGTTTACACTTTACAATATAATTTATATTTGTTTTCTTTTAGTTATCAGGCTAAATATTGTGGGAGAATCGACATGATCTTAGATATATTACAATTTTTTGTGTCAAAGACAATTATAAATTGTAAAGGTCTCCTCCTTTGTTGTTTGAACTCAAAAACTAATCTATATAAATATATTAAAAGGCGTTCCTAAACAAGGAACTGTGCCACGTGGCGCTCTCCCTATGGAGCTTTAGTTCATGTAATCCATGTACAATAAAAAAAATTAGAAATTGCATAGTATAGGTTTTGATCCCATGACCTCAAGTTCATATACTAAAGTTTTAACCACTAGGCCAAGTTGTATTTAGTGTTATCATATTAAAGTACAATATTAATAAATGAAAATTTTTCTTACCCGGAGAACAGCCCGGGCCTAATTACTAGTTAATCATCTAAAGAAAGTGTAGACATTAGAATAATCAATTTGATCATTGAAATTGAATACAATACGTCAAGCATGAAATATACCCTAGATTTTCACATATAAAAAATTATTTAAACTGCTAATTACAATAATGTTGAACTGATATACCATCACTCATTAATAAGAATAATACTCCACTAATCTAAAACATGAGGAAATCCAATATCAAAACTTTGGACTCTATTTTATCAATAAAAAGAAAAAAATTGTAAACCTAATCATAGTGTAAAGTTGAACACTACCGCAAGTTTTTTTAAAAAAAAATCTTTTTGATGGCCAAATAGCAAATAAAAACATCAAGAAAAATGATTGTTATGGGTATGGACGTAAGGTATCATCGTTCGAAAAGATGATAGAAATTTTTGATAGGCACATGCGGAAGGTTGATGGACCAAATTTGTAATTTATGAATTTTTATTGATTGGAATAATTTGTTACAAATTTGGGGGAGATACATATGATATGTGATATGCAAGGTTCCACAAGAGTCCTGTCAAAAAAAAAAAAAAAAAAAGGTTCCACAAGAGAACTCTTGCTTATGAATGTGGTAGGAAGTACATATGACTCCACACTCCTACGTACAATGCTAACACATATTTATAGGAGTGGTATAACTTAATCTACAATATTCTACACTAATCTTATATGATCAATTAATATCTAATGCTAGATTATTCTAGATTCTTCAATCCTAGATTTTTCTATAATATGCCTTAATTACAATAGATATTTGTTTAGATAACTCTAGAATTCATCTTGATTTTTACACTAGATTTTTCTAGATTACTATCTCTAACAAAAGAAACAAAATGATGGTCGTACTCGTATCATCCGTGTATCTATCATCCCTTTGTCAAAAAAAAAAAAAAAAAAAGAGTTGAACAGGGATATGGATGGACTGCTCTTATTAACTTGCAATGCTATATATTTGATATTTATGTTTCTTAATGCAGTGTTTTGACTATTCATTTCCCACATCATCGATAAGTAAAAATTTATAAGTCTGATTTTTCGAAAACGTGAAGACGAATCTATGGTGACCTATTCAAATTGCAAGATTAAAAAGGTGGATCACATGTGAGGTGGAGTGTTAAGAATATAACTCACATGTGGGTTAGGAAATAGTTGTCCCACATTGAAGGATGAGAGAGAGAATGACCAACATATAGATTGGTTGGTTACTCCACTTATCACCAATTGGTTTTAGGATGGAACCATGTCAACCTTATATGTGGTCAAACTTTCCTCTAATGTGGGCTTGTATTAGGCCCAATAATGTATTTATCAATCTGACAAAATTCCAAATTACAATATACAAAGTTGCAAACCCTACTAATGTTGCTATCTTAGTTTGTCGAATGTCCTCATTTTTGTAGACAACCCTATGGTGGTCATCATAAATCTAACCATGAAAAATTCAATGGATTAAAATGATTCTGGCCCCACTCTTTTAAATTCAAAATTATTTTGGACTACTAGATTTCATAGTCATGTTTATTTGTGAGTACCTCAAAATTTTCATATTTTTGTTGGAATAATTTTCTATAATTATTCTCATTAACATCAATCACTAGTTATAATCATGATAAAAATGAACACTTGCTTGCTTATATACTGATCCTCATTCAGTCAGTCATTTTCTACTCCTATATTGTTATGAAGAGAGCTACATTTTTCTTACTGCATACTTCATTATCATTGACTCGTTTAGTAGACTACAGTGGAGATAATTGCAGGTAGTCGATTCATTTGGTATTTTGGTTTTGGTTAAAGGCGATGAAGACTACTAGAATTTATTTTGAAGGCGCCTATAACTCCCAGTAGCTTTCTTCGTACGGGAAAAGAACCAAAAAAGAGATTTTTGCAAGAGGTTTTAGTCCAACTTGTAAAATGATGCATATTGCATCCACAATTCTATCTTTAAATGCTTTATTAGGGTGGATGCAATTTTACGTCCCTCTTAAAGGGAAGGTTCTGCACGTAAGAAAAAAATCTTTATTTTACTCATGCCTTTTTGTTAGCGGCCATTTGGCTTCACCAAAGTTGTTTTTGTTAAGTCTTTAGTTGTTATTTTTTATTTAGTTGGACACTGCTAGTCGCTAAATAATGGAATGAGGGAGTTTGGAGAGGTACTTAGGAGGCAAGCGAAGCTTATACAGTTTTAGTGAGCTTGCTTTCTTGTGCAAGTTTTCTAAACTATCTAGGAAAGTAGTCCTAGGGCCTTGTACGTATGTACTTGGCCCCCAAGGTAATTAGTTATGAGTGTATTACCTATGTAAGTGGCACGCCTATTATCAATAAAATCGATTGTTGAGTTTATAATCTTGAGTTATTTCATACGAGCGTTGTCTATATATGATCTATCGTTCCTTTAGTGATTAAATGCCCCATACAACCGTGACATGTATGTTAAATCTTCAAAACGGAGACTTTTGGGCTACTTATCCTTGTTACTTACTTAGACTTTCATTCTTAACAAACAAATTAAAACACAAAACACCATTAAACTGACCTAGAACCGATACAGCTCTGCAAGTTCATCCATGAAGTCAGGTAATAATTTGTCCTTACAATGCTCTCCAATAATTTTATGTGTAATATATAAAGCTTAATTAGCTTTATGTAATATTGGTTAACTTTGTGCTCACTTATGAGCAGTGTGACATATTGGTTAATGAAAGCTTTTATATATGTTCCGAGTTCTTAAATCTAATTTTGTATTATCACGATCGAGTGTTTAATCTGTGGATCATAATAACTATATTGTTATGACGAAAGCAATAAAGCAACGAAAGATTAAAGAACAATCGACACAAGAATTAACGTGGTTCACAACAATGTGTTAGCTACGCGCACAGGTAGAGGAGAAGTAGTTTTATTGTCTTGAGAAAAGACAGAGAGTACAAATTACAGAATAATGAGGCATAGATTAAGTAGAAAGAGGGTTTATATAGTACTCTCGTGCTTGGTTAAACCTAGCACTAGACAATTTGAGGCATATTTCGACATATACTATTTAAATAGCCATCAACCTCCACCTGCTTATCGACCTTAATTAAGTGGATTTATTGTACGAAGAGGGCGTTATGACAAGTGGTTGGCTGCCCGGTGGGAGCAGCTCCTCCGCTGTAGGTAAACGGGAAACCTGACTCTGTGAACCTGCAGAAAGGTTGCACAAAGCCTCAACAACACAAACTTCTTTCGGTCAGGCCCGTAAACTACCTCAGAAAAGGCAGTTTCCTAGTTTTACATTCTTCAATTGAAGAAGTAGCTTCCAATCGCTTAGTTATGAGTTTATACTTTGACAGTTCCCCGACTTTCTCCGATTTTCGCAATCGTAACCATTTGTCATTCCGATTACTTGATCATCCATAAATAGAAATTCTCTATCCCGTTGTTAAAGTGCTCCTCTTTTCTTTATAAAAAGGTTTCTTTCTCAACCAGATATCTTTTTTCTTTTTCTTTTGGCTAAGAAGCTCGTAGGTTGTACGCCAGCCATACCAACACCTTCGGATCAATAGGAGGCAGGTGCGATCAATAGGAGGCAGGTGCTCCTAGAACAGACCATATATTGGAGCGCCCAGATTTCAAGAAAAAAGAATGTGAGCATGAGATTTTGGACTTGCTGCACACAACAAAACAGACAACCAACATCATCATAGACACCCATTATGTGGAGTCTTATAGCAGTTTAAAGCCTCTGATTCATAACCATCCCGCCAATAAACATGTGTTTTTACTTTTTAATTAGACACTGTGATAATTTGTGAAAATCAGCTCATTTTATGTAGAAGAAGTTCAGAGAGAGAGAAAGAAGAAATAGGAAGTTCAGTATTTTTATTTCAGAGAGAATCAAATTAACTTACAAGAAGAATGAACTAATAAAGTATTTATACAGAGGGAGATAACAAACTTGAGTAACTAATCTCTAGCTAACTAACAAAGGGGAAGGAAGGAGTTTGTTATTTTTGTAGAGAGAAGTCTGAGAAGTCTCATACTTCAATACCCCCCCCCCTCAAGTTGGGAGGTGGTGAAAAACATGAATCAACCAATCCCAACTTGGATAATAGCAGCCTAAACTGAGGAGAAGAAAGCGACTTGGTGAAGACATCAGCTAATTGAGAAGTAGTTGGTAGATATGAAAGTTGAAGAAGACTTTCTAGCATTTTGTCTCGAGTAAAATGGCAGTCTATGTCGATGTGTTTTGTGCGTTCATGGAAGACAGGGTTCTTTGCAATATGCAAAGCACTCTAGTTGTCACAAAAGAGAGTAACAGGTTTGAGGTTGGTTACACCAAGTTCTTCGGGGAGCCTGACCACCCATGTAACTTCTGCAGCAGCAGCTGCCATGGCACGATATTCTGCCTCCGAAGAAGACTTGCTAATGGTGCTCTGCTTTTTTGATTTCCAAGAAATAGGGGATTTCCCAAACAACGAGAACATAACCAGTTATTGACTTTCCGGAGTCCGGGCATGCTGCCCGATCGGAATCCGAAAAAGCTTGAAGAGCAAAAGTGTCACTACCAGTAAGGAGAATGCCTTGCCCTTGAGTGTGATGGACATATCTCAGAGTGTGAATCAAAGCATCCATATGAGAAGATCTTGGTGCTTGCATATATTGGCTCAAGGTTTGAATTGTGTATGCTAAATCATGTCTGGTGTTGGTAAGAAAATTCAACTTACCAACAAGAGACCTATAATGTTCAGGATTTGAAAGCAAAGTGCCATCAGTTGCTTGAAGCTTCAGAGTTGTAGGCAAAGGAGTGGTAGCTTTCTCAGACAAATCAGCTGCACAGTAAGCTAGGAGTTCTTTAGTGAACTTCTTTTGGCTAAGAATAATTCCTTCAGGAACATATCCAACTTCTATCCCCAAAAAAATAGTGTAGAATCCCCAAATCTTTAATACTGAATGTGGCATGAAGATGACTTTTCAAGGCTGTGATGGAAGATAAATCAGTGCCAGTGAGGAGGATGTCATCCACATATACTGCAGCTATGGTGATGTTGTTATCTTGCTTCTTAATGAATAGGTTGTAATCATTATTAGATTGCACAAACCCTTGCGCAGTTAATTCTTCCACAAGCTTGGCAAACCATTGCCTAGAAGCTTGTTTCAGTCCATAAAGGGACTTTTTGAGCTTGCAAACATGATTTAGGGTATTAAGAAAGTCATCTGGTACCTTCATGTATACCTCCTCATGCAAATCTCCATGGAGAAATGCATTGTTCACATCAAGTTGGTAGATAGGCCAATTTTTGTGAGTGGCTAAAGCAAGAAGACATCTAATGGTAGGCATCTTGACTACATGAGAGAATGTCTCCTCATAGTCAATACTATACCTTTGGTTGTAGCCCTTGGCTACAAGTCTTGCTTTGCATCTTTCTAGGCTTCCATCTGCATTTAGCTTGACCTTATAAACCCATTTATTCCCAATTGCTTTCTTTCCGGTGGGAAGGGGAACTAAGTCCCAAGTATGGTTATCAGTTAGAGCTTTGATTTCCTTATCCATTGCAGATACCCATTCTGGTTTAGAAGATGCTTCTGCATAGGAAATAGGTTTCTTGATATCAAAAGAGGGAACAGACAAGAAAGCTTTGTGTGAATGAGGGAATGATGAAAAATCAACCAAATTGCACCAATGATGTGTAATGGAAGAGCTGTCTATTGCCATGTTACAATGATAGTCTGAGAGACAAGAGGGTGGTTTATGAGATCTGGTTGAATGTCTAAGAACGAGAAGTTCAGGTAGGACAGTACTAAGATCAAGAATGGTAGAAGAATATGAGTCATTTGGTGCAGTTGGAGAAGAAAAAGATTCAGATGATGGGGAAAGAGGAGAAAGTGGTGATTTAATAAGTGGAGATAGAGGTGGAGTAGTTGAAGGTGCAGGTGTAGAGATAGGATTAAGAGTGGGAGATACTGGCAGGGCCGGCCCTAAACAAGTCCAAAATGGGACTCATAACAGGGCCTCCCTTTTAGAGGGGCCTCAAGTTCTAAAAAAAAGTTAAATCAGTAAAGCCCAAGACCCAGCAAAATGCAAAAATACTACACTTCATACGCGCATATTACCAGCAAAAGATTTCTCTCTCCTCACTCTCGATTTCTCTCTCCTCACTCTCGATTTCCTCCATAACTCCATTAACCACTGGATCTTTTTCATTCTTCAGATCTTCCTTCTCTCTCGTTAGTCGTTACCCAAATTGGAGAAATCAAGCCCCAAAAATTCAGGTAATTATACTTTTCTTAGTTTAATTTTGATTTTTTTATTTTCATGAATGCTTTTGTAAATACCAAATTATCCCAATTAAATAGGCGAATTGGAATTTCCCTTCAATTTATTTTTATTCATCTGTTAATTACCGCTTATATTGATGCGTGAATCGTTATTGTTATTTGGTTTATGCAGATTTTGGTGTTGGGGAAGGACTGACTTTGACGAGTTGGGGTAGTGAAAAAGGTGAAGTCTTTAATTTGATATTCAGGTAATCTCTCTCTCTCTTTGTCGACACCAATTCATACTTCACTTAAAACTCATATCTTTTTTTGTTGAAATTTTTTCTTTCATTTTGAATTTGTAATTTGTAATTTGTAATCAGGGTGTAGATTTTATCTGCTAAAATTCTTGCCTTTTGAATATGTTTTTAAATTTCATATCTTTTTCTTTGTCTCACTGCTGATGTAATTTGGTAATTAGGTTTTAGATTTCATCGAAATTGGTTGAATTTGCTGTTTAAGTTCCTACCTTTTTGTTCTGTATTTTACCAATTAAGTTGTAGTATTTGTTCTTGGAGGGTGGGGCAGTAGAATTATAACACGGAAATATGAATAAAGACTTTGGCTTTGAGGAGGGTTTGTGACTAATTTTACCATATATTGTAGGTTATAAGTGTTAAAGTTTGTAGTTCAGCATTAAATTTGAGTATTATTTTGCTGATTGCTTTAGCTGTACCTATTTATGTTGTAAATGTAAGAATGTTATGCATGAGCAAGGTTTATTTTTGTGGTATATGGTGGTAAGAGTAAAATGCAATCTTGTAGTTTTAGATGAAATTATTAGAATGATGTTGGATATTAGTAGTTCTAGGTTGTATAGCCTGCATTATATTTAGGTTGAAATGATTAGAATGATGTCGGACCATTGTATGTGCCTTTGAATTTTTTTATATAGAGGCCTCATTTTCAACTTTTAGCACAGGGCCTCCATATTGTTCGGACCGGGGCTAGATACTGGGTAGGGATCATCAGTGAAGAAGTCATATGTGGAGCTAGTAACAAAAATAGGATCAGGAACTGAGTTGGAAGGTGAAGTTATCAGATGGAAAGGAAAATGTCTTTCATAAAAAATGACATCTCGTGAAACTACCACTGTGTTTGTTATTAAATCCAGAACTTTGTAACCTTTCTGAGTTACTGAATAGCCCAAGAAAACACCAGGATGAGCTCTAGGTTGAAACTTGGATCTTTTCACTCTGGTTGTTGAGAGGTAACAGAGGCAGCCAAAAACCTTGAGATGAGTGAGCAGAGGATCTTTCTGGAACAATTTAACATAGGGAGTGGCATATTGAAGACTTTGGAGTGGCATTCTATTAATCAAGTATGCTGCACATATCACACTATCTCCCCAGAATCTATCAGGCACTTTAGAGTGGAAGAAGAGAGCCCTAGCAGTCTCTAAAAGGTGTATGTGCTTGCGTTCTACGATGCCATTCTGCTGAGGAGTGTCTGAACAACTAGTTTGGTGAAGTATTCCTCTCTGTTATATCCTTTTCATATCACCTTCTCCTAATTCCTTAGCATTGTCTGATCTTACACAAACAACTTTGCTATTGAACTGAGTCTGAACATAATTGAAGAAAGTATCCAAAACATGCACACAATCGATTTTGTATTTCACAAAATGAATCCAAGTGAAACGAGTGAAATCATCTACTATGGTCGAAATTGATTACAACCTTGAATGAGTTTTGGTCTTATAAGGACCCCAAACATCAATGTGAAGCATTTCAAATGGTTTGGTAGTTTTAATACTACTAAGGGGAAATGGTTTCCTAGTCTATTTAGCAGCAGGACAGACTTGACACACAACATCATGTAAACATGCTTGCAAATTACAATCAGGTAATACATGTTTTATTTGAGAAAAGGGTAAATGTCCTAAGCGTAGTTGCCACAACTTAGCATTATCTACAGCAGAAAAACAAGGAGTGATTAAGATATCAGGAGTGTGTACTGGTGCAGCTTCCACATTGTAAAGCCCAGCTGTCAGCTTACCAAGAGGCATTAAGGGATCTGTCTGAGAGTGGTCCTGAAGAAAGCACTCATCATGAGTAAATATGATCTTGCAATGCAAATCTTTGCATAGTTTATGAACAGAAATCATATTAAAATGAAAATCTGGAATATGGAGAACATTATGCAACATAATGTCTTGAGTCAAGTATACTGAACCAATGTGCTTAACAGATATTTGTCTGCCATCAGGTATGGTTATGGTGTGGTGAGGATTAGTGACAGGGTGATATGTATGAAAAAGCTTCAGATTAGAACAGAAATGATCCGTTGCGCCACTGTCCATCAACCATTCAGTATTAAAGGCTGTAAATAGGCAGTAATTACCTGCTAGAAGAGCATGGCTTGGTGTCTCAGCTTTGTCCTTAATAACAGATTGTTGTTGTAGTAAAGATATGAGCTGGTTGAACTGATCCACTGAGATAGAATTTGGTGTAATAGAGTCCACTGAACCAATTCCATCTGAAGAAGGAGCCAAGGCTGCAACTCTTTTGTCTTTAAACCCTTTAAAACCAGGTGGATAGCCATGTACTTCGAAACACCTCTCTAAACTATGTCCGGGGACTTTACAGTGGGTACAGTAGTAGTGCGAGCCAAGTCTCTTTTGTCCACTGATATTCTAAGATTTGTTGTATCCAGGGGAATCATTACTGCCAAATTTTCAAGAAGAATTGTTGTATGACTTGTATCTGTTACTTCCATCAACAGCAAAAGCAAGAGATTCAGTATTTGTGGAGAGTTGTGCAACCTCCTTGTGTCTTTCTTCCTGAGCGAAAATTCTATAGGCTTGAGCTACTTTAGGAAGTGGTTTGGTCATGAGAATATTGCCTCTAATAGTTGAAAAACTATCATTGAGTTTCATCATGAAGTGGATTAATTTCTGTTCTTGATCTCTTGTAAGAATATTCTGTGTCAAATTGCAAGTACATTTGTGGCAGGTGCAGTAAGGTAAGGGATTAGCATCATATATCTCATCCCAAATAGTCTTCAGTTGTGTATAAAATTCAAATATACTAGAGGATCCTTGAGTTGTTTCAGCAAGTTTCCGTTCTAGAGAAAAGATCTGAGCCATAGATGAGAAACCAAATCTTTCTTCTAAGTCTTGCCATATTTCTCTAGCTGTTTCAAGAAACAGAACACTCTTTTTGACAGTCTGATCCAAATTGGCTAGCAGCCAAGAAATCACCAAGTTATTACAACGCTCCCAAGCAACATATTCAGTTGTACCAATTTCAGGAATCTCAAGACTTCCATCGACAAACCTCAATTTGTTCTTAGCAGATAGTGAAACTATCATCGAACGCTTCTAGTCATTATAGGCACTGCCATTGAATTTAATAGAGACTATCTGAGTATTATTTGCATCCAAAGGATGTATGTGATATAGGCTTGTAGGATCTTGATTTAGAGACAAAGTAGAATTAGGTGTATTAGCTTCAGAATTTTCGACGACCATTTTTCGAAATTCGAAGATGTTTTGAAGAAATGATCTCAAACAATCAAGATTATAGCAGGATTTTGATCTAAATTTAGAGAAGAAGAATTGAATGAGAAAAAAAAAACTCAATTCAATATCAGAAAAGATGAAGCAATCACCAGAATTTGACTCGCTGCTCAGTTCAACAATTCGGAATTGCAAGAACAGATGTAATTGTTTTCAACAATCAACTCACAATCAATCGAAACACGGAAATTCAATCAAAGAATTGCAAGAACAGAAGAAATGGAAGATTTACACCTGAATTTTAGGGTTTCGGACTTCACGAACACGACGAAGTATATTTGCAGAAGAAATTTCCAAATTGATGCGGAATTCAGCGTCAGAAAGAAATGAGCTAAGATCGCAGATTCGATTCAAAGCTCTGATACCATGATAATTTGTGAAAATCAGCTCATTTTATGTAGAAGAAGTTCGAGAGAGAGAAAGAAGAAATAGAAATTTCGGTATTTTTATTTCGAGAGAATCAAATTAACATACAAGAAGAATGAACTAAAAAAGTATTTATACGAGAGGAGATAACAAACTTGAGTAACTAATCTCTAGCTAACTAACAAAGGGGAAGGAAGGAGTTTGTTATTTTTGTAGAGAGAAGTATGAGGCTAACTAACAAAGGGGAAGGAAGGAGTTTGTTATTTTTGTAGAGAGAAGTCTGAGAAGTCTCATACTTCAATACACTGCCACTTTGTTCCAGATAATTTTATCCCAATGAAACTTTGGAATCACCCGTGGCCCACCACTCCATTATAAAGTAACTTAATATACTCCTTTTCTTTGAGTTAAGCTAAAAGTAAGGTCCTAAACTTTGCCAAAAGTTAGAATTAAGGACCTGAAGTTTCAAAAGGTAGGTTTAAGGACCTCAAAAGTAACTTCTGTTACTTTTCCTTGACACGGTTACTTTTAGGCTAAATGCAATTTTTAGAAAATGCAAAATAAAATAAAAGCCATAAAAAAATAATTTTCTCTCCTCTCACCTATTATTGTAATTTCTCTCTCCTTTAACAATGGAATATCATCCTCATCCACTGTACATATCATCTATCAAGTACCAAAAATTCCATAAAAGCCAAAAGTGAAAATGGCTAATATTTTGACGAGAATATATAACATAAAATTATTGATTTTTCTACCAAAAACCTAAAGGGAAATGTTCACATATTTCTCTGATTGTATTACTTCTGTTTTTTTTTTTTTTGAAAAATTATTGATTTTTCTGGTTCTTGAATTTTTATGCCTTTTATTTTGTTTAGCATTTTTTAGAAATTGCATGTAAGCTAATCATACTAAAAAAAAAATCATCATGAAATTCTCTATAATCTCAAAAACAAAATGAATTAAACTTAAACATAGAAATTAAACATATTAGTTCTCACATATATCCACTAGAGCATATAAATCATCCCATGGTTTGTAACAAACAACATATTAAATCATACTATCATCCAATCCTCAAAATCTGAAAAAAAAAAATAGTTTACATAAGAAAACTAATAAGTAAATTCTGAATTATTAACCAATAAATGTAAGCTACAAGTTTTAGATATTAAAATTACTCTTAAAACAAACTATCAAAAAAAAATACTCTTAAAACAAACCTTCAAATCTTCTAGAAGATCGAATTTTTTGTGTCCTCAAAAAAGATTAATTTGTCCCCAATCATTTTCTTTTACTCTTCTTATCTGCTTCTCAAATTCAGAGAAGGTAATTTGATGCTAAAAATATGAAATTATGTGTTTAATTGGATGACTTTTGGGTGCAAAGTTGATATGGATAACTTTTGGGTGCAAAGTTGATATGGATTAATTTAGAGAGGTGGGAGAGCATTGTAATTGTAATTGAGGATTAGAATTATAAATTACTATGCACAAGAAAAAAAATCCAAGATAATACTCTTCTTTAGAGGTTTAGAGGATTTGTTCATTTAATTTTGTCATCAACATACTTAAGTATTGAGAATCTTAGAACTTGGGTTTGAGCTCCATCAATGGAGTTTTAGAGTTGAAGACTGTAAAGAGGGAGGAAGACAGAGAAAAGGATAGAGAAAATAATTAGGTGTATTTTTTTTTTTTTTGCTATTTTATCTATTTTTTAATTCACCAAAATGTCTAAAAGTAATGGTGTCAAGGAAAAGTAACAGAAGTTATTTTGAGGTCCTTAACCCTACCTTTTGAAACTTGAGGTCCTTAGCTTAACCCTAACTTTTGGCAAAGTTCAGGTCCTTACTTTTAGCTTAACTCCCTTTTCTTTTAAAAGTTCTTCTATTCTAAATCAATTTTCTCTACTAAAAAGATTATGAATAAAAATAACAAAAAAAGGTAGGGAGTAATAAACAATTAGCATCAGTTTCTTCGTAATATCACAAGTCGTTTCCCAACATCAACTACTAGTCCTAGGTGGCTGTGGCTGATAATGCCAGTACGCCACCGAATCTTGTCCCTAATTTTAGACCATATTAATTCATTTTATCCTAAGGTTGTCCTGATATATGTCATCATTAAAAATTCATTTTAAGACCACATTCTTACCCATTGGCTTATAATTTAAGTATATAGTACTAGTATTTATTTGAACGGATAGTGAATGTTTTAACTTTTGTTTTCAAAAAATATGGAAGTTACTTTATTAACTAAAAAAATTTGGTAGTTTTTTTGGGGGAAATCTAGTAGTTACATTAGAACTTTTTTTTTAAAAAAAAGTTCCCCCATATACATCATAAGTTATCCTAAATAATAAAAACATAAGGGTATTTTAGGAGAATTACCCATATATATATAGTAGATATATCTACTTTTGAGTTACTTTTGCATGAATGCATATGGGTGGAGTCAGAGCAACTTACTAGATAGAGAATACCCTTTTTAAAACATTCAACTAGTTTTTAGGTTTGGGCTACGTCCAGGTAATTATATCTTTCATTTATTACTATTTTACTTTAAAATGATAACATCAAGTATCACTTAGTTTAATTGTTAAGACTTTAGTATATATGCTTGTGATCACTGAGTCGAATCCTATACAACGCATTTTCTATTTTTTGGGAAATTCTACATGGTGGCCTCCTTGTAACACCCCAAAATTTCAAATGCGAAAAAAAAAGAAATAATAATATATTTAATAGGACGATGGCGGAAACATCGTCTTCTGGGAATGTCACTACTACAAGAATAGTGTTTAAATAACTAAGTGATAAAAACAAATATAAGTAAGTACTATAAGTAAATTAATTACTTAGATTAAAATCGAAATGAGAAAACTATATCAAACTAAAGAGAAGTCTAGAACTAAAACCCCTAATAGATTACTTCTCGCATCTCAACCCGAGCCCAAAATCAAAGAAAATCCCCATCAACAAAACCTGCAAAATATACAACAAATATCCACAATCAGTGGGGAGTAACTAGCAGTTCTCCCAGAACAAAAGCAATCAAAGTACGATTCAGAGATAGATTAATAAGAAAGGAAATCATACAATCATTATAACAATAAGATGCATCTAAAAACCATAACGTTCATAGGTAATACAAGTGATCATCAATAATAAATAAACAAGATATAGCGAGTGAATAAAATCTAGAATACATAAATAGTAATAAATCAAGAATACAACAAGTTATTGAGTCAGAAACCGAACGCCAGTGAATCGCAATTCACTTCCTAAGGTTTGTCAGATCGCAATCTCTAGGTCAGTCTATGGGCTTACGTTCCCCACTGCCTGTGTCTAAGAATGGCCAAACTCCCGATGCAGGGTAGAACACGCAGAACTCCCTGACCTCTCGGACGACAACAATTAACCCAGGTGTACCCCTAGTTCGCAAACCAGGTGGTTGGCATGTTCTTCACCGGGGACTACATCTATCAATTTAGCCAATTTCAGCAATTTTAACATCCGTTTAATAATTATTATGCAATTTAGCCAAAAACGCACAAAACACCAATTAAATCAAACAAATACCAAAAATCATACGAAAATTATCTTTCTCTTTACAGTAATCACACAGCATGCATCAAGTATATTCATGTCAAATTTCGTCAATAATTTCATTCAAAAAGTATTTTAAATAATTTCTAGCGTAATAATCTGATACCGAATAATACCCTAATCACTATGGTTCTAAGATAACTACTACTTACCTGGAACGTCGGGAGGAGAGCTGAGTCTAAAGAGATAGTTAAGAGCTACGCATACAATCCAATTCCTCTTCTAACCCCAAAGCACAACGAACGAGAAATGTAGCAACAAGTCACTAGGCATTTTCTTCTTGAACGTTGAAAAAAACTCATTTCACACAGCTCTGTTCCGACCATGATTCCCGGTGATCAAAAGGTCAGATTCTAAATCTCTCCGGTCAGAGTGTAGAACAAGGTGTTATAAACATTCTGTCAAAATTTAAAGACGATCCAACGGTTAGATCTCCGGCTACGGTTACTTTCGTGAAGGTGTGACAGGAAAAACCGGGTTGAACTTTTCTATTCTTTTCCTCTTCCTTTTCTCTCTTTCTTTTCTTGAAAACGGTGAGGGTTAAATGCAAATGATGCTGAACTTCTTTTAATAAAAATCAGAATTTTATGGCAAGGAAAAATGAAGGGTTTAGGAGAAATGATTAGGGAGGTTATGGGGGTTACAATCTACCAAGAGTCAACAATTAAAAGAAATGAAATAAAAGAGGAGAAACTTCTTCGAACCTTCTCCCTCCCCATAGCCAGCTGTCCAAGCCCAAGTACACCAAGAAGATTTCGGCCCAAATCATCAAAGGTCCATGCATCAAAAGTCCGTCACGCGATAAATCAATAAATTCCTAAATCGCGCCTAAACTTTGAAAATACTTAATAATGAAAATAACTCTAATAAATTATATTATAAATACAAATATAATAAACACATTAACACGCCACATGCGATGTAACATTTCATCACCCAAGTCGGTCCAACAACGTTACAAAAACGCTACACGACAAAACTCCATCCTAAACGCCTAAACAAATAACGAAATTAATATAACCTTTAAAATAAATAACTAACAACATAAAATAAATATATCACAACATATAAATATATATACACATTTTCACACACGTTCCAAAATAATCTAAATAATAAAATATTTATTTTTACGAAAAATATCATTTAAATGTAAACAAACACCAAAAATAAAAGAGTGAAAATTTATTGTCAAAAAAAAAAAAAGGGTGAAAATTACGGGGTGTTACACTCCTACTCTGAGTTTTTCTACTTGGTGGCAGGCAAAAAAAAGATTTATACAAATGACACCATACTTTAAATAATTATACATAGTGACCCTAATTCACTTTAAACCTAGCTAATCCATAATTCTAAGTAAATTTATTAACTTACCCTCTGGTAATTATCATAAAACAAGAAAAAACCCTCCCCCATCGATTTTTAATCACGTTTTCCTTCTCAAAAACAAAACACTCTTTCTCTCCTCCACACTTCTCCCTCCCAATTCATCCTCTACCTTAGCTTGAAATTTATACCTACGTACATTTCTTGCTCGTCTGATGGCTTGCCTGACCGTTGTTGAGAAAATTGGTATTATTACCCTCAATTTGTCCTTAATTTAACCAATTGAACAATTTAACAAGAATCCCCAAATTTAACCTAGAATTTCCAATTCTTACATAGCATCTTCTTCCACAAAAACGTGCTTTTCAATTGAGTCGAAGGTGAAGGGAAATGGAAAACGTGCTTCAGTTTTGATTTAAGTGTTGATTTCATGTTGTTCATCTTAAGATAATCTATCCAACACAAAAGCTCACACATCAATTTGGTAGAGCGTTATATAGAGACACGAAACTTGCAGGTAGATTGATGCATAACACATTCCACAAGGGTGAATTTACTTTGGCTGTGCGGTCTTGCTCCATGCGCACGCTGGTTAGCAGCATAACAGAACACCACTAAATCATGAGCAACAGTTGGATTTCTGGCCCACAGGCTGCCCACGAATTGGTACTGTTGTGGGTCTCATAGCATTAGATGCTGGTTGGCTTGCCACTCATACTCTCATGTTTAAATGAACCCCTTGTGATAAATTAGATGTTGCATTTTGATTAATAGTGGGTTCTCATTCTAATGAAATTATAGTTATCTCGATTCTGATGTTCAAAAGCAATAGACATATTTTCTCAAGTCTATATCTTTTATCAGAAATTCAGAATGATGTAACAAACAACAAAATGATACTAAATGGGTATGAGTCTACTCTAGGTTGGGGTTTGAAAGTGTCTATCTTAATGTTCTATGATTAACAGTGGGATGAGAGCAGACAGGGGAAGTTGAAGAAATTAGGGTGATCAGAAACACGAGGGATAAAAGGGTTTTGGGTTAAGAATTAGGATAATTAATTTAGGGGTAGGTTAGTAATTCACCTTTATTTGGGTGGTTAGCTAGGTTTTAAGTGGATTAGGGTCATTATGTATAATTGTTTAAAGTATGGTGTCACTTTGTATAAATTTTTTTTTTTGACCTGCCACCCAATAGAAAAATTGAAAGTAGGAGGCCACCATGTAAAATTTCCCCTATTTTTTTATTGTATGTTGATTACATGGTATTAAACACTCTAAGGGAAAGCGTCATGCGGCGTTGGTCCTTGTTTAAGAATGCCTTTTAATATATTAGAATAGATAGATTGTTTTTTTTGGGAATATTTTCCAATTTATAGCTCAAAGAACTGAAAAATACAAAATTCATTTTCAAAATTAAACTTGTCATAATTATCGGGAACCGATCAGTTGAGATTTGTAGGAATTAAAGAGGATATCACAGACAGATGTGGAGAGTAGGATAGCGTGGTCAAGAAGTACCTTCACAATCTGAAGCAGAATTAGATCATAAACATGAACAACCAAAACCTACAACACCAACTGGCGTTCCTGGTGGTTGATGAGGATTGAGGACAACAGACCATAGCAATTCCTTTGCACAACTAAGAAGTAAGAACCACCGCTACTAGCTCATAAACCACCAAGCACAACTGCTACCGGAAGCTCCTCTATTGGCTAATACAATAACCCTAATCATCTTCATCATTGAGCTGCTAATTAATTCAGGTAATAATCCATGTCAACAAAAAGAAGTCACTAATATAACACTACTTTATTAGAATATCTACTGAAAAGTCTACTTTTCATTGTGTAATGAATGATTTTGTTTTATTTTTTAGTCGATAGGAGAAAGAAGTATTTTTATGATCTAGTTTGACCTCAATGATACCTCAGGCCTCAATGATACTACTAATAGAATACCAACAGAGCTCCTTAATTCTCTCCTCCAAGAAACATTACAGGGCAAAAAACACACGGCAAGTGTCAAACTTTCGTTTTCAAAAAAAAAAAAAGTGTCAAACTTTGATGGATTTATGGGACTTCTGTACGGCCCATCATAGTCTTCTACACAAGAGACTTCACAGGTGATACTAACTAAAACATGAACAGAAACCACATTTGCGAAAAACTCAGAATGTATTCGCAATTGATAATAAAGCTGAACCACAACACTAATCACGCTACTGATGCCTGATTGATGATTTCATTGATTTGCATTCATCTTCTGTTCATTTGCACTTCGGACTCAGCTCAACCTTGCCTCCATTTTGTCGATAGCTTTCTCTATAGCCGGCAAACTCTTCTTGAAGGTGGACCACTGCTCAGCGGATAAGCTAATTCCTGAAAGTCGAACCGTTAATCATAAATATATTAATGAACCAAAACAATTAAAGCACATTACTTTCCTAAACTGTTTACACAATAGCAAATGAATCCCTAGAAGCCACATGACAATACATAATGTTAATACAATGAAACAGGTTTCCTTGATAAGAACCCCTTTTAATAATATTGTTGCATACTCTGTAGCTTTTTGTTCCCTACACTTGTTTTTGCACTCTCCAATCCACACCTTTAACTATAGGAAGGTGTCTGGAAACACTCCTGTAAAATTGGTACCTTGAGATCTACATTAATACAAGTCTAATAAGATGCCACAATTCTGTATGTAGACTATTCCAAATATAGGCGAAGTTTTGCATATTTGACAATAAGATTCTAATTGTGAACAACGAAAAAAAAAAAAAAAAGGACTTCATTTGGTTTCAAAGTTTTCGTCCCGCCTGCCAAGTTCTATGCCATCCTTGTTTTCAATTGAATATATTTGCATAAACACAATTTTTTAAGATTATTTTTACCTAATTTGATGCCTTAGAAACAAATAAGTAAGAAGAACAGCATTTTCCAGGAAATGCAAACGATTAATGTTTTTAGGACTTAGCAAGGTAACGAGCTAAGGCCTCTTCCAAATTGATGTAGATGATACTGAGAAGTTGAGAGGCTCAATTACTCAAATTGAGCTTGACAAAGATGTAACTATGTAAGATAGAGAGTTACATTTGCCACAAACTTGCAAGGAAACACAGATCATAGCTGTGACATCTACAGCAGGTACCCTGAATATAATATTAGGGATCATTCCAGATCAGATGCTCTCCAACTCATCATCTTCATCTAAGCTTTTTAGAAGCTCAAAGGGTTAGGAGAGATAGTGTACCTCAGCATATGCCAGATTTTAGGTTTTCTTTGTTTTTCTTTTTCTTTTTGGGAGTCAGGAACGGGGGAGGGGGGTGAAAAGAGATACATTATGCAAGAATTAGATTTCAGCTTAGACCGCTGAATTACAGATCTTACTCTGCTGGTCACCAATAAGTAAGGAGGACATTTACTGCAGCTTTAAAAAGCTCATAAATTCCCCTTTAAAAAAAAAAAAAAAAAAAAAAAGCTCATAAAGTCTTTCATGCATAAATATGGGTAAGATAAATGGAAAGGCAACTATGACAATCTCAATCTCTTCTTAGTGATTACTAATAGAAGAAAGAACACAGGATAGGATTTCAAATTGGTTCCTATTTTGGGAATCACAAACCACCCAAATTGGTTAAAATTAACAGTTTGGTGCAGTGCAAACACTGGGAACTTGGGAAGACTTGCTGGTCATTATCATGAAGCTAATAACACTAGTACAATATATTAACAACTTCGGCAGGACCAACTAAAGATAGATAATAGATGACATACACTAAATGACTGCTGTAGTGCTGTATACAAAATAGGATTCTGTCAAAGCCCAGACAGCACATCACTTAACTGCCTACCAAGATTAACCACTACACACAAGAGATATGAAAAACACAAAAAATTCACAACAATATTGAAACAGGAAATTCCAGAATGGCCAGTGACATTGCAAACTTTTAAGCCATTATTGACATCTTGCTGACTGATGCAGAGGCTTTAGAATTTAGAAACAAAGACATAGCCACCAAAGAAAAATATCACAATATTGATAATTCAATTCAATCTAGGATCATTCGGATATCTTGATTAAATATCCGAAAAATTCAAAACTTGAAATACCAGAATAAATATCCGATTTTTCAGATCGAATTTTTTAACAGCCCTAATACCAGAATAAATATCATTAATATCGGCATGTAAGTTTCAAGACCGCAAAAGGAACATAATCCATATTCGATGATTCATTATGGACCTCCTTGAATTTAGAAACAAAGACATAGCCACCAAAGAAAAATATCACAATATTGATAATTCAATTCAATCTAGGATCATTCGGATATCTTGATTAAATATCCGAAAAATTCAAAACTTGAAATACCAGAATAAATATCCGATTTTTCAGATCGAATTTTTTAACAGCCCTAATACCAGAATAAATATCATTAATATCGGCATGTAAGTTTCAAGACCGCAAAAGGAACATAATCCATATCCGATGATTCATTATGGACCTCATTGCCACTTTGCTCCATCCAAATTGTATATCTAGGTTAGTTAGAGCACCTAAGTGCTTTGCCAAATCCCCCCCCCCCTAATGATTTATCTCAAGTAACTCTCATATTTATTCATTTGAAATTTTTTTATAAAAAACTCTTTTGTTTGCGAAACCAATCACCCTGACAATAACAGGATTCATAAATTTAGCAGGATAATGATACCATTTATTGAGGAGCTGGTGGCCAGGGGAGGCAGGCGATTCGAGTAAGATTTTCACCTCAGGTATCTATCTCTCTAAGACTCTTACCAGACACTCCACACGATTATAGACACTTGACACTTCCATATGGACCGAAGTGTAAAAAGTTGCAGCACCTAAACAAATAGACAGGCTGACAGGTACCCATGTCTTAACACTAATAATTGAGTCTTGGTAACATAGGGTACATTGGTACAAGTAGCACAACAACTCACATATAAGAATCATTCACAAGAACAATTGATAAGAATTTCCTCACTGTGGATGCCAACTAGCATAGTTAATTAAAGTTTAGAGGAGTACTTGCAAACTAAGATCGAATCTTGTCTATATCTTTGCCCTTTATGGCTCCCTAAACACCAAAACCTATACAGACCTCCTTACAATCAGCTCCATCATAATATGCACTGTGGATTAGGAATCTTTAACTTAGTTCAGCTTCAAGGACAGCACATGGAAAATAGCGAATTTGAAATGATATCATTACAATTACAAAAGATCATTCGAAATAAAGACGGTTGGAGGAAGGAAGATTTACACACAATCAGCACAAGTACACAGCAAGAGCATCATAATCGTAAGCAGCGCATAAAACAACGAGCAGCAGAGACCAAAAGCATATGCAACAGCACATATCTAGCAATAACATGATACTAGATAGCAGCAAGAAACAGCTGGAAGTAAAATTGTAGTGTAATACCTTTAGAGGTAGGACGAAATTTTCCATCCTTCTCGTAATATTCCCTAATTGACACCAATGTCTTCCCTTTGAAATCTTGAACCGTCACTCTTCGCTTATCCGACAACTGCACGAACAATTGATCCAATCAAAAGCCATTCTAATAAAACCCTAAATTCTAATCGACTTGTTCAAAGCTAAGGAATGTAAGTCCAATAAAAAAACTGATCAATTTAAAAATTCAACTGGAAAATTAAATCATTTCAAGCCACAATTACACAAACACCTCATCTCCGACAAACTAGGGTTTACGATAATCATAATTTTCTTCAAAATCAAACTACACAATCTGCAAAATTTCGAAAAAAATTAGGGTTTAAGAAATTAAAAGCAAGAGAAACTAACTCGACATATGATGAGATCGCCGTCATCATCGTACTCTTTGCCATCAGAACGTCTGTTATTACTCTCTTCTTCTTCTTCTTCTTCTTCTTCTTCTTCGACTTCACCACCTCCAGCAGCTCCTTCAACGGCGTCGTTTTCCTGCTGTTGCTGTGCTTGTTGCTGAAGATAACCTTCGACAACTTGTCGGACAAACTTCTTACGAGAAGGTTCTGAGAGGTCGATGCCGAGTTTTTCACCGGCGAGTTTGCGAACGTCGAATTCCGACATCTTTACCATGTCGACGCTTCGAAGGATTTCCAATACTGTTTCTTCTACTCTTTCCTTCATTGCAGCGTCCATTTTGGCCTTATTTTTTCTCCGTCTCCTGCCGTGAATTTGATTTGATGTGTTTTTTGTGATTGTTTTGTTCGCAGCTCTGTACTGTTATGGATGATGTTAGGCTCCGTTATAGGAAGGAGGGATCGTGGATGCAAATTCATGGGGAACTGTGCTGCTGTGTTCACCGGGTTGACACGTACCCGAATTTTTTACAGGGTTGGGTACTAAACTTCGTGGGATGATAAACCACTAACAGTCAATCCACTATCCACTATCCAGGGTATAATTGTAATTTTTTGGTGGGGAATGAGTTAGGATAATAGTACTAAAAAGCAAAAAGAAAGTAGTAAATTCCCTAAAAGAAGAAAGTGACAAGTAATATATTTCACGCAGCCCTCCTATTTTCTCACTCTCTAAATTTTTTTCAGTCACTACTACTAGAATTCTTGAAGGGTTTCTAATGAAAGAACTTTTTGTAAAGCTATTACAAAAATTTAGGAGAGATGAAGAGCAAAGCAGGCGAAGGAGAATGGGTAGACTGAACTCTGAAGTAATGAAATTGTTTAAGTTGGATGAAAAATTGGGGCGAGTAATAATTTGTAGGATTCTTTTGTCAAAAACTACCTATTAATTACAACTTTTTGAAAACAACTAGCTAATAGGTCTAATTTTTAAAACAACTACCATTTATCATGTTTTTTTTCTTGTTAGCACTACCAATACACGGTAAACTTTACCATTAGTAATTAAATGCGGTGGGCCCACTTGACATTTCCCTCCATTTTAAAAGTCCTTATTTTTTATTGCTAAAAAAATGTGTAAAATATAAATTTATGGATTTTTTTGTCAAAAACTACCTATTAATTGCAACTTTTTGAAAACAACAACTTTTATCATTTTTTTTTTGTTAGCACTACCCATACATAGTAAACGTTAGTAATACCGTGTATTGGTAGTAGGGCTGTTCATAATGATCCGATCCGCGATCCAGTCGATCCGATCCGAAAATTAGGATATCCGATCCTTTTTTGAGTTTCGGATATTTCGGATCGGATATCCGAAAAAAATCTGACCGGGTACGGATCACCTTTTTTGTGTTTTCGGATATCCGTAATATCCGTTTTTTTAAAGTATATTTTTTTTATATAAAAAACCTTAAACAATAAAACATTTTAAAGTGAAAAGAGACGATGTGACCTGTGAGGCTGCTCCCATCTCTCTTCACACGAGTCACGAGGGACGCTGTGAGGCTGCTGCTGCCAGACCACCACCTACCGGCGAGGCGGCGTCGACTCTGCTACGGCGATTGCTTCTCTAATCCGCAGCGCGATAAATGAGGTAATGTTTCGACGATTATACACTCATCTTCTGAATTGACGATTTGTCATTTAGATCTCGACTGTAATTCGCTCATCTCACTTCATCTTCTTTAATTTATGGACTGCATCTTTCCATCTTCTTTAATTTTTTGACTGGATGTTGTTCGATTTTTTCGTTGTTTTAATTTCTGCAACATATTATTCTCCTGTGTATTGTTGTTTCTTTTTTTTTTTATTATTATTATGTCTTCTTCTTTGTTTTAATGCTCAGCGATTTAAGTCTCAAACTCAAGATTATAATTTTTTTCCTTTTTTGTTTCTTCTTCTTTGAAATTCGATCTTGATAAATGATTGTATAACTTATTGAATTTGGACGGAGTAACGTACTAGCGAGTAAGAGTTGATTGAAGCATGAAGATGTTGGTCATTGAAATCGGTAACATTTAAAAGAACTTGTAAGCATATTACTATGATCTGCATTGAGACATTCTAATTTTAGGAATTAGGTGAAGAATTCACCTCTACAGTAGAAATCTGCAACTTACTGAGTTACTTCTTTGTTTTGTGGATTCAGTTTTTATTTGTTCTTTATTTTAAGTATTAACTGATTTTAATGGTTTATGTTTTGTTCTTTGTAGGTATGGAAGATTTGACCATTGGCTTGATGGCTAATATGGGCCTTTGGTAACATTAGTGTTGGGCTTAAAATTGCAAGAAAAACAGCCACGAAAAACCTTTAAAAATTCCAGTGTTAAAAAATGCTGGATATCCGTTATCCGATCCGAAAATTTCGGATATCCGATTTTCGGATATCCGCTTTTTTCGGATCGGATTCGGATCACTATTTTGCCGATCCAAAATTTTCCGATATCCGAAATGAACAGCCCTAATTGGTAGTGCTAACAAAAAAAACATGATAAAAGGTAGTTGTTTGAATAATTAGACTTATTAGGTAGTTGTTTTCAAAAAGTTACAATTAATAGGTAGTTTTTAAAAAAAAAAAAATCCTAATTTGTATTGCATTATAGAAATTGAGTTATGGTCTTATGGAGGACAACTTCAAGCTTTCAATGAAAGAAGAAAAAAAAAAGTTGTGGTTGCATCGTGGTTAGGGATGGAAATATCCAGTGGACGACCCGCTCACCCGCTCCACCCGCGTTTAAAAAGCGGGTGAAAACCCGAGATAAACGGATGAAAAGCGGGTGATGGATAACCGGGTGACGGATTCGGGTCGGATTCGGGTGAACTTTTTTCATCCATCACCCGACCCATCAACCATTTATCACCCGACCCATCACCCGTTTTTAATAAATAAAATATATACTTTAACAAAGCCCATATGCCAAGCCCAAAATTTACAACTCATTACTAACCTGATTCACTATCCCTCTTCACCACTCCCACCACCATCTCCATTCTCCGGCTCCCTCTTCGGTCTTCGCTTCTTCCTCGCCGGAAAATGACTAAGTCGCCGGAAAAAGAAGCCGATTCAGTAAATTATACTCCTCTTAATTTACTTTGTCAATTAAATTTAATATTTTTTGTAAGAATTTTGAGTATATTACGAATTTTCAATTAGATTGATGACTTTTTATTTGGTCGATTAAATGAGCGAGTACTTTTTGAAATTCGCCGAGAATCATCAGATGTTGGCATGTAATAGCTATGTTGACTGCTTGTGTTGAGTGTATTGATTAGAAGTTTAAAAATATCATGGCTTCTTTGCTGTGTTTTCATTTTACTAATCGAGATTTTCTATTGTGGCTTTCGAAATTCATATTCTCTACCTTTCTAGGACAGCTTTATAAACATCTAACATATAGATCCCAACACATACCGATGGTAGTGAATTTTGAGTTAGATTGATGTCTTTTGTTTGGTAGTGATTTTATTTTAAGAGCATGATGTTAGAAATTAGAATGTTTTTGGCTTGGAATGTTATATCAATCACAATTTCTTTTATTTATCAATCTGCAATACTTGTACATATGGTGAATTTGTTGATTTATTTTCTCGTATTTTAGGGAATGGAAGGTGATGAGAATCCTTCCATTTGAGCCTCTACATTGTTTGTTGTGATGCTGTGTAGCTGTAGACTTTGCTGTTTTTAGAGCTTCTAGTATGTAGAAGTTGTTGCTCCAGTTGTTCATGTAGTAACCTAGACTACTAGCAGCCAGTAGGACTTATTATTGTTATATCAATTGTTGAACTTAATCAATGCATCATGTAAACTTCAAAGACTGCAACTGCCATTTGTAATATTGTTGGATAATTTATTTATTGTACTGCAGATTATAGTTGGATACTTGGTTATTAAACTTTTCATATTTTTCTTTATTTCTACATATATACTATTTGATTTCACCCGTTAATCACCCGATCCATCCGTTTCACCCGGTTACAAATGGATGGATGGATTCGGGTGGAGATGGATGCGGGTGATGGATGGATCGGGTGGAGCGGGTGGATGCGGGTGATGGACGCGGGTGATGCTCCACCCGCCCCGAACCCGATCCATTTCCATCTCTAATCGTGGTGGTATGGTCAACTGGTATTGGGGGGGATTAATTTTGGGTAATTTATATTGCAATACAAACTAATTTGCTAGATACTATTTGCCAAATAATATTAGTGGGTATTGGGAAGTCAAATAGTCTATTAAATAGAAATATATGTATTCATCACATATGATATTTTATAACAAGAACAACACTTTATGAGACAAAAACAGAGGTTTCAATATACTCAACTAACATTGCCACTTGCCATGTAGTACTAAATATTAGATTAACTAGATTTTGCTTAACCCCATACACTACACGTCTACACCTAATGCTCAAATGTCAGAGTAATTATTAATTATATATTGTATGTTATTCTTATAACTATTTTTATATATATTTAAATAAATAAAAAGAATACATTACTCCAGTTTCTTTTGTTGTTGTAGTATTTTTTATTGGAAAATTTCAATATATTGTTCCTATTTTGAATCTTTTTACACATAGTTTAATTTTATGACTTAAAGTCTTCATTGATTTTAAGATGTAATAAATGTGTTCACTATTGAATAGTTGCTTTTACTCTTTTACTCCTCAACCTTTTATCTTATTGGTTACCAGACATAGATTAACTCAAAGGGCCGGTGTGGAATCTTTATTTTTAATTAATTTAATTATAATAGTGGAATCCTGCACATATTGTAATTGGATCTTCTAAACATATTTTGAGCATTCTTTAATGGTATAAAAATATAATATTCCGAACTATGTAGCAAAAGTAATCAATTTACATTGTATAAAAATTTAGGTTGTATAATAAAAATCAAAAATCTTATATTCCCTTATCCAAAACTCGTATTTATACATTACTCTATTTTTCAAGAAAAAATTAAATTAATGGCATGATATTCATAGATTGCGCGCTCTACACACTCTCGAAATCTTGAGGAGCTCTCTATACTCTCAAAAAGTTCTTATTTAAAAGATATAATAATTTAGATTATATATAGATCTCGAAAATGCTGCACAAAAATAGGGTTTCAATATACAAAAGCAATTGTTGATTGGGACTGAATATGATAATGATAGACAAAAACAAGGAGAACCTAAGCACGAACAGTGGTTTAAGATCACGTGCCCAATGCATCTCATCTCCAAAAAATTATAGTATACCAAAACAATTTTTTTAATGTTGCCCAGTATATATACTACCTCCGTCCCTAAATAATAGTTATACTTTTCACGCATGACGATGCACTACTTTGAGCCTTTATATCTTTCATTTTGTATTTGTAAAAAATATAAAAAGTCATATTCTAAAAATACATATCGAGACGAATCAAACAAGACCCCACATGACTATATTTTCTCTTAACCATAAATCACAATAGTCAAATGGAAATTTGTGAATAGTGTCAAAAGTAAAAGTGTAACTATTAAAAAAGAACGGAGGTAGTAGTACATAATTTACTTTGAATAAACATTGTGAATAAACATACAATTTAATAAGATCATGTACCCATTGCATTTGTATCAACTTAAGTTATTTGTTTTCTGGAATATAATAAGTGCATCCATATCAACCTAAGTTATGATATATTTAAGTTAAAATATACTTATAAATATAAGATTTACCTACAATTCTACACAACAAATTTTGAAGACAAGTTACTTATTAAAGTTGTTCTTGTGTGAGAGAACGGATGGAAAAGATGTAGTTACAGTTGTTGTTAATTATTTTCAAGGGTAATGTTCTAAATATAATAATCAAGTTAATGTTTATATAAGCACAACTACTGTTCTAGTCTACATATACTGAGTTTTTGTATTCCAATGCCATGTATGTACTATTATTCCGTGTGTTTGATGTGTCGTATTTTTATATAGATTTTAGTTGCATTTAGGTTGCATTATAGGAGCATTTAGATGCATTGTAGTTCATAATTGCATACTATTACTTAATCTCACGAAATATTACTCCTTTTGTGTGTTTTTGGTATTCTTTGATTAATTTCAGGTATTGAAAACATACTTGGAGTATTATTGGACAAGCTCGAGTACTTAGGAGCAATTGGAAGCAAGCTACATTGATAAGGATCGTTATGAACATATTTGAGTGCATTCTGGAGCTAAAGTGGAGTTGGAATTTAATGAAAGATTCGTGGAAATTGAATCATGTTCACTGTTTTATCCATAACTTTTGACTCGATGATTATAATGGGTTGATTCCAGCGGCATTGGAAAGTAAGCTTGAATATCTTTCCAAGGATAGGTTGCACGGCTCAAGGCGAGTTGTATTCTGAGAGATATGGGCTTCGCAAGTTGGCCCAGTTTGCCAGGAACTTCTAACGCGCACGCGATTTTGATAATTTCGGCCATTTAATGATTTATTTGGTTTCCTTATCTTGTAATTTAGTGTTCAATCACATGTAATGGGTGTCTCAATTGCAAGTGTGAGTATTTACATTTACATTTGGTTGTTGCAAATTAGACCAACTCAATGGTGCAAAAGAAGGACTTGCAATTTTGCAAAATACTTAGCTAGTTGCTTAACCATTGGAGCATAAAATGGAGTTTTGCTTTGCTAAGCAAATTAGCTCTACAGAGGAAATTGGCTTAGCCAAAATGTTGTATCCCACACAACAAATAACTTGTCACTAAGTCATAATTTATATATATAAGATAAAAGAAAAGGTGATTGTGGGACTTATTTAAGCGACAAAATACTTTAGCTAAACCACTACAGGGAAGTTGGCTAAAGATAGAACTAGCTAAGGATGATGATGTGGCATCTTTTAGCCATGTATCATTTTAGCTAACCATTGAAGTTGCAAATTCGTGTGTTTCTCAATTTTACTGCTAACCATTGAAGTTGCAAATTCGTGTGTTTCTCAATTTTACTGCTTTAGGTCATTTTACTTTTCTTCCTTGACTTCAAATTTCTAATGTAGATGAATTTATGACCTTCTAAGCACAACCGTTGTTCTAGTCTACATATACTGAGTTTTGTATTTCAATGCCATGTATGTACTATTATTCCTTCTGTTCAATCACATGTAATGGATGTCTCAATTGCAAGTGTGAGTATTTACATTTGGTTGTTGTAAATTAGTGTGTTTATCTTTTTACCGCTTTAGGTCCTTTTACTTTTCTTCCTTGGCTTTAAATTTCTTACGTAGATAAATTTATGGCCTTCTATATGAACCACTGTTTATGTAAGCATAACAACAGTTCTAGTCTACATATACTCATTTTTTTTATTCCAATGCCATGTATGTACTATTATTCCTTCTGTTCAATCACATGTAATGGATATCTCAATTGCAAGTGTGAGTATTTACATTTGGTTGTTGTAAATTAGTGTGTTTATCTTTTTACCGCTTTAGGTCCTTTTACTTTTCTTCCTTGGCTTTAAATTTCTTATGTAGATAAATTTATGGCCTTCTATATAAACCACTGTTTATGTAAGCATAACAGTAGTTCTAGTCTACATATACTCATTTTTTGTATTCCAATGCCATGTATGTGCTATTATTCCTTTTGTTTAATCACATGTAATGGTTGTCTCAATTGCAAGTGTGAGTATTTAAAGTCGGTTGTTGCAAATTAGTGTGTGTCTATTTTTACTGCTTTAGGTCCTTTTACTTTTCTTCCTTGACTTTAAATTTGGTTGTTTCAAATTTAAGTGTTTGTCTTTTTACTGATGTTGTAGGTCATTTTGCTTTTCTTTCTTGACTTTAAATTTATGACCCTCTATATAAACTACTGTTTATGTAAGTACAACTGCAATTATAGTCTACATATACTCAATTTTTGTATTGCAATGCCATGTGAGGACTATTATTGAGTATGTTCGTTAATGCAACTCTTAAAACGACTATTGATTACATATTTCGAAGCCATGTTCATACTAATAACAATTCATACTGATAACAATACATTTATGTAATACACAATACAATAACAAAACATATTTGGTAATACATGAAACTACCACAAAGGTCCTAAATGCAGATATTAAAGGTTGCGCTTTTGGTTTAGCATACTTTACTTGACAACATAATGGTAAACAACTAAAGCCATCAAACCGATAGTAGCGATAGATTTGATGTTGTTCTTTGTGTTCATTTTCAATAAGCATATGTTGAGACGACGAATCTCTTCCTTCAACAACCCAAATTTCCTTTTCATGACTGCGATTTTTGCTTTATACTCATATTGTTCTTCTTCGTTATCTGCGGAAACTTGGTAATCGTCATCCCATCTGAAGAACCCGCAATCGCTGTCCTGAATTTTGTGTTAAATGAAAAACAATGAAATCATTAATGTAGATGGAAAATGCAAACATTATTACATTTCGGCAAAGGAATTTTTGACTTACAGGCCACATTGGGCAGCCATATGAAATTTCAGACCGTAATTAGCCCCATTTTTAGTTTTCCGGATTACTGCTACAAGGTTATGATTGCACTGTATTGCAAATCTATTGGTTGCTCTGCGCAACGGGACCCACATGAGGCAGAGCGGCGGTCCTTTCTTTGCGCATCCTTCCAATGAGTTTTTCGCTTTTTAGGGTTCAATGAATTGTGATGGACACATGTAAATGGGAGAATCATATGATTTCATTTATAATGTGCTTTAATAAAATCTAAAATGGCTTTTCACATAATCAGACGACCGTTTTAGGATGTACATAGTAAATACAACTGATGAGACATGTTTTTGTTTTTAGACCCACTCAGAACGCTAACTAACACACTAAATGTACCTTCAAACTGTGGTTTTTATGTACACCATAACTCAGACGACAATGAATTTGGGTCATTGTGTTTATATGATAGTCAATAAAAACCAAATTGTACAGGTCATCATTGTTGTTAAATTCACAATTCGGATGTTGCAATCCTACGATCAGCATTTGCTAATGAAATAAGTCATTTGTAATATGTGTTAATTTTTAACATGCGGTTTCCACCATATTGTAGCATTACTATCTCTATATTACTGAACTGTAGGATTTTACTACGATCGAATCCTACCAACCCCTTCCCTACGATCCTCTTCACTTTACTTTACCCCCATCTTTGTGTTAACAAATAATAATGTGATGGTCGTCCACGTTTAAGTATTACAGTTGCATTTTTGTAATTGCAAGAACGTTGTTAATAATAGTATGTACATGGTGTTTTTATTGACACAAATACTGGTTTAACTTCGGTCGTACATGGTGTTTTTATTAACACAAATACTGGTTTACCTTCGGTCGTACATGATGTTTTACTAAAGTAACACATTTTCATTAACACAAACAGCGGTTTATCTGCATTAAATAGTGGTGCAATCAAGAATATTATAATTGCATCAAAGTAGTAATAATAGTATGTACATGATGTTTTACTATAGTAACACGTTTTTTTTACAAAGAAGTATTACAATTGCACGAAGTAGTATGTAGATAGTGTTTTATTAGACAGTAACACGTGTTGCTTGACACAAACAGCGGTTTGTCATCAATAAATAGTTGTTCTCATCAGGTATGCTATCTTAAATATTTGGTGAAAGTGGATCAGGTAAGACTCAAATCTGCTTGCAATTGGTTGTTATGTGTCAATTACCACCAAACATGGGAAGTGTTTTCGGTTCGTCTATTTACATACATAGCAACAATGTTTTCCTAGCCAGACGTCTTAACCAATAAGTTGAAGCAACCAAATCCAAATTGCAAGGATCAAGGGAGTACTTATCCATGGACAACTTTATGGTTAAACGTGTTGATAATTCTAATGAGCTTCTAGCTACTATTGATTCCTCCCGTATTCTCTGCAACGAAACGGCCTCTGGAAGCAACAACGTCCGCATGATTATAGTTGACGAACCAAATTATTAGTAAAATTTCAACCCTTAACTTAGGGCCTGTTCTCCCCACTTGTTTTCAGTTCAGTTCAGTTCCTAGATGATAATCATTACTATTAATTAGTTATAATTTAATTCAGTTCAGTTCAGTTGTTTTATGCCGAAAAGAACAGGCCCTTAATAGTTCAAGTTCTACATTTCATGTACTATATCACCTTTTCAAATTAATGTAATATTAATGTAAAAGTTTTATTACTTCAAGTAATTAAATATTAACTTCTTATTTTATAATTTCTTTTTCATATTTGGTGTCATCAATTACTTTGCGAAATGTACTTGTATTTAGTTAAACTTACTTTCATCCATGAAAGAGTGACTCTTCAAAATGATGAAAAAGCGCTTTTTGCCCGGGTGTGTTTGAACATTAACATCACAAAGCCTGTTCCTCGCTCTATTACAATGACTTCCGATTATGAAACTTCTGAATTCTTTCTGTCTTATGAGGGGGTCCATGAGGTCTGCCCTTTATGTGGGAGCAAGGACCACACTCTCTCGCTTTGTCCTTACAAGCCAGCTCCCTGCCTTGAACTGGTGGTTGCTAAGTTAAAGGCCAACAACCTTGAGCCTCCAGCAGCTCCTCAATCCGAGGCCGGTGAATGGTTCTTCGTGAAGCCGCAACGCGTAAGTAAGCCGAGGGTTGCCTACCGTTCTCCTTTCAAAGGCGGACGCTCCCAAGGCCCTCCACCATCCTCCTCAAAGTCCCCAACCAATCTAACTTGCAACGAAATCATCCTTGACAATGATGTCCTCCCTCCTACCTATGAAAACATCTCTACCTCTAATGCTTTTGCTTCGTTAGCTGAATTCCAGATTAACAACATTGATGGTGTCACTCTTAATCCCCCTATCATGAGCCCTATCCATGAGCATGATGGCCTTAACCTCGACCCCATTGAGGATGATATTGATGAAGCCTTTTTACAAGCCTTGGGTGTTATCCACCACAACCCCACCTCCAGCTTGACGCAGATATGACTGAAATCTTGTCCACTCCCTCTAGCCCCTCTGAGTCCTTTGATGGGGGTGTTGTGTCTGATGGTCAAAAGCGTAGGAAGCGAGCAGCCTTTGAAGATTCATCCTCTCCTAATAATTAATCAATGTTAGAACGTTGTTTTTTGGGTTCCTTTTATCTCCAAATGAGACTACTCTTACTTTCTTTATCATCTTAGATGCTACTGTTTATCCTATGCTGTTTTTATTTTCTTTAATTTAGTCCCAGGATCTCAATTCCTTTTTGAGTTAACTCCTTTACTTGTATTACTTGCTATAAATGAAATGGAGTTACTATTTTGGATTTTGCTTTACTGCTTGCTGTGTTATTGTTGGATCTCTTGCCTTCCACTTTTTACTGTATTTCTCTTTCGCTGCACTTTTTTTTCTTTTTGTTATCCAATGTTCTTGGCCTTGCACTTTCTTTTGGCCCTACACTTATTTCTGGACTTCTTTATTGTGCAACCCTTTTGCTCCAGTTTTTCAAGGACTTGCTGCTGGCATTACTTATAATATAAGCTGGACTTTTCAGCCTCTTATCCAAAGACTCCTTCCCTTGCTGAACTACACGAATGAACAGGCTTTCAAAACCTTAATGAACCGAGTGCTTAGACACTCGCTTTTCACAGGGGTGGCTTTACGCCCCCTGACAAGTTTGTTCTTCTTTGACAGGTGCCATTTTCTGAAGAATTTTGCACCTGATCTGGTTCTTTCAAACTACGAACCTCCTCCTTGCATCCCCAACCATTTCCTTCCTTGCAAGTTAATTGACAGTATCTTCTCCATGATACCACCTTATTTTTATTATAAGGGGCCAATGACTATTAACACGCCTATTTTAACATTATTATGAAAATATTAAGTTGGAACATACAAGGAGGGAAAAAGCCCCATGCTCTAAATGAATTAGTTTATTTAAAAAACAAATACAATCCCGACATCATATTCATTCTGGAGACACGAACCAATAATGCCAATAGTACAAAAATTTTTAAATCCTTATATTTCCAAAACAAGATTATTATTTATCCAATCAATCGGTGTGGGGGCATTTGGGTTTCTTTGGAATAATACGAACATAGTTGTTACGTCCCAATCTCTTCAACCCCGGCTTGCTCACCTAGACATCATCTATAAGCCTAATAACAAGATGTATTCCATCATTGGAACCTATTGCCCAGCACAAGATTCTGACAAGGACATTTACTGGGCCATACTATCTAACTATGTTTCCACTCTTTCTTTCCCGTGGCTTTTAGTTGGTGATTTCAATGAAATACTAAAATCTGATGACAAGATAGGAGGTCGGCCTCTAAGAATGACACAACTTTCAAGATTACCACAACTTCTTACAAATTGTGACGGCATAGACATCCCCTGCCTACAGAATGCCTTTTCCTGGAAAAATACGCAACAAAATTGTACTATTTATGAGCGCTTGGACAGAGCAATCTCGCACACTTCCTTCTTTAGTGACTTTAACGATAGTAACATTTTCTACGGCAATTTCACGGTTTTCGATCATGCACCCCTCATTTTCTCCTCCAATAAGGGGCAAATCTCAAAACCGCCTCCTTTCCGCTTCCAAAATTTTTGGACGTTAGACAACGACTCGCATAATATTGTTAAGAAAAATTGGATTGTTCCAATTACAGGCTCGCGTTTCTATCGTATTCAGCAAAAGCTTAATCGCATTAAAACTGAACTTAAAGCATGGGCTTAAACAAAGTACAAGCACACGTCCAATAAACTACTCCACAATGACGAAAAAATAAAAGAAATACAACAGAAACTATGGCTCCAACCGTATAATCAAATCCTTATTAATCATATTAATCGGCTCATTTTGCAAAGAGAAAAACTTGCTTTTTAACCAAAAAGCTTGGGGTCATAATGCAAGGAAAACTTGGCTCACCCAGGGGGATCGCAACTCTAGATTCTTCCATAATAGACTGAAAAAAACAATGGCCCACTTGACTATTTTTAGATTAAAAAATGATCTTAGCCATTGGATTGACTCGCATGACGCTCTTACTGCTCTTCTTTCAGATTCTTTTAAGAAACGATTCAAATCTTCACATTCCGCAAATAGACAGATTGATATGAACTTTATCAAACCTTTCATGTCCCAACAAGACTCCGTTAATCTCCTTGCTCCAGTCTCTGCTGAAGAAATAAAAAATGTTATCTTTGATATTAATCCGTCAAAAGCCCCAGGCTCCGATGGCTTTGGTGCAAAATTCTACCAAGCTTATTGGCCCATCATACAAAGAGAAGTAACCACTGCTATTCAAAGCTTCTTCTTCCATGGGAAACTCCCCCCTTCACTAAATCATACTCTGATCACTCTTATTCCCAAAAAAGAGGCTCCCGAAACCCCGGATAATTTCCGGCCGATTAGTCTAATCAACACTATTTATAAAGCAATATCAAAAAATTTGGTTAACCATCTACGTCCAATTTTGCAAAAAGAAATAATCCCTCTACAAAATGTTTTTACTCAAGATCGGTCTATTCATGATAATCTCCTAATAGCTCAAGAAGCTCTCAATACTTTCCATAAATCTCAAAATAAGACTGGTTGGTGTGCACTAAAATTAGACATGGAAAAAGCTTATGACAGAATTGAATATGATTTCCTTTGGGAAACTCTTCGCTCTTTTGGTTTTCCTACCCTATGGATCTCATGGATAAAAGAATGTGTCACAAATGTTTCATACTCAATCAAAATTAATGGCCAACCTTCACCCTGGTTCCGTCCCTCCAGGGGCCTTCGTCAGGGTGACCCCTTATCGCCCTACCTGTTCATTATTTGCATGGAAGTGCTAATAAGGAAATTGACTATCCAAAGCCAAGTCCCCAATTCAGGTATTGGCTTTAAACTCCTTCCGAGAACTGCTAATATTCCCTGTCTCCTTTTTGCGGATGATAGCCTACTCTTTTGCAAAGCTACTAAGTCAGCTTGTACCAACCTAAAAAGAGTACTCGATGACTTCTGTACCATCTCGGGCCAATTAATTAATTTCCACAAATCATCGATCATTTTCTCCAAAAAGGTCAACCACCCTCGTAAAGTGGCTTTAGCTAGCCATTTTAACATGCTCCCTAATTCGTCTCTGGGCAGATACCTTGGAGTTTTCTTTAGCTCCCGCCATCCTTCTAAAGCAGATCTCGCCCATATTGTCCATAAAACAAAGCAAAGAATTAATTTGTGGGAATCTGGCTTCCTCTCCAAAGCGGGGAGATTAACTATGATCCAGGCCAACCTCGAGGCCTTACCGGCGTATACCTGCGCCTCAACTTTGTTGACATCTGGCATTACTTCCTCTATTGATACTCTTCACAGGAAGTTTTTCTGGCGTCAAAATAAGGAAAGAAATGCAACCCCATTAACTGCATGGGATAAAATCGGCAGACCAAAATCCCAATGGGGGTTAGGTCTTAGAAAAACTCTACCAATGAATAAAGCCTTTATTGAGAAACTTGGTTGGAAAATTCTCACCGAACCTAACAACTTTTGGGTTAAACTCATTTCCGACAAATATCTTCACAACCAATTGTTTTTTAACTGCAAACCTAAGCCAAAGGACTCACCCATTTGGAAAAAAATTTTACTTCAACGCCCATTACTCCATAAGGGCATTCGGTGGAAAATCGGAGAAGGTTCTCAAATTCTATTTGGGCTCCATAACTGGTGCCTAGAGGAAAACTTACTGACCATCTTAAATTTAAATGTAAACCAGGTTGATGTCAACCTGCTATTAAAAGATTTCATTTTACCAGATAAATCTTGGGATTTTCTCAAATTAAAAACTCTTCTCCCTGACCATATCATCAAATGCATTAAAGGCATTCCGTGGCCGACTGCCTCCCTCTCAGATGAACTTATTTGGGGCCCTAGCCCTTCGGGCCTATTCACGCTTAAGTCTCGCTACTTGGTTGGCTCATAACCTCCCACCTAGCAAAGAAAAATGGTCTCAACGTTGGATTTGGAATCTCAATATCCCACCGAAACTAAAGATTTTTCTATGGCAGATCTGCCATAATAGTCTTGGAGTTCGTGCAACCCTTGCAAATAGAAATATCATCCCTTTTAGTCACCGCGGCCTTTGCGCCACCCAGGAGGAATCCATAGATCATATTTTTGGCCACTGTTCCAAACTCCTCCCCCTTTGGCAACTCAAAGAACTTAATGATTGGTTGCCCCTTTCCTTAGCTAGTGCCACTTTTTTAGATACTTTTTCTAATATTAAAAAGAATAAAAGCTACGCTTCTAAATTTGTCTTCCTAATTTGGAGTATTTGGAAAGAAAGAAATAATATCATCATTCATAACGACTCGCTTAATATTCATAGGATTCTTCATAAAGCAAAATTTCTTTTCTCAGAATGGAGGCTTAGGAATGCAGTTGATTACTGCAATTCCTCTGGCTCCCCGTTTTTCCACTCTTCTCTCATTCCCTCCACTCCCAAGTACCCTTCTTCAATCTTGGTGGCTTGGGAGCCTCCATCATCTCCATTTTTCAAACTCAACTTTGACGGCTCTGTTCGTGATTCTTCAGCAGCAACAGGTTTTATCATAAGAGATTCCGACGCCAACCTAGTCAAAGCCGCAGCCTTAAACCTTGGTACATCTTCAGTCTCGGTGGCAGAAGCTTCAGCCCTTCAGCATGGAGTCCGGCTAACTATTCAAAATGGTATCACTCATCTCCACATCGAAGGAGATAACCTCATGGTTATCAACTCCATCAAAGGTATCTGGTCCCCCCCTTGGCAGATCCCCCACATCATGCAGGATATCCACACTTCTCTCCGCTCCTTTTCTTCTTGGACTATTCGACATGTCTACCGGGAAGCAAACAAAGCAGCAGATTGGATTGCCAATGTTGGCCACCTCATAGATTCTAGTTTTTGTATTGAAAATTGTACTCATTCAGCTCTTCCTTCAATCCTTGTAAACGATAAGGTTGGAGCTCCCCTCGTGCGGAAGGTCTCCTAACCTTCTTTTTCCTTACCTTTAATAAAAAAAAATTTGAAAGAGTGCCATAATTACCAATGGAATACAACCAAGCTTCGGGCGAAAATTACCAGACGCATGAAATGAAACCTTTGGGAATACAACATTAATTAACAAACATCTCAAAAGTCAACATCTAATAAATATAGTCAAGTTAACAGAATAAATGTTGGAACTTACGTATATTTTGCCTAATTTATTTTATCAAATTAGACATTCTGGGTAACAGCAATTAATGTTCGAATTTGCCATTTCTTTTTCGCAATTATTTTATCAAATCAAGACATTGAATTTACTCCGGCGGAGGTGAGATATTAAGTGACACTGAATTTTGCCAAAAAAACCGAGTGAGAAAAACCGATTTCCTCCCTCAAAATTTCTGCTTCACATTAAATTTCCTCCGGCGGTGCGAAAATAGGTGGGAGTGAAACAATAAAAGCAGGAGTAAAAAAATTTAGACAGGTACTTAGCCCAAAGTTACAAATTTACAATGTCATAGTTTGGGTACTTAGGGATGGCACTGGGGAGGGTTAAGTAGGAGACCTGCCCTATTCCCGTCCAAGTGGGGTGGGGATGGGTCTATGTTTGACGGGGATGGGATGGGATGGGGTAGGGATGGGGATGGGGATTACAATCTTACCCGCAATGGATGGTGGAGTGGGTGTAGATTTTATGCTATACTGCCCCATCCTCGCTCGCCCTGCCCTATCGTCTGCCACGCCCCACCCCCGCCATGCATATTTATATTAATAATCTTATCCTGCAAAATATTAATGGTATGATGCGGGTACGAAGCGGGTGCAGATACCCATGCTGGTGGTGGGGTGGGGATGAAAGGGGTACGACGCGGGTGCCCATGCGGATGGTGGAGCGGGGATGAGTTTAAATACGTACCCACTGGGATGGGTTTGGAATTTTCCCCCGCAATGTGTGGTGGGGCGGGGATGGGGATGGAAATTTTATGCGGGTACAGGTGTAAAGGTACCATCCTCCGCACCCGCCCCGCCCCGCCCTGCCCAATTGCCATCTTTAGGTACTCTAGTTGTAAAAGTTACAGTTTGAGTATTCAAATCAACTTTCGTTACTTTTGCTATTAAGTTTAATTAAATAATACTTTTGCATAAAAAAAAAATTCAATTCACTTTCTTAAAAAAAAAATTATTATGTATGTCTCTCTCCTTACCCCCACTAAGCCACCACCTACCCACCCATCTCCTCCCACCATTCTCCCCTCCGTAACTCTTAAACATCTGCGTCCTCTTTTTCTTCTTCATTGTTTCATCACTCTTCGTTCTCCTCCCTCCTGATTCAGTCTTTCAAATTCTCGCTCATAAACTCCATAAAAGAAACTTTCAGTAATTGTTCGAGTGCCAGAAAATTTCAGAAATCAAACCGAAGAAAGCAATGAAGTGCTCCAATTGCGAATGTTCAAACTAATTCGAACCAGAAACATAGTGAAATGTTTACCAACGTGAATTTAAAAGCAAAAATAGTTCACAAAAGCAGGGCAATTAAAACCCATTAAAATCGAGTGAAATCAATCACCCAAAACAGTCCACAATCATCAGTAACATCAATCACTCCTTAAATTTCCTCTTTACACAATATCTAGCTACTACATTATTCAGCAACAAGAGAATCCCGCATAATAAACTACAAAAACGAACCAAATGGATCTTCAAAACTTACGAAACTACCATCATCATTGCCTATCTTTCTGCCATTGCCAACATCACCACCACCACCCAAAGAGGGTATTTAAACCCATGAAAGCAGAGTGAAAACTATCCCTCAAAACAGATTAAAAACGAAGAGAAAAGCCCTAAATAAGAGTAATCATAATTTTTGAAGGGCAAGAAAATGGATCAAAAATCAGAGCCAAAATGTTCACAAATAGGCAATGGAATTCAAGGGATTTGAAGTATTTTGAGTGGAGATGAGAGAGAAAGTGTGGAAAGAAAAAAGGAAGACGAGAATGACATTGGGAGAAGAGAGAGAACAACAAACTTTTTTTTAATTAAATGCAAGTTAACGGCAGTATCCAACGGAAGTTGAGATTGAGTACCCAAATTGCAACTTTTGCAACTAGGGTACCCAAACTACAACTTTTATGAAAGTTCGGTACCAAACTTTTTAACAAACTTTGGTAGACGTCTATTAGTGATTGAAAACAATGTTACAAAATGAAGTATTTTCTAACCATTATAAATTTTGATGAGTTCTTATTTTCTGTTTGATTATAATGTTTCAATTTAGTGGTTATGTTTTTCTAAAGTAGGGATGAAAACTTTTATGGTCTTTCTCGGGAGATTAGTCAAAATCTAGTAGAGTTAAGAGAAACAACTAATCTATACAAATATGTTAAAAGGCGTGCTTAACAACGCCTATGCGCCACGTGGCACCCTCCTCCTCCCACCAGAATTTTGCCATATGTATATTAACCAACAAAGTCAAGTGGTCATTATTTAAAAAATAAATATGCTGAAGCCTGGGCTCGAACCCCTGACCTTATGTAAGGATTTCCAAAGAATCACCATCTAATCTAACGTCTTTTAGTGATCCATGTTTCCACAAAATTACATATATGTGTTGTAATTAGTTAATGTTATTAAACATAGCCCTTGCATCCTTAAAGATAAATAAATAAATTCGTATGTTCATTAAAATTAATTATGTATGCACGATACCATTTGAAGAGCAGTCTAATATATTAAAAAGCGTTCCTAAGAACGTATATGTGCCACGTGTCACCATCCCCCATTCAGTAACATTATATCCACGCCTTTCTCATATAGTAAAAAAAAAAAAAGAAGCATTGTGAACATGAGCATTCTAACCCACAACCTCATGTATGAAAGAAAGAGATTCAACCATCACTCCGCCATACTATTATTGCTTATTTAATCAAAATTAATGATGATATATGAAAAGAAAACTTTTGAAAAATCCATATAATGAATGCCATGACTTTTTTAAATGAGTATGAGATGACTTATATAACTACTACTAAATTGTACTACAGAGAAAACTCGGGGCATCGCCCGCGCCTAAACACTAGTTGCTACTTTAACACGTGATTGATAAAACAACACTTTACCACTTTGGTAAATAAATGAGGTTAAAATGAATTGGACCACGTTTTTGGTTGTTGAAGTGGATGAGAAGATGAGTTTTTGATTCATCGGTTAGAACGACGCAGAAGCCCTCGCTACCTCTACCATTGTTTCTCTTTTTTGCCTCATGCATACATTAATTGAGTTCTTCACTGTTGGTACTTAGATTGGCATAAGAAAGTGCACTCATGTGCTAGAAGATCAAGAGTTGTATGGGGTTAAGATATATACACTCTTCTTAAAAAGGATTCAATTGTAAGTAAGTGCACTCGTACGCCAAAAATCTCACAACAAGAATCAAACCTCTAATATATCATTTCTTTCTCCATGACACACGCATTAGCTACAACTGTATTGTACATAATATTATTTGTCCCAAAAAAATTGTAAATATTGGATAATTCTTATACTCCTCAACAATTGAATCAATACCAAGTAGGGATGGCAATGGATCGGAGGTGGATCGGGTGGAGCATCATCCGCCCCATCACCCGCGACCCAAAACTCCATCCACACCATCCATCACCCGCGAAAAATTCCATCCATATCCGCTCCACCCATCATCCGCGGGTGGGGCGGGTGGAAAACGGGTGATACTAAAAAAAATTAATTTGTAGATTTAATATTGAAAACTTAATCAAAGACTCATATATTAACGATAAAGTGACTAAATATCAATCTCATTACACACCGGAAAGTAAAACTAATAATGGCTTAATAAAACTAAAAATAATATAATACAACAAATCCATTGCTATATATATATATATATATATATATATATATATATATATATATATATATATATATTTATATATTTATTTATTTATTTATAAACGGGTGGATGGAGGAAGCGGGTGATGGATCGGGTGATGGGTCAAAAAAAAGTCATCCACACCCGACCCGATCCATCCATCACCCGTCAGTCATCCACTCCACCGCGGGTTTTCACCCATTTATCCGGGGCGGGTGGATGGATAATCCACTCACCCATGGGTAATTGCCATCCCTAATACCAAGGAGTGTGGACTGTGTGGTTGGTCTCCTTCTCCTCATGACTTCGTAAAGCTAAACATTGATGGTTCGATATTAAAAGACGGTAGATCAACTCTCGGTTTTGTGTTAAGGAATAGATGTGAAAAAGTTCTTTTGGCAGGCTCTAGGGCCATTTCCTTTAACGGATGTGTTCTCATGGCCCTCTAGCCATGAGATAATGTATTAAGGCGACCGAGTTGTGAGTTCTCCAATATGATTACTAAAGGAGAGTGAGGGATCTAGCTCAGTTAGTTAAAGCTTCCCTGTCGATCCCAGGTGATCTTGGGATCGATTCTCATCCCCGCCCTTGTGGCTCATTTGCACCAAAAAAAAATAAGATTACTAAAGGCAACCATGTAACCAATTCCATAAAGGGAGTATAAAAGGTGCCATAAAAGATCCATAATATCATTTATGATGCGAAAATCAATCAGCGGTTTTTCAATAATTTAACTAGTTATTAGGCGCGGGCTATTCCCCGACTAAGGAAAATTTTCATTTATTAATATTATACTTTAAAATGATACTAACATTAAATATCACTTGGTCTAGTGGGTAAGACTTTAGTATATAAACTTGAAGTCACGGGATCAAACCCTATACTATGCAATTTATAATTTTTATATTGTATGTGGATTACATGGATTAAAATAATGCCCACCACATGGCACCGTTCCTTATTTAGGAACGCCTTATAATATATTAGTACTAGTATTTGGGACCCGGGCAAATGCACGTTCTCTTCGTGGAGAAGATGTAGACTTTTGAAATTTTCACATATCCTGTTTGATTGTATTTTTGTCCTACATACAAAAACAAAAGTTATAATGTTATAACTTTGGTTATTTTAATTTTAACATGAATAGGTTTTGTAGAAAAGCCCTAATCCTAATTTAATTTCTAATTCTAATTAGAGTTTGTTACTTCAATACGTTAGTATAGTTAATATTTCTTTTTACACGTTACCCTGATATAAAATTTTTTATAGTATAAATGGATGTTATTTTAAAGTAGTATTTAAAAACTTTCTAATGGTATAAAAATTATAATTTTCTGAACTATATATTAAAAGTTATAATCGATTTACTATACTTAAATATTCCATTGTGAACCAAACTCTATTTCTTTTTATCCTAATTCCTAAACTGTATTTTTATTACTTTGTAATTATTTCGAAAAAATTGACATGGCAATTAATAAACGCGACAAATGGCATCCAATGAGGCCGCCAAATGTCGCGACCTTGTGAGCTGGCTTTTGGACTCTACTTTATATATCAGTTACTAGTTTTGAAGCCCGTGCGTTGCACGGGTTGTTGTTTATTTTATCTTTTTGTAAATTTTTTGTTAATATTATTGTCAATTTTGTGTTGCTATGAAATGAGATTTTTCAACACTATTGTATTTATAACTTCCTCCATTCCTTTTCTATTACAACAAGTACCGCTTTGGGTAATTTCATCCTTTGGAACCATTTCACTTTTGGTAAAACAAAAGCAACTATTGTTGACAATATTGCCTTTATTTTATGTTAATAAAACCCTCAATAATTATCTAAATTGCCTCATAAAGTTGCATTTACTTTATTAAGGATTATTTATCCCCTACTCTAGTTAACTAAAGGGGTACCTCTATGCTAAATTACCCATTTTTTATTTCCTTAAAATCCATGCCCATACCAATTGTTGTAGTAGATAAAGAACGGGGAAAGTATTTGTCATTATACTATAATTTCTAGATTTGTTATTGCGATATATAAATTTTATAATTTTTAATATCCAATTGAATATTGTAACTAACTCTATTATTAAATGGTATCCTAATAATAGGTATGACTAACAATAATTAACACAGTTTTAACATGAATAATACTCGAATGATATTTTAAGAAAGTAGAGCGAGGGTAATAATTCAATAGATGCAGGACAGAAAGAATACAGAAAAACATGAGTGTCAGCCACAACTTCAATTTTTAATATAGCACATAAACACTGACTCATATAGAATGGAAGATGGGAAAGCAAAAAAGAAGATCATAATGATAGTTTCATGAATAAAACTAATTAAATATAAAACTAACCTCTATTAATAATTGAAAATATTATTTAAGAGATGTTATTCTAGTATGAACACGAGACCAAATACAAGAGGGGGTGAATTGTAGTTGAGGAGATATTTTCGAATTATATTGCTGAATTAAAATAAACTTAAAACGAAATAGACAAACACACGATATTTTTACAAGGAAAACTTCCTAGGCCCAATAGGAAAAAAAACCTTGACCACAAGGGATTTTGACTCAAACTCTCTTTACTATAATAGGCCAAAAGACTCGATCTTTTACAACCTATTAATGGACCTTCTTTGTTCCTCTAGGAACTTGTTCCCAGTCACTCAATTCCCCCTCAACTGATGACACTCACTTTGACATCACTCGAAGTCTTCTCTTTTCTCTATTTCTTTCTCTCTCTTGAATACAAGGATATTCTCTAATTTTTCTCTCACCCAAACACTATGAATATTACAATAATAAGTATGTTGAATAATATGAGAGAAAATTACAAGAAAACTTTCTAAGTATAGATCTACTATTTATGCTCGAAAGTTCTTAAGTCTTCTTCGAATAATCTTCCTCTTATATAACTGCTGCTACTCCTTCTTCTTCTGGTCATTTAGTGCTCCACGTTCTCCATGAAGTTCACTTGTAGTGGTGTGGAGATCATGGCTTAATTTTCGCTGCACTTCCTCCATGTTTATTGCAACGGAAACCAACCGCTCCACTTATCCATTAGTGGGCTTAATTCCAGCGAGTGATAAGTGAGTGATAAGTTTGTTAGAGAGCTTCAAGCAAGTTAGCTCCACAATATATGCCACGCTTATTCCAACTGTTATTCGAACAAAAGCAACAGCAACAAATATCTAGTAACTTTGAAGAATCCTTTATAAGGATTCCAAGTAACTAGATCATTAAACATACCATTATGATAAAAATTCAAAGTATATAAAACTAAGGATTTTTTGTCCATAAGTGCCTTTATTTGGAACTTTTTTGGGAAAAACTGCCTTATGAATTTTTTTTTGCACGAAACTGCCATTAAAGTGACTTCTGGTTGTTGACTGGTGCCAAAAAACATTTTCAGGCGTTGACTTCATTTTTCCGGCAACTTAAAATCACGTGTTGGGCAAGTGTACGTGATTTTTACGTTTTGGAAGCCCAGAGCCCAGTTCTTCTCTCTCTCTCTCTCTCTCTCTCTCTTCTCTCTCCTAATTTTCAATCCCTAATTCTTCCCCCCAATAGCAAATTCAATTCATCTCTGCCTCCTCTAGTCCTCTTATAATTTTTCGATCAGGAAAAGAATAAGAGGCAGAAAAAGACTGTTTCGGGTCAGGAAAAGAATAAGAAGCAGAAAAAGAGGAGGGGGAATGTGGTGGGACACAAGAGAGGAAGGCAGCGGAGAGCTGATGGGTCAAATCAGGTGAAGCATAATGTAGTTAGTGGAGGTGGAGTTTCTGTTGGTGGTGAGAATTTGAATGATGGGTCTGATGCGCAAGAAGTTGTTGGGTTGGCTGCAGGAGATAAATCTGATGCAATCAAGACTGTTTCTGCAACCCATACAAGGAAGCAGTCTAGGAGAAGTATTAAGCATGTAGGGAAGTTAGATTTGAATGTGGAATTCAACAACGAGGGTAAAGACCATGCCCCTGCAGTAAGTTCAGTAAACGGGGAGGTGGATGGGATTGAAAATATCGCATTTTTTGAAGGTCTTGACGAGTTTCTAAGTACATTGCCCATACTAAATGTTGGTGGAGATGAAAAGGCAAAGCCATCTTAGCAGCAGCAGGCCTATACTCCAATCCGAATGCCCCTGATTGTTCCTTTTTTACAGTTTTTGTATGCAGGTAGCTAGTCTTGATGTATGTAGAGCACTCAGGATTTTCTTAAAGCTATTTCCATACTGTCAGTATTTAGTATATAATTTGTAGGGATTTGATCATCAGGTCTTTTGATCCTTTTGCTGTTAGAATCCTCCCCTGTAGATTATCCTGTTATGACGAATAATTTTCTCATGTTAATTTTGGTACAATTATGAGATAAGCAGGGTAAGCTTGAAACGTTTCTGTAAATAAATCATCATTTTGTACTTTCCATTGTGCTGATTCCCTATGAGAGCCTGCTCACCTTCCTTGAAAGAGTGGGGAAATGTGCAAAGAGATGGAGAAATAGCAAAAGAAAATAATGTTGCATTATCGCCTCATGCGATGTGAAACTGATTCCCCATGAAACCCAGCTCACCTTCCCTGGAGGATTCCTAGTGGTTATGAATTGAATTTGCTGTTGGGGGAAGAATTAGGGATTGAAAATTAGACAGAGAAAAGAGATAAGAGAGAGAGAGAGAGTGAACAACTGGGGTCTGAGCTCCAAAAAACGTAAAAAATTGGAACACGTGCCCAGCACATGATTTTAAGTTGCCGGAAAAATGAAGTCAACGCCTGAAAATGTTTTTTGGCACCAGTCAACAACCGGAAGTCACTTTAGTGGCAGTTTTGTGAAAAAAAAATTCATAAGGCAGTTTTTCACAAAAGAGTTCCAAATAAAGGCACTTATGGACAAAAAATCCTAAAACTAATATCTTGACTTAGATTAAATAAATAATCTTTCTGCACAAGATATAAATGCAAAAATAAACTTTACATTATTTTTGGTATTTTATATTTTTCGCAAAATAAAAACTATATTATAACCTAAGTATTTGGCATCATCAAAACATGGAATACAACAAGAGAGAAAAAAATACCTCTTCATCAATCATGACCATATCAAGACTTATCAAACTTCCCCCTTTTTTATGATCCGTGACCTTAAATAGTCTAGAAACGCGAACCTTGTTTTCCAAATAGTTTTAGTAGAATTAAGTTCATGGAGAAAAGAATAAGATCTAACATATAGATATATGGAAAAAAACATAAATAATTATGTATGCAATAAATTTTCTAAGAATAAAATAATTAGTTAATTGCATAATACCTCTGCAATCTCGATGACAAACTTTCATTTGATTCTTCATGTAATGCCATCATGGAATGTTATAGGTTCAAAACTATGGATACGAATTATTTATCTTTATATAACTCAATTTTTAAAAGTATGATTTTTAAAGACATAATTAGTATTTTCATGTACAATATGCTATTTTTATAGTTATTTTTATATGTATTTAAAATAAAGAATAAATAATATGTTAGTGTTAATCTAAATAAATATATTTTCATAAGTTGTAAAACTATATTGTATATAGATCTTATTTCAAAGCATATTTCGAGCACTCTCCGACTAAAAAAAAAAATTATACTATTGCGAATTATGTAGCAAAAGTTATAATCAATTTACATTGTATAATAATTTAGATTTTTTTTATTTAAAATCAGACTGTCAATTTTACATTGTTGTTTATTTTATTATATTTCATAAATTGTAGAACTATATTGTAAATGGATCTTATTTCAAACCATATTTAGAGCACTATCCAATGGTACAAAAATTATAATATTCCGAAAGTTATACACAATTTACATAATATAATAATTTAGGTTGTTAATTGAAAACCAAACTCTAATTTTCGCTTATCAAAAGCTCCTTATATGCATTTAAATTTATGTAAAACTCTATTTTTTTCATTTTCCCCTATTCAAAACTCTTTTATATATTTAAATATATGTAGAATTCTATTTTTATCAAATATTTAAAATAAAAATTAATGACATGGCAATCCTATGTGGCGCTCTATATTTCATAAGTTGTAGAACTATATTGTAAACGGGTCTTATTTTGGAGCATATTTCGAGCACTATCCAATGGTAGAAAAATTATAATATTTCGAATTACGTAGCAAAAGTTATACACAATTTACATTATATAATTATTTGGGTTGTTAATTCAAAATCAAACTCTAATTTTTGCTTATCCAGAACTCCTTATATGTATTTTAATTTTTGTAGAACTCTATTTTTGTAAAAAATAAAAATAATAATTAATGACATGGCAATCCTATGTGGCGTTCTATATTTCATAAGTTGTAGAACTATATTGTAAATGGATCTTATTTCGAAGCATATTTCGAGCACTATCCAATGGTACAAAAATTATAATGTTCCGAATTACGTAGCAAAAGTTGTACACAATTTACATTATATAATTATTTGGGTTGTTAATTCAAAATCAAACTCTAATTTTTGCTTATCCATAACTCCTTATACGTATTTAAATTTTTGTAGAACTCTATTTTTGTAAAACATAAAAATAATAATTAATGACATGACAATCCTACGTGGCGCGCTCTATGGCCTCGAAATTTTGAGGAGCTCCCTATGCTCCCGAAAAGTTCCTCCTTTATTTATATATTAGTATTGGGACCCGGGCAAATGCGCAGGCTTTTTCGTGAAGAAAAGGTAGAGTTTTTAAATATTTACACCCCTATTTTGGCCGTTATTTTTATCTGACATAGAACAATTAAAAGTTATAATATGATTTTGACGTTATCTTTGACGTTGGTTTCTAATTTACATGTCATGAAGAAACTCACTTTGTCATTCATAAACATATTATATCATGCAAAAACTATATCATTTTTTAACAATCCACTATATAATTTCGACACTCACTATATCATGCAGAAACTCACTATATGATTCAGACATTCACTCTATCATGCAAAAACCACATATTTTTATATGTTAAAGCACATGTAATGATATACTACACAACCTATATCTTCCTGCATGTTAAAACATTAGAAATAAAACCCTAATCCATAATTCATTAGCAATGTGCAAAGTTGACCGCTGACAATCTAGTATATATAACTTTGAATATTCTAATTCTAACATGAATAGGTTTTGTAGAACAATTCTAATTCTAATTGAATCTCTTATAACATCCTTAATTCTAATTGAATCTCTAATTCCAATTGTAGTAGGTTACTTTAATACTTTAATGCTAATTCTAATTGAATCGCTAATTCCAATTGCAGTAGGTTACTTTAATACGTTAGTATAGTCAATATTTCCCTTTATAAGTTACTTTAATATAAAATTTTAAATATAGTATAAATGGATCTTATTTTAAAATACTTTTTAAACACTTTCTAATGGTACAAAAAATTATAATTTTACGAACTATATATTATAAGTTATAATCAATTTATTATATTTAAGTTTTTCATTGTGAACCCAACTCTATTTATTCTTATCCTAAATCTATTTGTATTTTAATCAATTTAGAACTCTATTTATTTCCAAAAAAAATATGACATGGCACTTAATGAGCGCAACAAATGGCGTCCAATGAGGACGCCAAATGTCGGGACCTTGTGAGCTGACTTCCTTTCCTTAGTACTCATTGTGTTTACAAATCAAATAAAAGCATATGTCATATAGATATGAAAAAATTTGTTAAATTATGAAGGATTGGTAATATTGCTACGGTATGTTGCTATGGTATACGTTGCTACGGTGCCCTTCAAGCCTCAATAGACCAACTTGATTAACAATATCAACCCTCTTTCTAATATGTTGACCATGTCCCATCTTATCCAACATTCATGTTTGGAGAAGACGAAGGATGTAGCAATTGTTTCTTATCAAAGGAAAAGAAAATATGAGGAATATATTTATTACAAACCGTACCGTGGGGAAGGACTCAATGTGCAAAGCTAACCGCTAAAAATCTATAATGTGCAGTTCACGTAATTAGCTTAAGTGGAAATTAAATAAAATATAGGGAAGAAAACTCAATGTCCAAAGTTGACCGCTGACAATATAATATATATAACTTTGAATATTCTAATTCTAACATGAATAGGTTTTGTAGAACAACCCTAATTCTAATTGAATCTCTTATAACAACCCTAATTCTAATTGAATCCCTAATTCCAATTGGAGTAGGTTACTTTAATACTTTAACCCTAATTCTAATTGAATCGATAATTCCAATTGTAGTAGGTTACTTTAATACGTTAGTATAGTTAATATGTCATTTTATATGTTACTTTAGTATAAAATTTTAAATATAGTATAAATGGATCTTATTTTAAAGTACTTTTAACTTTCCAATGGTACAAAAATTATAATTTTACGAGCTATATATTAAAAGTTATAATCAATTTACTATATTTAAGATTTTCATTGTGAACCCAACTCTATTTATTCTTATCCTAAACTCTATTTGTATTTTAATCAATTTAGAACTCTTAATGAGCACAACAAATGGCGTCCAATGAGGATGCCAACTGTCGCGACCTCGTAAGCTGACTTTTTAATATTCTAATTCTAACATGAATAGGTTTTGTAGAACAACCCTAATTCTAATTGAATATCTTATAACAATCCTAATTCTAATTGAATATCTTATAACAATTCTAATTCTAATTGAATCCCTAATTCAAATTGCATTAGGTTAATTGAATCGCTAATTCCAATTGCAGTAGGTCAAATTCCAATTGCAGTAGGTTACTTTAATACGTTAGTATATAGTCAATGTTTCCTTTTAAATATAAAAATTTAAATATAGTATAAATGGATCTTATCTTAAAGTGCTTTTTAAACACTTTCTAATGGTACAAAAATTATAATTTTATTAACAATATATTAAAAGTTATGATCAATTTACTATATTTAAGTTTTTCATTGTGAACCCAACTCTATTTATTCTTATCCTAAACTCTATTTGTATTTTAATCAATTAAGAACTCTATTTATATTCAAAAAAATAAATATGACATGGCACTTAATGAGCGCGACAAATGGCGTCCACCAATGAGGATGCCAAATGTCGTAGCCTCGTGATCTGGCTTTTACCAGATGTCGCGGCCTCGTGATCTGGCTTTTGCCAAATGTCGCGGTCTCGTGATCTGGCTTTTGTACTCTGCTTTATATATTAGTTATATGATATGATATATATTGATTATGTGTATTTGGGACCTGGGCAAATGTCCGTTCTCTTCGTGAAGAAGATGTAGACTTTTGAAATTTTCACATACCCTATTTGAATGCCTTTTTGTCCGACATACAACATTAAAAATTATAATGTAATAACTTTGAATATTCTAATTCTAACCTGAATAGGCTTTGTAGAAAAACTCTAATTCTAATTGAATTTCTAATTCTAATAGCAGTTTGTTACTTTAATACTTTAGCATAGTCAATATTTTTTTTATACGTTACTTTAGTACAAAATTTTAAATATAGTATAAATGGATCTTATTTTTAAAGTATTTTTAAACACTTTCCAATGGTACAAAAATTATATTTTTCCGGACTATATATTAAAACTCAACTCTATTTCTTCTTATACTAAACTCTATACATGTATATATAAATGTAAGGAAAAAGAAGGTTAGGAGACCCTCCGCACGAGGGGAGATCCAACCTTATCGTTTACAAGGATTGAATGAAGAGCTGAATGAGTACAATTTTCAATACAAAAACTAGAATATATGAGGTGGCCAACATTGGCAATCCAATCTGCTGCTTTGTTTGCTTCCCGGTAGATATATCAAATAGTCCAAGAAGAAAAGGAGCGGAGAGAAGTCTGGATATCCTGAATGATGCGGGGGATCTGCCAAGGGGGGACCAGATGCCTTTGATGGAGTTGATAACCATGAGGTTATCTCCTTCGATGTGGAGATGTGTAATAGGATTTTGATTAGCTAGCCTGACTCCAAGATGAAGGGTTGTAGCTTATGCCACCGAGACTGAAGATGTACCAAGGTTTAAGGCTGCGGCTTTGACTAGGTTGGCGTTGGAATCTCTGATGATAAAACCTGCTACTGCTGAAGAATCACCAACAGAACCGTCGAAGTTGAGTTTGAAAAATGGAGATGATGGAGGCTCCCAAGCCACCAAGATTGATGATATATGTATATGATATGATATGATAGATTTCGAACCAAAACATACTTCATTTTACCCCAACAAAAGAAACAACACAATCCTTTTTAAAGAAGGTTTTTTCTAACCTATGCACCTAATGCAAAAGGTTAAGCCTTATCTATTCAATAAATTAATTAACTAAACTAGAATATCCTCCCTACAATTATGCTAACTATATATTAATGACAATTTTGGTTTGATTATAAGAAAAGATAAGATATATATTAATAAGAATACTAACTATTTAGCATAATTATAGGGAATATATTCTATTTTAGTTAATCAATTTGTTTAATAGATAAGGCTTAACATTTGCACTAGGTGCATAGGTTAGAAAAACCCATTATTAATTTGTTTAATAGATAAGACTTAACCTTTACGCTAGGTACATAGGTTAGAAAACCCCCCTTAAAGAAAGCTGCTCAAAAAGTATGCCTATAAGTTGGCAGTTGCATTTTGACACCTATAAATAGAACTATAATTGGATTTTCTTCGTTTTTCTTACAAAGATTGAACTTCAAATCCATCGAGTTCGGGAATTGGATTTAGTCGAAGTATTCTCAACCGTCAGTTTTCTGTTGATTTCCCGGCGAGAAGATCTTCAATGGCCCAGATTTGTCCATCTACCTGCTTATAAAAAGCAGTCATGATTCTCTCACCTCCCTCATTATCCCAGGCAAGTTCTTCCTTCCATTAATTCACTCCACTATATTATTTTTTCCAATTTTCTGTCAGTTTGACTGTAATTTTAGGGTTTTTGGTTTAGGGTTTTGTTATAGCAAGAATCTGTGTTCATTAACAATTAAGTGATTGTGCAATTAATACTTATTGTTGTGGGTATAAAATGTTTGGCTGAATTTTAGCCCTGATATGATTTCTGTCCTAATTCTGAGATGTAAACACTAATTTTGAAGGTAATGCCGCAGATATTTTATAAAGATTTGTACCTGAAGCAGCATTGTGCTTCGGCGATTTTTTCGAACCAAGAAAATAAGTTATTATTCAGACAGGCTTTGACAAACCTTACTCCAAAATCATCGTCTTTCTCCAAGGGAAGGTGCGTAGAGATCAGATGCAACTAGTCTAAGGCCATGTTTGGTTGAATTTTCTTCACTTTAGTACAGTTATGCAATGATATGTTGCTGTCCTGAGGTCTTTTGTGTTTCGAAATTGAGTTTGTGTGATATTTCTATTTTCTAAGTTGCTGCTGCTAATCATTCTTTCTCGAAAAAGCGGCAGAAGGGTTTGTGTTATCTCTTTCTGATGAAATTTGGTTCTCTATTTTAGTAGGAATATAAGACTTCAACTGCATTTAGAGAGGAATTATGCACTGCTCTAAATAGTATGATATTCTAGGGAAGCATATTAAATGAGGATGTTGGTCTTGGAGAATGCTACTCTAGGAGTATATCTACGCATTGGGTAATTCACCCACTAGAAGTACGTAATATAAAAGTAAAATTCTTTTGCTGAACTGCGTTATGTATGTCTTTAGTTAAGTATCCTGGAATTATATATTTGTTTGAATCTCAGGGTCTAAAGAGTATAAGCTCTTTTGGTTTGTACAAAAGTTACCTCTTTCTATTTTATATTCCATGAGATAAAGGGGGTTATGTTTTGCAGTTGCATTTGATGTTTGCTTTATCTTCATTTTGGAGTTTATATTATTCCAGTCAGTATGTTTGTTTTTTGTAAACTAACTGTATCCTTTGTTTGATGACATTCAGTTGATTTTATAACATCTCAGTCTTGTGGAAAAGGGAATGTATTTGTTGAAGTAAAATTGAGTTAGATATTGTCCAAACGTATTTCTAGTGAGCAGTAGTTTCTTCAGCATCAGCATGACAAATAAGTTTTTTCTGATTTCTCTAGTCCCCTGTCCACCTAGAGCAGAACTACTCCACGTGCATGCTGTAGTTGTATTTGTATTTGTAGTTTTGTACACCTATGTATGTTGCTACACATAAATCTGGGCACCTTCGAATCTGCAAAACCATGGAAATTTAACAAAGTTCTTCAATGGCCTTTCATGATTAATTGTTCTTACTTCCTGTTCCTCTTGATGGTGTAAGAGAGGTGCCCCCATATCTTGAAACTGAAATGAGCTCAGCCAAAGGTTCCCGATGGTGTGGGGTTGATTTGTAAAATGATTTCTGGTGGTTTAGGTTCGTACTGAATAGTGCAGTCATAAGAATTAGTCCGCAGGTTTTAGCCTTCTGGATTGTTGGTATATGATTTCTTCAAGTTCAGTCATAACAAATGTATTTTGTGTTTCAATTTCTTCTTTATTTCTGTTTCTTTTGAAGCGGTAATTTATGTCTTCTCATACATTTTCCCAAATATCTTTGTTATTTGAGGAGTGTGCTCTTTTTCCCTATATGGTTTATTGTCTTAGAACTTATTCCTTGTATACTTTTGTATTCATACAAATGTTTGGTACCTAACTTAATTAAGCCATTCCACGTGCCCCTCTTGCTATGCTGAGCAGTTTTCAGAAGGCTAGGCATTGTTGGAAAATCAAATTCGCTTTGGATACAGGTGGATTTCCTAGCAATGGTGGTCAGGAAAATGATGTGAACGAGGACTCCCCGGGTCTTGGGCAAACACGGCTTAGCAGAATTGTGATTGCAGGTGGCAGACAGCTTCTAGGAAAGTTAAATTCAGCAAGAAAGAATTTTCCGATGAAGGTTTTTCTTCTGTTATTAGGATTCTACACCGCGAATGCACTAGCAACAATACTTGGTCAGACAGGGGATTGGGACGTGTTGGTTGCAGGTATTGTAGTTGCTGCCATCGAGGGTATAGGTATGCTCATGTACAAAAAGTCCGCGTTATCAAGTGGGAGGTTGCAATCTTTAGTTGTGTTCATTAACTATTGGAAAGCCGGTGTTTGCTTAGGGCTTTTTGTAGATGCTTTCAAATTAGGTAGCTGAAAGATTCTATTTATTCAATTCTATCAATATAGCAATAATGCAGTAATTTGTACAATATATGATTTCCCCGTACAACTCTCTGTCTTTCTTTGATGCAGAGCAGCTCTAAAATATTTGTATGCTGTAAAGCAGCTATTCAGTTTGTAAATTGACAAGAGAATACAGTACAACAATCTGATGATTCATCCTTCCAAGCTCAGCGAGTGTTTGGTCGGAAGGAAAACATATCCAAGAAAAAACTTTTTTACATTTTTCCTTTATTTGACGTGTAAAAGGTGAAAAAAGCTTTGTAGGGATGAAAAATGTTTTGCATTCTTAAAAAAGAAATGTCACATTTTGACATTGATGATAAGGAGGAATAAGATTGAGGAACCTTACATAAATCAACCCTCCTGGCTTCCATGACTCCTACATAATGGCTAATGCTATGAAAATCCTAATGACAACCATTTCCGAATAGATGAAGTTTGGTAATACTAGCATCCTTGGCTCATGTAGGCACCCGCAATTAACCATGTTATTCTGCAACATAAAGACTAGACTACTCGTACTACATTTCCTATGATTTCACTTCCTATGTGCCACTGTGCTATCGGCGTATAGTGTATTGTCATTGCATTTCACTTCTTATGCTCACCAGAAACAAAGTTAAGGTTCTACTTTCACCAAAAAAAAGGGATTCAGGTCCTTATCTGATTAAAAGCTGGGTAACAAAAATCTCAAAATGCAATGTATATTAGAGACTTCGATATTGTTCAAGATAACATGATGTTGGGAATCATACAAGTTTTCCCCAAACGAAGGATTAAGCTATAACATTCTATATATTTGCAATGACAATTTACAAAATTTCAATCAGGTGAACTTTTCTAAAGCAAACACTTTCGCTCTTCAGTTTGTGAGGATTTATTCTCCCTTGACTTGCTTTCTATTCTTTCCTTTCTTCCTGTACATAACCATAGTAATAATTAGAGACAACAAGCAATACAAAAAGTACAGCTTTTAAGAGACTAAAACAATTATAGCAATTCAGTGAAATATTGCAACTTTCAATGAGAAACAACTGCATTCATCTGGTAGTCCACAACATGAACAGAAATGGTTGTTTTAAGTATGTCATGTGCTCCCTCTATATTTGTTCCCTTCAGACAGAATTTTGTTGTCAAAAATTAGAATCTTGACCATATTTGGAAGAACACACTTCATATAAGAAATAAGAGAAAACATGTATGTTGAATCTTGTTAGATTCAAATTTTCTGTATTTCAGTTTTTTTTACAAAGATGCGCAATTAATGGTCAAATATGTGCCCTCGAGACAGACAGACAGTGCAAAACAAGTGTAAAGAACAAAAAAAAATAAAGACGGGTGTATCCAAGACAGAGTATAGCATGATCAGAAACTTGACATATGCAGCAGTTTTTCAGGTTCTCTAAATGACCTATACTTCAAGACTAAAGTATTGCATGATCAGAACTTGACATATGCAGCAGATGTTCAAGTTCTCTGAATGAGCTATACTTCAAGACTAGAGCATAGCGTGATCAGAAACTTGACATATTGTAAAACAGGTTTAGAGTTTAATTTGCTTGCCTTTGTATTCACTTTCATAAAGTATGTATAATACTGTACAAGAGTATTACTAAGATTAGGAATGTATCACAAAACAAAGCACCAAATATCTCTTAAAAGATAACTGATATCCTAATACATATGCAGCAGTTGTTCAAATTGATTTCTGAATGAGCTATGCTTCAAGACTATGTAAACTAAATAGTGTTGATGATAAGAGGTCATACCCTATCTCAAGCTCTTCGAAATTATCCATGGAAGGTCTCCCTCTGCCCCCTCCAAATGCAACCTCATCCATGCTTTGGCCACGTCTCCTGTAGTTGCCACCAGATGCAAGAAAACCAGGACAAGGCCTATAAGCCTTTATCGGCCACCAACCTAAGCCTGGGAATGTAGCAATCCCACCTTGAATCCGTCCCTCACCATTGCAGCCTCCTTCTATCTGCTCTCTACCACAAGCCTTACAGCCACTTCACAAACAATTACAATGAAGACAAACGCATTAAGTCACCATGATTTGATGCATATAGATTAATAAAGATATCCAAGAGCAGATGACCAAAACCCTTTCTTTTGAAAACTATATAGTATATACGACGATTGGGGAGGAGGGTTGAAACTAGGGTGCTAACTGCTAATGAGCCTAGCTAGCTCGTGAACTATTTGACTTGACTCAAATTTTTCATCAGCTGAACAGAGTATAGAATTATTCCATGGTCAAAATTATCAACTCAAGCTGACTCTTACAATAAGGTGATCTTGAAAATATAAGCTTGAAAAAGCTCGTGGCTCAAGCTCAAATGCAAGTATTACGAACCAAGCTCAGCGCCCTCAACTTCATGCTTGGTTGAGCTCTTTAACATCCCTAGTTGAGACACTCATTTTCTTAACAACTAAGCCGTCACATAAGATTCAATTTAATCAATTAACGCCATTATAAAGCATTCACTTACAAGAAGGTTCAATTTAGTCAATAAGAAGCTATTACAAAGCATTTACCCAGGGAAAAAAAACGCGGTCGCGGTCGCGTTCGCGGGAACGGTCGCGTTGTCGCGGGAACGGCTTGTAACGGGGGAATAGAACGTTTCGCGGCCAACGCGGCGTGAATTTTTTAAAAAAATTCACATTAATACGTTCTAACCTTATTTGCATTGTTTTAGTTATTAAGCATTATTACAACATAATATAACCAAATCTATCAGAATATCATGTTTCATCAACTATATAATTAAATCATCAAATATTTTTGGCCAATGTTTGAAAAGAACGGATGTAACGGGAATAAAAACGTTCTAACGCGGGCGAGTTCGCGTTACGGAACGGACAACGCGGCGAGAAGTATGTGATTTTTATTATGGCGTTCCGTAACGGGATTTCGCGGAACGGCAAATCCAAAATCCGTTACAGAACGGCCGTTCTGTAACGGAACGGGAGAGTTTTAATTCCATGCATTTACCATAACTCGACAAAAATAGAAATCTAAATGGACAATTATTGAAGTTCATTTTACGAAGTTCAGAATGTTGAGTCCTTCAGTTCTAATGCTCGTCATTTGTCAAAACACGACACTAAACTTGCCTTACATAATAATTACATACAGAAATTTTCAACTTAAGAAGTAGTTAATAACATGCTCATATAAGGTGAGGAAGGACAAATGCATCTCCAAGACAGCTAATCTCAACCACTAACTACCAAAAAAATCTCTAAAATAAGCAAAATTTCCAAATCTTTGAGATTATAATTCATCAACTTCCATTAAAGCTGTGTTTGGTTTCCTAGAGTGAAACAATTCTGCAGGCTGAAATAGTATTCAAGGATGGAAAATATTATCTTCCAAGCCAAACTTAGCCATGACTGCTCAAACTTTACTCAAAACTATCAATCACAAATCCCATATTCCTTATCTCCTAAAACAATCTCCAGAAAATGATTTTAATGGAAAACACCCAGTTTTTTCTTATCAAAATAACTCTAATATAATCATTAAAGTAAAAAGATCATCATCATTGAATTAAATTGTTGTAATCATTACAATAAACATACTTAAGTACTAAGTTAATACTTTATAGAGCAACAACAAGAAGCATAAAATGGAGTACCTGAAATTGTTATCATTATTAACAGATTGAACAACTGAAGAAGAATCTTGTTGATCTTCAACAACTGATGAAGAGGAGGAAGAGTTTGAAGAAGAGAGAAACACAAAAGAAGCAACTTTCTTGTGCTGTTGCTGAGGAGTTGTCAACTGTAAAAATTTAGGAAAGGATTTATTAGAGAATATAAAGATGGAAGGAGAAGGTGGTGAAGAAGATACAATGCACCTCATTTTTTTTTCCTCTTTTCTACAAACTACATCCTGATTTCTCTCTCTCTCTCTTCTTAGTTCTTCCACACTCCTTTGTTGGACCAGTGGTTGAGGATTAAGCTCAGGTTTTTTGAGACAGAATTTGGAAGATCCTTTAAAAAATGTGAGTGGGGGATAAAAATAAGGTTCCACCGAGACTTGAACTCGGGTTATCAGATTCAGAGTCTGATGTCCTAACCACTAGACCATGGAACCGCTTGAAAGTTTAAGTTATTCTATTACATATTTGTCATTCTAGAATTCTTTGTGAAATGTTTCATTTTACTGCATCCCTCCGTCCCATAATAATTTAATATAGTCTTTCACTTTTCATTTTTCGGAAAATTAAGGAAAATAAATGGAGTAGTAGAATTTCTAAAAATATATATTTAAGGAAGTGCTTTTTTGGTACTTTTGTCTTATAATTAGTTCTTTATTTTCTTTTTCCTTTAAAAAATTAAGAAGAAATATTTGTTTCTTGGAATGGTGTAAAACAATAAATAGGGACACGTATTCTGAAAGAAAGGTAGGGGTATTTTGGAAATATGTAGAAATGAAGGATAATTTAGTCCAAACAAATTGATAAAAAAGAAAATAAGTATAACATTTTAAGATACCCGAACAGGAATGCAAACACTATATTACGAGATGAATGGAGTATATTGTAAAAAACTTATATGGACCTGGTCCACAATAAATTAGTGTGGATCTATTACTAATTCATGTGATTTATGAAAAAAAAAAGTTACTATATAAAAAAATAGATATAAAGATGAGTAAATATAGATTTTTTTTTTTTGAGGGGGAGTAAATATAGATTGTAAAGTTTGACTATGTGAAAAAAAAAAAAAGGTTACTATGTCACAAAATGGAAATTTTTTTTATGATAAACTAATGTAAGAAAGAGTGACTATATTAAAAAAAACGATCACTATGGTAGATAATAACTGTGTAGTGTAACTTAAAATTTTATAAGGTTACCATATGTTAAATAATTGGTTTTGGTCCACAATAACATTATTGTGGACCAGGTCCACGCAAGACTAACTCGAGTATATTTGACTCTATCTTCTCTTTGTTTCCTTATTTTTGTTACAAGAGCCAACATATACTTTCTCTGTTCACTTTTACTTGCAACACTTCTCGCCATTGAGTTTTCTGTCTCGTTTCATCATATGGATCCCTTTTTTTATTTCTCTATATCTCTTTCCTCCCATGTTACAAGTAAAAGTGAATAAAGGAAGTATAATATTTTTTTTTTTTGAAAGAAGTACCAAATGACACAGAGAAAGTATAATATTAATATAACGCCAAAAAGGTGCTCCGTTGTAACCTTATGGCACAAAAAAACTCAAATCTCGATTTTGAATACTTCCCGTATTGAAAAATTGAAGCCCGAGAAATAATTTGAACGCAATATGATTCATCAATTAAGCCACTGCCCGTAAGTAGAGACAATCATATTTGAGACTTCAAGCTCTTAATGTACTCCAAATCTGGTTAAATGCCTAACTAATTCTCCATTGAATACCCAGAGTATTGACATCAACATCGTTACCAAACCCAAGTTGGATTCGATACACAGACACTTTTGTCAATCCGAAAGTTAGTTCTTAGGGAGAAGCCTCGCTCGCAGAGCTTGAACGTGGAAGACAAATTGGGGGTGATAATAAATATGGCATTGCCCTACTCGTGAAACAGCAGCCAAAACTGGGGGAAACAATAAATATATTGGATCATTCAAATGGAACCACAATATATCTCACTGAAAGACAAATGATGCTGTACTAAATTTTTTACTTTTTTTCCCGTTTACTACTATGTTCATAAATTATTAGCTCCTTTCTACGTGGCTTATGCATGCACAATTTGTTGATCAACATCTTCATCAACCAGCATCACCGAGCAGTGATGATGGACCATGTACCACCTCCCATTGTGATGCTCAAACACATTGGTCACATTGTATGGCCCAGCATTCATGTCAACATAGGTTTTCATCGTAACCCAAGCCATGTCAGTCAGAACCCTAGCTCGCACATCACGAAGTTGGAAGCCATCTGCTTGTTGCACCCAATTAAATGCAATCTGCCAACTCTCCATAACTGCATTATACCTAGCAGGTGTATAAACAGGTGGTCAGCTTCCAGTAAATCTTAGGGTAATAGATAAAAACTACGGTTGCAGGAAATGGAATGAAGAGTTCCCCCCTTAACTTTTCATCTCATATGTTTCCTCCAGGACAGTACAGATAAACTTCATACAAAACATGTAATAAAAATCTACTGATTACTCATAAAAACATAATCTATTTGTGTAACAATTTTCCCGTACATCCCAAAATAATACTACTATTATTTCTGGACAGAACCAGTCTAGCTTTATGAAGACTTCTAGCAGCATGAAGACTCCTATAAGTTGCATTTAACTAGAATGATGAAGCGCTAGAACCACAGTGAACCATCTTGCGACCTACTGTTTATTATCAATCGAACAAAACCAGCACAGCCAGTAAAGAACCACCATCTCTGTGCATATCTATTAAAATAGCTGGAGCATGTCAGAAATCCCTCTCCCTTGACCCCTTCAACTTACAACAGGACAAAGCAAGAGCCTCAGGGCTCAAAGAACACTACTTGTTGAATATTTTAAATTACCTGAGTGCCTAAACTATAACATATAGTATACCTCAATGTGAACTTGGAAGTAATCAGCACATTAATGTGATACAGATACTCCTTCCCCATGTAGATGTTCCTACTGGACATTTGCCGTTCACTACGATCAAACTTCGACTATAGTTTCTTCTAGATCTATAATTATTACTCCAATCAATTATCTAAAGATGCATTTTGTAAATATACTTTTGAAGATTAATCTAGCACACACAATTTTAAATTATAAATTAGTATTTATAAATTGTTTGAAATATTTAAATTTGACCAAATGAGTTAATAAGAAACACTATAAGAAGTAACTTAATCAGTCAATTAAATTACAAGTAACATCAACAAAGGAGCTTAGCAGAGGAAAATATCTGTAACAGCTTGAACAGTGATTCAGGGATAATCTTTAACCCACATTAAACCTAATGAAAACTTAATATGTGAGTCTACTTTCTAGTCTACTTTTAAATGCAACATAATTTAATACAGGATCAAGTACAATTTAAAGGTCCATAACTTGAACCACATGTCATTGTGAACAGGTTTGTAGTTCCACAAGTACACATAAAAAGAGTAAGTAGGAACTAGGAAGAGAGAACTTTTTAGAATGAACGTCGCAGGACCAATTGCACTCATGCCACATAACATATGAAATACTTCCAAATGACATTAAACAGATAACACAGTAACATACCCCGTAAAAAGCTCTCCTGAAGCATGAATACACTTCACATAGTCTACATTAAGCCAGAAACGACTCATTGCTTGAACTGATCTTTCCCTGATAATGTTAAAGAATTCTGCATTAATATTCACAATTGCTCTTGTAGCTGCATAGTAAGCCTTCCAACCATTAGCTGGTCTGACAGAATCTTGTTCCAGAGTAAAATCCTACAAGAATCGATGAAGGTAATTGATGCCGACATTAGAATATGGACGTAAAAACAAATCATGCATAAGCTAAAAAAAAAAGCATCCTTTTTTTCTTTTTCTTTTTTGTTTGGGGGGGAGGTTTCCTCGACTGTTAAATACATAACACTCAAATTCCTAGGTTCATGCATCAGCTCAAAACAAGCATCACACATGCACAAAAATCTAATCAAGAAAGTTAGCCATACAAGTGATTCATCAAACAGTAAACAGTTTAAGTTCCCCAAGCATAATAAAATTCCATTTTTCCATTTCATGTCCTAGACTTTAAGACCCCCCACCCCCCCAAACAAAAAAAAAAAAAAAAAAAAAGTGAGGATATTTAGTCATTGCTTACACACGGTCCTTATTCATGCTGTCAATCACATTCCATGTCATCTTTAAGGAAGACCATAACCTATGAAAATATCAAGTTCAATAAAAAAGATGAGTTCAATCGTTTTCCTCGTATAGTCCTTCCATTCATCATATGAATCAATTAGCATCACAGTAGACAAAACGCAGGCCATCTAAACAAGATAGAAAACAACGCCCAGTCCTCGCAATGGGAATTGACTCAACAACTGCTCATCAGATAACCTCACCCAAGGAGAAAATACATCATGACCCAATACAACAAAATGCCTATATATTACAAAAGAGCAATCCCTCAAATCAAACCGATCGGACACGACCAAATAACATAAAACATGAGAACATGTACAATTAGCCTAACAATAAAATGATTCCTCAGAACCGAAACAAAAATGCAATATATATATATATATATATATATATATATATATATATATATATATATATATATATATATATGTCATGATTCCTTGTCCATAGAAAGGAACAAGAAAGCTATAAACTATCCGCAAAAGCCATTCACAGTGCCCAATAGTCAATAGTCTCCTAACCAGTTGTTATCGAGTGTCATCTTCTGATACCTCCAGATAGAAGTTCTATTTATGTCTCCCTCCGTCTTAAGACTTGTTAGTCCCACTTCACTTTTCCACAACAAACCAAGGAACTAGAATAAATGGCAGGGTCATTGGAGTCACGAGAGTGACTTTTGTGAAAGAAGAAGGAAAACTGGGACAAAATGAAAAGAAAAGAACACATCCCAGAAGGAAAAGTGAGACTTAACAAAGGGAAAAGCAGATTGAGTAGTAACCATAAGCTTGTATAGGTTGAAAAAATCAAGAAGAGCATTGAGATTATAAAAAAAGGGGCAACATTGATATTACCAAATGTGACCACAACTTTAAGGAAAAATCTGCTAAAAGAAATCTAACAGACCATAGGCAACACATGCGGAAATTGTAAGGCAATCAAGTAACCAGTATACTTCATTTAAGTAATTGTGTTTAGACAAAGGAACATGGTTGACTCAAACATTGGGGTGAAAGATAGGAAGACGCAAACAACGGCAAAAAAGATGGCAAGACACAAACAATTGAAAAAATATCACTTCAGAGAAATAGGGCCAACTATATGGAACATCTCAAAACTATATCGTAGTACTTCATTTTCAAAGCTTCCAGTCTATGCAGAAGTAGTGGACAATATACCAAAGCTGGTCAAAATTTCAACTAATTGTATAACGACCAAATTGGCATGCAATGTGGCAAACCAGATGGGAAAAAAGCTTTTACAAGCATAGTCAAGGTTCCAAATCCAATAAAAATTAGAGTCACATACCCTAACAGGCACAACCAAGTTTATATTAGGTTAGTAGCACTGCCATATCACAAAAAACCTCATCCAAGTGGTTCAGAGAGCTCTGCAGTCTACACAACAAAAATAGCAAGAGCATCGTTCCTACTGTATGAACAGATCAAGACTTAGACTAGCTTAGTTTAGGACTCAGGATGCCAGAGCATCAAGAACTGCCAGCACCATTACCAATGCTAAGAAATCAAAACCATCTCATCCCAAATCGTAAGTCTAGTTAAGTAAGATTCTAACATACTAGGAGAGATTTCTATGAAATTTGTCAAAAACGTAGTCGTCTAACTTATGTCCTGTTAATTGAGACTTTGAGAGCACCATGAAAGGACCTTACATACAAAAGTAACCGAAGTATCTAGACAACATCCAAGATACCATAATGAGAAGCTAGCTAGCAAACTCCTCCACCACAACAAACAAGAAACCAATTTCTGCTTTTCACCAATTTATCAACAGCGTACACACAAATCTCTCCAATTTCGGCGTAATAACAAAAAAAGTACACATGCTATGCCGTCATGGTAATAAGTCACACAACATAAATTCAGCATAATGAAGCATGTGAATGCAATAAATGCAACTAGTGATCATACAAATACTACCTCCATCAGATAGAAACTATGCTTGACAAGCTAACATGCGTTGCCTTGAAGCTCCCGTCTGAAAAATGTACTACAGAGCTCTTGGACAGAAACTTAGGACCCTCCAACAAATATCAAGACTCCATGAGCCGAAATTGCACCTGGATCCAACCTCCAAAACACTCAATATGTCGAGCGCTTAAAATAAGACTTAAGAACACACTCACAAGTCGACCAAAACAAACCATATCCTATCCTCAAAACGACATTCTTATATGGTTCCTCTCCACACTTACATAAAAACATAGCCATGGTTGCCAAATTCGAACAATTCACGACAAATCTAAGCTTTCAAATTTACCTAAATTTTCACATACCATTCCGTCGATCAGAACAAATGAACAAAGCTACACTATACAATGACAAGCAATGTAATTCCAGATAAAACAACAAACACCACAAACATGCAAAAATACAACAGAAACAAACGAATTTAATTTTAAACTCCACAAAAGAAAAATTGTTACTATTATTGTTATTATACCTTATGATAAAGAGCTTTCCACGCATTATCATCATTGGCAGCCTTCCTCATGAGTGAATTAGTCATAGAGAGACGACATAAGCTAGGATAATCCAGATAACTGAGCGCATGAGTCGTAATTTCCGGCACTAATTGCTCCATCATCGAAGCGCCAGTTTGCTTTTCCGACGCCAATAACGCCGGCATTTCTCGGCCGTTTTCAGTCGAATCGGAGGTCAAAACGACGCCGTTGCAGCAGCAACCAGAATCTGAAGCGCAAATAGTAGTATCTTTGAATTCTTTCTCTGTTGTGAAATTCGTTCTTCTTGTATCAGCTTTGAAAGACCAAGAAGAGGAGGAGAGAGAAAATCGAAGAGCGAAGACGGCGAAGATAGAGCAAACTACGGTGGCGGCAACGGCTACAATGAAGGAGTGAAATGAAAGAAATGATGATAAGGGAACCTCCATTCATAAGACATTAAAGCTTCAATGTACATGAAAAACCCTAGAAAACCTCGTTGGTTTTTTTTTTCAAATTTGGGGGAAATTCGTTAATTTCTTGCCGCGTTGCGTTGAATTTCTCTGTAGTAAGATAGATTAAGGTAGGATGAATTTGATTGTAGGTGATGTAAAACCCTAGAGCTTCGTTTCTTTAATGGAATTTGCAGAGGGAAGAGAGAGGGGGAATGGGATGTGGAGGAAGAAGGTTAGTGTGAGTTGTAACTTGTAACTGAATTTTTTTTGGTTGAATACTCCTATATTTTTTATTGGTTTACCTAAATTTATTTTTTAGGTTGTCAAATGACGTCCTATTTTTTCGTATTAATATGTATAAAAATATATTTTTATAGGCTTCTTTTCCCTTTACCTTGTACCCGTAAACCGACCTTCTCCCTCCTCCCCATCAAACCATCACCACCAGAACCACCATTAGCAATAGTTGAAAATTCCACTTTCCTTGATGGCAAATACTATTTCAAGGGTTTCCAATTTTCACAATTGAAACCCCCAACACCAAATTCGTACATAAAATCTTCAACGGTTTTTTCACAAGGTACCCTATGATATTTCAAAATTCATGGGGTACTCCTATTATTTCAAAAATGCACCAGGTAACTTTACTATTTAATAAAATGCCCGAAATAATGATGTCAAGTTTTCGTTAATCATTAACCTTAACTAAGCCCTCTAACCTAATTAAGCACTCTAATCCTAATCTCAAAACCCTAACCCCTAACACCTCACCCCTACCCTAAGCCCTCCCCCTAACCACCCAACCACCCTTGCCCCCACCCACGCAGCCCACCCGCGCAACAACTCATCCTCATCTCACGCTCTCTCCTCCTCTGCATTCAAGAATGTCTCCTCCTCTGCATTCAACAGCAACAATGACAATACCCATAATTCCATATCCCTTATTCAAACCATAAATCACCAAAAAGAAAGAACAATAAAAGTTTCACACAAGCATTTCAACAAATATACATGGGTAAATCATAAAAAATGCAAATAAAAAAACCCATCAAATAATCCATGTCTTGAGAAAAAAAATCCATCAATTATTTCATTCTTAAAAAATCTAAAATCGCATTTTTCACAATTTCATGGCAAAACCCATAATTGCATACTCATTACTCAAGTCCTAAATCAGAAGAAGAAGAAAAGAAAAGTGTGAAAAAACAGAACTTTCACCAAAAAAAAGTTCCACATAAGCAATTCAACAAAAAAAGAGCAACATTTTTACTTACGTAAGCGTTCAACAAATGAATGAAGCTAGAGAAATTATTATGCTTGAAAAATCTGGGCAAAAGTGAAGTGGAAAACTTATAAGAATCCCAAACCATGAAGCTATTACGAGTTTTACTCCAAGAAACAATGGGATCAGTTGAAGTGTCTTCCACCATATCAAAAGTTTTGATAAAAAATGGAGGTGGGCCCATTTCATGAAGCCCTTCCATTGGTCTAACAGAGAAGTTTGATGAAGATGATGAATTTGTCGGTGTACCCGCGTTATAGGGGATTGTACCCTCTTCTTGCTTCACATTCACACCTTCCATTTTGAAAGAAAGTCCAAAATAAATATACAAACTTTGGAATCCAAATTTGGTGGGATCAAGTTGTAACTTGTAACTGGTTTTTTTTTGTTGAATACTCCTATGTTTTTTATTGGTTTACCCAAGTTTATTTTTTAGGTTGCTATATTGTCATAAGAATTTATAATGACAATTTTTCTAATTTTATTGATTTACCCAAATTTTTTTGTTTGAATATGTGTGTTTATTTATATTTAGCCATGAAAATATTAAAGTTCATGAAAATGGGAAATAGATTCTTAGCAAAATGCATGTGAAAGATGACATATCTTCTCCTTTATGTTGATGATATTATTTTGTGCACCTCTTCTGATTCTCTACGGGATCGTCTGATTAGTACAGGAAAAACAGAATTCCCAATGTCGGATTTGGGCCCCTTTAGTTATTTCTTGGGTACTTCTGTCACTCATACTCCTTCACACATGCTTTTATCCCAGCAGAAATATGCACAGGAAATATTGGAGCGTGCAGGCATGAGTTCCTGTAAGCCTGCCGTGACTCTCGTTGATACGAACTCCAAGCTCTCTGTCTCTGACCCTACACACTATCGCAGCTTAGCTGGAGCTTTACAGTATCTTACTTTCACTCATCCAGATATTGCTTATGCAGTTCAGCAGATTTGCCTTTTCATGCATGATCCTAGGGAGTCACATTCAAGGAGTCACATTACAATGCTTTGAATGCATCTTGCGCTATATACAGGGTACCATTGATCATAGGTTACATTTATATCCTACTACTTATCTGCGCTTGATCACTTATACTGATGCAGATTGGGGTGGTTGTCCCGACACTCGTCGTTCTACTTCAGGTTATTGTTGTTTTCTTGGGAATAACTTAATTTCCTGACAGTCTAAGAGACAACCTACTCTTCTAGATCAAGTGCAGAGACTGAGTATCGAAGCGTCGCTAATGTTGTTGCAGAAGCTTCCTGGTTGCGTAACCTTCTTTTGGAGTTACATTGTCCTCTTCGTCAGGCAACCATTGTTTATTGTGATAATGTCAATCCTATTTATCTTTCTCGCAATCCTGTACAGCACCAACGCACCAAGAATGTTGAGATGGACATTCATTTTGTTCGGGAAAAGGTTGTTATTAGTCACGTACGTGTGTTGCATGTTCCTACCAGATATCAGTTTGCTGACATATTCACAAAAGGCCTTCCGTGACATTTATTTTAGAGTTTAAGTCCAGTCTTAGCATTCATCCTCCTCCCGCTATGACTGCGGGGATGTGATAGAATATGAAATATACTAGGATTATATTTTGTATTTACACTTCTACTCTAGTTAGGATCCTCTTGATTGTAACCTTTATATATGATCAATGGAATACACTCCGATCAAGGGAGTTTTTCCCAAATCCAACAATACTAATTAGGAGTTTGTTATTAAATCACGGGATGTTACTGATTACAGCTATAGGTTTATAATCCTTAAATGATCATCCTTGCTGTAAATTGATGAAACTGGCTCCAAATATTTCAACAACATTGTCAAAATCACTTTGAGCAAGGGTCATAAACCTTCAATCTCTTCCCTGATTTGAGCAATCTGCTAAACTCTTGCAACATAGAAAAACTTTGTGATTTGTGCTTTGGAGTATCAAATCAATCCCCCGAAAATCTGCTATGATTTCAAAATTAATTTATCTACATATATATAATACTTCCTCTATTGTTTTAAATGAAACGTTTGCTTTTTCACGCAACCCAATGCACTTCTTTAATCATTAATATCTATAGTTGTGCACACGTAAAAAATATAAAAAAGTTATAATTTGATAGTATGCATCGAGACGAATCTAACAAACTATGTTTATTTTTATATAATGGCGACAAATCGGAGTCAAAATTGATCAATGAATAGTATAATTTCACCCAATGTTTCATTTAAAACAGAATGGAGGAAGTATTATAGATATCCTAATTTTTTTCTCCTATTACATATACTATAAATTGGATTATTAATTTTTTGGCTATTACAAATCTAAGAAATAATCTAAATACATTAAATTTGAAAAAATCGTATTATTATAATACAACTTTTTTTAAAGGGAAAAGCAAGCTAGTATTAATCTAAAGACAAATTGTCCATAAGTATGTAGGGAGCCACTTTCAAAGGATAATGGTTCTCCCCAATTTATTCAACCCCAAAAGGGACTAGCTTTGCTAAGTGATGAACTACATAGTTCCCATCTCGTTTCACATGTGACCACATAATCGAATTGAAATGAGAACAATAAGATAAAATGTTATGGAGAATGATATATAGCTCCGAGAGAAAAATGACATTCTTGGAGAGACTTTTTATCACAACTTGACAATCAGATTCGAATATGACCTCTTGCAATCCATATCTCTTACCCAATCTCGTCGTCACTGCAATGACTTTGCTTTCCGCAATCTCAAGAGCCCAATGAGCTCTTACCCATCGTGAAGCAGCATATAACACCCCACCATTCGATTGAAGAGCAATAACACCAACTCCTACCCAGCCTTCCACCGCCAAAGAAGCATCCACGTTCAGCTTTATAGTACCAGCAGGAGGAGTAAGCCATTGCCGTGGACTTGTAGTTTTATGTGACAATCGTGTGTGATAAAATTCTTCCAACATATTTGTCGTAATCCTCCGCAAGTGTTGCAGCACGATCCCATGCAAGACATTTTGAGGGTAATTTTGTTTTTGAAGACCATAAAATTCATTTCCCCTCATATGTGCCACGCTAGAAACACTCCTTTTTAATTTCACCTTGTTCTCAATCTCAGGCGAGCTAACCAGCAAGTCACACATGGATGAAGCTACTGCCCAGTTGCACATAACATCAAAACCTTTTATCAACCCAAATATCGGCAAAACGAAGGCATCCAAAAATTGCATGTGGAGGTGTCTCAGACTCTCCACAACCCTAGGGGAATGCATGATCATCTTCAATAATGTTCCTTTGTTTTAGCAAAGCACAAATAGGGATAAAGTTAGTGCATAAGCACCATAGAGAATGACGTACCTTTGGGCTAGCTTCCATACTCCAGATATCCACCCAAGCTTGGTGAAAATTGTCGAGGTTGCCTCCTTTGCCAAGCATATATGCAGTCTTCACCGAATAACAACCATCTTTTGTAAACGCTCAAGTTAGCTAGTCCTTCAGAGAAGGTGTGGCAAGAACACACCTAATATCACACTCGTTGAAAATCGTTACAATGATGTCTACTTTCCATTCCATACACTCTAACTCCACTAAATCACTCACCGTAGTGTAATCGGTATGCTTCTCATTAGTGATAAAATGTTCGTTTTCGTCAACCACGCAAGGATCCTCCCATAACTTAATATGTGAACCAGTACCAACTCTCCATACAACACCTTCTCTGAGTAAGGCTTTTGAGCTCCTGATACTTTTCCACGAGTAGCTACTAGAATGCTCAAGAGAGGCATTCAAGAAGTCACATTTGGGAAAATGTTTCGCCTTCATAACTGGCCCAAAAAGGGAGTTTGGCTCATGAATTAAACGCCAAGCTTGCCGACCCAAGAGAGCATCGTTAAAAACATTATTGAGATCATTGAAACCCATACCACCAAGACATTTCAGTGAGCACTTGGAATCCCAACTTTTTCAGAGTTTTCTGTTTAGCATCAAAACTACCCACCAAAATCTTGCCATAGCAGAGTGACATGAATTTTCTGAATCATCATACACGGGAATTTGTAGACCATAAGGTAGGTTGGGATGGCTTGGATGAGACATAAGAAATATTTTTTTCCCAACTCTCGACAAAAATTTCTCCTTCCAACCTTCTTGGAGTTCCTTCCAAATTCTATCCAGCAAAGAATCAAAGATGGCTCTCTTCGACCTACTAAAAACAGAGGGGATACCAAGGTACTTATCGTGCTTTTAACCTGTCGCAAATTTAGAACACTCGTCAAAGTTTCTCTTTGTGCGATGCTGATTCCTCTATTGAACGAGACTCTCGACTTCTCATAATCAATTTTCTGACCGGTTGGTAATTCATATTGGTTGAGAATATCAACTATGCATTCCTGTCGGGTAGCTCTAGTGAATAGTAAAATGTCATCTGCAAAAAGAAGATGAGAGATTTTTGGACCACTGCAGCTAGCTTTTGCTCCATAAATCTGCTTGTCCCGCACTTTTCTCTGAATCATTTTAGAGAAAGTATCAGCAGTCAAAATAAAAAGATACAGAGAGAATGGGTCTTCCTGACGAAGACCACGAGCTGGAGTAACAGAACCACAGACACCTCCAATAGTAATGAAGGAATAAGAGACTAAAGAAACACACTCCATAATTAAATTCACCTAGTACCCAACATACCCCATAGTGAGTAGCAAGTTTCTTAGAAACCCCATTCCACCCTGTCATAAGATTTACTCATGTCCAATCATGGCAATAGTTCATCTCCAACTGCGGTTCCGATGCTTCATAAAGTGAAAAACTTCTATAGATATAAGGGCATTGTCAATGATAAGATGCCCGGGAAGAAAAGCACTTTGGTTTTCAGTGACAATATCTGGGAGAAAAACTTTAAACTGGCCATAATACCTTTAGAAACCAATAAATAGAGAACATTATAGAGAGAAATAGGACGAAACTCAGCAGCCATAGTGGGATTTTTCACTATTGGAATCAAAGCAGTGTTAGTCTTATTAACACAAGTTGCGAAGGACAAGCCATGAAGAATATCGAAATTTTCACCATATACCCCCGACAATTTTTTTTATTCACCATATACCCTCGATGTTTTCAACATTCGCCATATACCCATCAATTTCTTGATAATTGACGACGTGCCCTTAATGATTAATAACTATCAACTTTATTGATTTTTAACCGCTGGTTCCATTACTAAACCTTAATTAATTCCTATTTGAGTCATGAACCTTAATTGATCACCATTGAAACACCACAAATGACACCTTTTATCACTCTTCCTCCATTACTCTATTCCTTCCTCCATTAGTCTTATAATTTTCTAGTAATATGTAATGAAAGATTTAATATTAAAGAAGTGCATTAGCAAACATGCACACTTAAAACAAGCAAAGTAAAAAAATAAAGAGGGAGTAAATAAGTACTCCCTCTGTTTTTTTATGTTTCTCACTTGGAATCTTGACATTATTCATACTTAGAGAGAATCTTCTCAAATTTTCTCAATTCATAAGAAAAAACATAGTCATGTGGGGTACTGTTTGATTCGTCTCAAAATAGTAATTTATTAACATTCAATCATTATAATTTTTACTAATATATGATTAAAGATATCTAAGTTTGAAGAGGTATATTGGAAGATGCGCACGGTAAAGTGAGAATGATAAGAAACAGATGGAGTAATACACTATCCGTTTCTTTTTAGTTACCTCACTTTACTTTGGGGAAGAGCAAAGAGTACAAAGTATGAGAGAGAAACTGAAAGGTGGAGATATATACTGAAAAGTGAGTGAGGAAAAAACTAAAAAGTGGGTTAAAATATTTAAAAGTGGATGACATAGCCACATAGGTGAGAAAAGAGGATAAAGTAGATGGAACACGTCACAAAAAATAGAAAAAGCAACCATAAGTAGATAAAAAAACAGAGCAAAAAGTAGAGTGTGTAGATTAAAAAGAAACACGGGGAGTAATAATAATGATGATGATGATGATGATGATGAAAAAAGAGAGTAATGTAGCCATGTCATTATTAAAACAGTGTAGGTAACATGTAACATCTCCGATAATTTAAATGATAATTTCTAAAATATGCTTAATTTAATGAACATTAGACAGTAGCGGAAATATTGTCTATCGGAGTATTACTTTCTAACCATAATAAAAGGTCGTCTGATTATCATAACTAAAGGTTAATTCTCCAAATATCATCCAAAGTGAGGTTATAAACCTCTTACAACTCAGGTTATCAAAATGACGAAATTTCGAATGTCATAAAGTAGAGCATGATAACAAAAGATTATAATTCCTATCTCTCACTCTAGCCCGTTAACCACCCGAATCATTAGCTTTCTTCACCAGCAAAATATATATATAGGAGTCCACAGTCAGTGGGGAGCAACTAGCAGTCCTCCCAGGTTAAACAAGATCAAATAAGCTAATTACGGTAATCAACATCGATTATAGTAACCACAAAGTATCATAAACATCCACAACATCGCCAATAATCATAATTCTTCGTAAAAATAATAATATGCTCAAAATAAGCATTTATATCAAAATAGACTCAATTTCCAAATCCAAATACCTCTCCCAAATAATCATTCAAACACAACATCACAACAATCGGCATCGAGGGGAGAACGAACGCAAGTGGATAGATGTACACCCGGCTCAAGATACAATCACCCACGGTTCCTACATGATAGAAGTATTAGGACACGCACACCCATCTCGAGCATACGATATCCTATGTCTAAGAAATGGCCATAACTCCCGATGCTAGTTTCAACGCACCCGGCTCGGTGCGCCGTACCCAGCTCGGTACAACCTAACACTTGGACGACGACTAATATCAAAGCGGACTTACGTACCCAGCTCAAGCACGTAAGTTAACTCTATGTACCCAGCTCAAGACAAGAGTGACAGTTCATACCAAGGGACCCAAATCGGCCCCATAGGATTTCTCTTCCTCAACAAAACAAACCAATGTACCCAGCTTCAAGTACAAAGGTAATGACTCAATAAAATATCATTTCAAAAATATCTCTATGTACCCAACTCAAGTACAATAGTAAATATCATCTCAAAACATCTCTTTGCACGCAGCTCAGTGCAAAGTAAAAATCATATCAATACAACACTTTGTACCCAACACATTACAAAGTAAAAATCATCTCAACAACACTTTGTACCCATCACAGTACAAGGTAAAACTAATTCAAAATTAAGATCATAACATAATTAAAGTAGTAGTAACATGAGATTGTTAACAACATCTTTAGAACAATCTCAAATCATTTTATTTAGTATAAAAATTAAAGGTTTATAATCATTACAAAAACATGTCAAATCGACATAAAAATTGATGGAATCACCCAATTCAACTTAATATCAACTCAAATAATATTTCAATAAAAAAATACATACACTTGTCAAATTGACATACAAGTTGATGGAATCACCCAATTCAACTTAATATCAACATAAACAATATTTTAATCCAAAATTCACAAACTTGTCAAATTAACATAAAAGTTGTTGGAATCACCCAATTCAACTTAATATCAACTTAAACAATATTTTAAACCAAAAATACGCAACTGGTCAAATTGACATAAAAGTTGATGGAATCACCCAATCCAACTTAATATCAACTTAATCAATAATTTAATCCAAAATTAACACAAACTTGTCAAATTAACATAAAAGTTGTTGGAATCACCCATATCAACCTAATATCAACTTAAGCAATATTTGGTTTGAAAATATTCATTTGTAAAAGGGATACAAAAGTCATAATTAAACTCATTGTAATTTATTTATAAATTCTCAAATTACACGTAATAATAACTAAATCTAAAAAAAACAACAAGTTTGATTAAATTCTTTTTAGTAAAACAAACTTAATAAATTGACTAACATTAATAACAAATCAAAATTTAGTTAAAAGTTGTTGTAATTATTCTGAAAATATATAACTAGTTTCGGCAATTAGGTTTTCATTATACAATAATTTCGAATTTAAATCACTAAAATAAATTAATAATAATCCAAAATTAATATTAGTGATATTAGTCACGAAATACCTTAATATTAATAAACTTTTAACAAGTTCATTTTGTTTCAAAAAGATAAATTTTAAATTAATAGATTTTTGAATTAAACAATTTACTAATCAAAAAATAATAATTTGACAAATTGATACAATAATTCAAATAGGTTAATCACGACCATAAAATGAGGATTGAAATATAAAATGAAATATCTTAAATAATTTTCGTGAGTATAAAAATAAATTTTGAAATTTAAACATATTCTAAAACACTAAAATACTATTGGATATACTTACACAATTAACAAAATAAGTTTCCAAAATTCAAATTAAATCACACCAACAAGTTAATAACACGTATGAGTTCATAAAAACTAAATATATCATTTATCAAGATTTATACATATAATATTAGTAAATATATATTATACACTTAAATACACATATGTAAATCAAAAATCATAATTAACAATTAAATTCACATAAATCCGAAAATTCATATATAATTCACATAAATTCACATAATCCATCTCAAATATTATTATAACTATTTCTACTATAATTTATATTAATTAACTATAATTAACTTATTAATCAAAATTAAACTAGGATTAAAGCTAGTTACCTTAATCTCAGTGGAAAATAGAATGGAGATAATAAGAGAACACGAGCTAAGATCCTTCCTCTTCCACAAGCTCTAAACTAAATGTATCACCTTCTAAAAATATTCAAGGAAGAAAATAAGTGTTAGAATTTAGAGTAGAAATTAATAGAAGACATTAGGAATTTGAAAATGCTATAAATAATTTTCTAAAGCTCAAAAATTGCTCAAAATTTTTATGGAGTACGAAAATGACATAGAAAGTAAGGGAGAAGCTTACTCTTCAGTTTTAGAATGAAAATAGCTTGGGTAAAAATTATTTGCTCCAAAACTTTAAGTAAATAAGAAAAAAAATGTCAAGAAGTCAATGTAGTTGGAGGATGGAGTAATTGGGTTGGCAATGGGATGAAAATGCTTGGAAACTTCCTCCAACATCAGAATTTACTTCCCATAAAAATTTCAAGACTTTTGGACCAAGTTTAGTAATTTTAAAGATTAAAACCTTAAAGTTAGTCAAATAGTCAAATAAGCTTATAAATGCCTTAGAAAATCCGAAAATGAGTTAAAACTATGACAAACTGATTTTAATAAATTTGAAATGAGTTTTAAAATTTATAAATTAATTAATTAAAATTATTTTTACCGATTTCCTAATTTTTTCTCCAAAATCGATTTTAAATTCAAATAAAATCTGAATATTGAAAATAAATTTCACAAAAATTATTTAAACCTTATGAAAATAAATCCAACATGTTTATGAAATAAAAATATAATTTTTACGAATTTTCAAATCAAGATGATAATTTTATTGATTAAAACAGTGAAAAGGTAACGGAGTTAATTAAACACTATGAAATAAACGCGAAAAATTCGGAGTGAAATTTTGAGGTGTTACAATCACTCCCCCTTAAGAAAGTTTCGTCCTCGAAACTTAGAAACAAGGCTAAGCACCTGAGGTAAACAACTCGGGATATTTTTGCTTCATTGATTCTTCAGTCTCCCAAGTGGCCTCTTCAAACTTTTGATTTCTCCAAAGCACTTTTACCAACGGGACCACCTTTCTTCTCAAGACTCGGTTATGACGGTCAAGAATACGAATAGGTCGCTCTTCATAAGTCAAGTCCCGATCAACAATGATTGACTCAACAGGGATTACATGGGAAGGATCACTACGATACTTCCGCAATTGTGACACATGGAATACGTCATGAACCTTTGACAGATCAGGCGGTAAGGCCAATCGGTAGGCTACTTCCCCGATCCTTTCAAGGATCTCATAGGGACCTATATATTTTGGGCTTAACTTGCCCTTCTTGCCAAACCGCATCACACCTTCATCGGAGACACCTTCAATAGCACCTTATCCCCAACTTCAAATTCAATGGCTTTTCGACGAAGGTCAGCATAAGATTTTTGTCTATCTTGAGCAGCTTTCATTTTAGCTTGGATGACTTTAACTTGCTCCACGGTATCCTGAATCAAATCTGGCCCTAAAACCAAAGAGTCACTAATATCGCTCCAACAAGTAGGGCTACGACATTTCCTCCCATATAGAGCCTCATATGGAGCCATTTGGATACTAGCATGATAGCTATTATTGTATGAAAACTCCACTAAGCTCAAAGATTTCACCCAAGACTGATGGAATTCTAAAGCACACGCTCGGAGCATATCCTCAAAAGTTTGGATGGTTCTCTCGGTTTGCCCATCTCGTGGCAAAGATGAAATGCGTACTCAACTTCAATTTCGTTCCAAATGCAACTTGTAGTTCCGTCCAAAAGCGGGAAAGGAATCTAGGATCACGATCTGACACTATATCTTTCGGAACCCCATGAAGGCGAATTATCTCCTTAGAGTACGCTTCAGCCAATTCCTCCATTGACCACGTATCCTTCATGGCAATAAAATGAGCCACTTTCGTTAAACGGTCAACTATCACCCACACGGCATTCTTTCCTCCAGAAGTCCTCGGAAGACCCATCACAAAATCCATGGAGATGGAATCCCATTTCCAGGCTGGAATAGGCAAGGGTTGCAGCAAACCACCTGGCCTCTGGTGTTCTATCTTCACCTTCTGGCATGTTAAACACCTTGCAACAAACTCGGCTATTTCCTTTTTCATATTCAGCCACCAGAAGTTCACCTTAAGATCTTTATAAAGCTTATCACCACCCGGATGGACGGAGTAGGGGGTGTTATGAGCTTCTTCCAAAATCTTTCTCTTAAGGTCTTCAAAATTAGGAACACACCATCGACCCATGAACTTCAAACTTCCATCCGCGCATACTTCAAAACCTTTAGCTAGACCTTGCTCCCTTGCTTCTCGGATTTTCTCTAACTTTGGATCATTTCTTTGTCGACTCCTCAATTCTTGATACAACTCAGGCTCAACACTCATGGCTCCCAACAATGCAAAGACTTCTCCATGTGGGACCACCTCAATCTCCAATTTTCTAAACTCTTCACATAAGTCCTTGGGTAAGATCATGGCTGCATTAAGCGAGTGTTTGACCTTACGACTCGAGCATCGCCCACCACATTAGCCTTACCCTCATGATAATCCAACTTTAAGTCGTAGTCCTTGATAAGTTCTAACCATCTTCTTTGCCTCATGTTCAGGTCGCGTTGCGTGAAGATGTATTTTAAGCTCTTATGATCAGTGAAAATCTTACAAGGAACCCCGTATAAGTAATGTCTCCAGATTTTCAGAGCAAACACGATCGCAGCTAACTCGAGGTCATGAGTTGGGTAGTTTCTTTCATGAATTTTCAGTTGTCTAGAAGCATATGCTATGACTTTGCCTTGCTTTGCATAAGCACACAACCTAGACCATTCTTTGATGCGTCACTATACACTTTGAATTCCACCCCTTCTGTAGGTAAGGTGAGAATTGGAGCGGTAGTAAGCCTCTTCTTTAGCTCTTGAAAGGCTCCTTCACAATCTTCTGTCCACTGATATTTACAGTCTTTCTGTAGCAGCTTGGTCAACGGTCGTACAATCTTTGAAAAATCCTTAACAAAGCGCCGATAATAACCAGCGAGACCTAGAAAGCTCCTTACTTCAGACACATTCTTCGGACTCTCCCATTCGACGACAGCCTTGATCTTTGATGGATCCACTTTTACCCCTTCCTTCGTGATTACATGGCCCAAAAATGATACCTCCTTTAACCAAAACTCACATTTGGACAACTTTGCATACCACTTTTGCTTCCTCAATACATCCAATACCATCCTAAGATGTTTCTCATGCTCTTTCTCGTCCCTCGAATACACCAAAATGTCATCTATGAAGACAACTACACATGTATCCAAGAGTTCATGAAATGAACGATTCATTTGTTCCATAAACACGGCAGGGGGCATTCGTTAAACCAAATGGCATAACTTCAAATTCATAATGCCCATATCTAGTACGGAACGCAGTTTTGGGGATGTCTTCTTTCCTTATCGGAATCCGATGGTAACCTCGATCTCGAGTCAATCTTTGAAAAGACTCCAAAGACCCTTTAGTTGATCGAACAAATCTTCTATCCGAGGAAGCGGATATTTGTTCTTGACAGTCACTTTATTAAGCTCCCTGTAATCTATACACAGGCGCATACTCCCATCTTTCTTTTTAACGAACAGGACGGGAGCACCCCATGGCGAGACACTCGGCCTTATAAAACCCTTACCAATCAACTCTTGTAGCTGCTTCTTCACTCTTGCAGCCAAACCGGTGCCATTCTATATGGTGCCTTGGATAAAGGAGCAAGCCCGGTATTAGATCAATGCCGAACTCAACATCTCTCTCGGGGGTATACCGGTAATTCTTCGGGAAAGATGTCCTGGATACTCACGGACAATTGGGATGTTCTCAAGTTGTTCCTCAAGAGAGAGGTCTTTTACCATGCATAGGTACACTTGTTCACCCCTATGACACATTTTCTTAAACTTTAGAGCAGATACCCATTTGATACCCGTCTTTACATTAATTCCACTATATGAGATTCGGTTTCCATTCGGGCCCTTAAGCGTCACCTTTTGATCTCGACAATGAATGCTTGCTCGGTATTTACTTAACCAATCTATTCCCGCAATTACGTCAAATTCTTTAAGGTCAAATTGCTTCAAGTCCGCCTCGAAGCTCGGATCCCATAATGGATATAGAGACATCCTTATACTCAAGATTGCAAGGATATATTTCTCCGAGTGGGAAGAGATATTTGGGACCTCACGGGGACAGCGTAAGTCAAGTTTGCCCTCTTTACAAAATCGGCAGATACAAAAGAAACAATTGCACCGAATCAAATAGAACATAAGCGAGAACAGAGTTTACGAGGAAAGTACCGGTTATGACATCGGGATGAGTCTCTCGCTTCCTTGCGCGTCATAACGTAGATACGGTTCGGAATTTGAGCGGGCGGTGCTACGACTTTTCCAAAGAACATTGTTGTCGGCCTTTTTAGGACACCGAAAAGATTTGTGCCCGGGTTCCTTACGGTGAAAACAGGACGATCGGGTTTCCCTCACATGTCTTACCCGGTGCCGGGGCTTGTTGCACCTCGGACAAAGAGAAGGTCGAGCCTGACGAGAGGGGTATGATCCTTGATAGTATCCATCCTTGTTACCAGAAGTCTTGATTTCAAGCTTCGGTTTCTTAGTAGCATTCTGGAATGTGAATACATTAGGCCTTTTTGCAGCTTGGGCCTTTGCGGCCTTCTTCTTCTTCTTTGATGGAAGCATAAATACTCAAGGCTTTCTCATAAGCCTCCTGAAATGTGGATACAGAAGATCCCAAAACAATGGTCTTCAAACGTGGGTTCATCTTTTTCACATAACGCTTGAGACGTTCAGCTTCATTGGGCACTATATGTGGGGCAAATCTAGATAATTCTGTGAACTTGTCGGTATATTCCTGCACCGACATCGAACCTTGAGATAACCCCAGAAATTCCTCCTGCTTTTGCCATTTAAGTTCATCTGGATAGAACCTCTCCTTGAGTTTCTCCTTGAAGAGTTCCCACCCAAACCCAGGCAAGGCTTGCGTTGCAGCTTTAGCAGTGCTCCACCAATTATCCGCCTCTTGCTTAAGGTAATAGGTACCTATAGGCACCTTCTCGGTCTCCGGACATGCTGTTGCATCGAACAACTTCTCGATCTCCCTTAGCCGGTTCTCTAAAGCAACCGGGTCCGCAATCCCATCATAATGAGGTGGACGATGACGGTCAAACCTGTCGAACACTTGCTTGACCGTTTTTGCCGACGTAGAAGTACGATGGGTGCCACTCGAGCTTGCCAACGAGATAAGTGCATTTTCTAAGGCACGACGACGGATCTCGGCAGCTTCTTTTCGAGCTTGCTTACGAGCCGTCTCATTGTCAAACCCGGACGTCATCCTGCAAAATGACAAATGAACCCTTGGTGGGTTGTTAAATAATTACCACCAAACACATATTTAGCACACAAATAAACACATAGCATATAAGTCATATAAATTTGAGAGAAAATATTTCCCAAGGCCATATTGGCTTTCTTCCTACCCATGTAACTCACTCTAAAGCATTCGTCTTAAAGCCTAAGCTAAGCAAAAACCTAGGTTTCAAAACTACAAATTTCACGGGGAACTTGTAGCAACTCTAGAGAGAGTTTTTGGAACGTTTTGCTCTGATACCAACCGTAACATCTCCGATAATTTAAATGATAATTTCTAAAATATGCTTAATTTAATGAACATTAGACAAGAGCGGAAATATTGTCTATCGGAGTATTACTTTCTAACCATAATAAAAGGTCGTCTGATTATCATAACTAAAGGTTAATTCTCCAAATATCATCCAAAGTGAGGTTATAAACCTCTTACAACTCAGGTTATCAAAATGACGAAATTTCGAATGTCATAAAGTAGAGCATGATAACAAAAGATTATAATTCCTATCTCTCACTCTAGCCCGTTAACCACCCGAATCATTAGCTTTCTTCACCAAGCAAAATATATATATAGGAGTCCACAATCGGTGGGGAGCAACTAGCGAGTCCTCCCGGGTTAAACAAGATCAAATAAGCTAATTACGGTAATCAACATCGATTATAGTAACCACAAAGTATCATAAACATCCACAACATCGCCAATAATCATAATTCTTCGTAAAAATAATAATATGCTCAAAATAAGCATTTATATCAAAATAGACTCAATTTCCAAATCCAAATACCTCTCCCAAATAATCATTCAAACACAACATCACAACAATCAGCATCGAGGGGAGAACTGAACGCAAGTGGATAGATGTACACCCAACTCAAGATACAATCACCCACGGTTCCTACATGATAGAAGTATTAGGACACGCACACCCAGCTCAAAGATACGATATCCTATGTCTAAGAAATGGCCATAACTCCCAAGCTTAGTTTCAACGCACCCGGCTCGGTGCGCCGTACCCGGCTCGGTACAACCTAACACCGGACGACGACTAATATCAAAGCGGACTTACGTACCCAGCTCAAAGACGTAAGTTAACTCTATGTACCCAACTCAAGACAAGAGTGACAGTTCATACCAAGGGACCCAGCTCAGCCCCATAGGATTTCTCTTCCTCAACAAAACAAACCAATGTACCCAGCTCAGTACAAAGGTAATGACTCAATAAAATATCATTTCAAAAATATCTCTATGTACCCAGCTCAGTACAATAGTAAATATCATCTCAAAACATCTCTTTGCACGCAGCTCAGTGCAAAGTAAAAATCATATCAATACAACACTTTGTACCCAACACATTACAAAGTAAAAATCATCTCAACAACACTTTGTACCCATCACAGTACAAGGTAAAACTAATTCAAAATTAAGATCATAACATAATTAAAGTAGTAGTAACATGAGATTGTTAACAACATCTTTAGAACAATCTCAAATCATTTTATTTAGTATAAAAATTAAAGGTTTATAATCATTACAAAAACATGTCAAATCGACATAAAAATTGATGGAATCACCCAATTCAACTTAATATCAACTCAAATAATATTTCAATAAAAAAATACATACACTTGTCAAATTGACATACAAGTTGATGGAATCACCCAATTCAACTTAATATCAACATAAACAATATTTTAATCCAAAATTCACAAACTTGTCAAATTAACATAAAAGTTGTTGGAATCACCCAATTCAACTTAATATCAACTTAAACAATATTTTAAACCAAAAATACGCAACTGGTCAAATTGACATAAAAGTTGATGGAATCACCCAATCCAACTTAATATCAACTTAATCAATAATTTAATCCAAAATTAACACAAACTTGTCAAATTAACATAAAAGTTGTTGGAATCACCCATATCAACCTAATATCAACTTAAACAATATTTGGTTTGAAAATATTCATTTGTAAAAGGGATACAAAAGTCATAATTAAACTCATTGTAATTTATTTATAAATTCTCAAATTACACGTAATAATAACTAAATCTAAAAAAAACAACAAGTTTGATTAAATTCTTTTTAGTAAAACAAACTTAATAAATTGACTAACATTAATAACAAATCAAAATTTAGTTAAAAGTTGTTGTAATTATTCTGAAAATATATAACTAGTTTCGGCAATTAGGTTTTCATTATACAATAATTTCGAATTTAAATCACTAAAATAAATTAATAATAATCCAAAATTAATATTAGTGATATTAGTCACGAAATACCTTAATATTAATAAACTTTTAACAAGTTCATTTTGTTTCAAAAAGATAAATTTTAAATTAATAGATTTTTGAATTAAACAATTTACTAATCAAAAAATAATAATTTGACAAATTGATACAATAATTCAAATAGGTTAATCACGACCATAAAATGAGGATTGAAATATAAAATGAAATATCTTAAATAATTTTCGTGAGTATAAAAATAAATTTTGAAATTTAAACATATTCTAAAACACTAAAATACTATTGGATATACTTACACAATTAACAAAATAAGTTTCCAAAATTCAAATTAAATCACACCAACAAGTTAATAACACGTATGAGTTCATAAAAACTAAATATATCATTTATCAAGATTTATACATATAATATTAGTAAATATATATTATACACTTAAATACACATATGTAAATCAAAAATCATAATTAACAATTAAATTCACATAAATCCGAAAATTCATATATAATTCACATAAATTCACATAATCCATCTCAAATATTATTATAACTATTTCTACTATAATTTATATTAATTAACTATAATTAACTTATTAATCAAAATTAAACTAGGATTAAAGCTAGTTACCTTAATCTCGAGTGGAAAATAGAATGGAGATAATAAGAGAACATGAGCTAAGATCCTTCCTCTTCCACAAGCTCTAAACTAAATGTATCACCTTCTAAAAATATTCAAGGAAGAAAATAAGTGTTAGAATTTAGAGTAGAAATTAATAGAAGACATTAGGAATTTAAAAAAACAACTTGAAAATGCTATAAATAATTTTCTAAAGCTCAAAAATTGCTCAAAATTTTTATGGAGTACGAAAATGACATAGAAAGTAAGGGAGAAGCTTACTCTTCAGTTTTAGAATGAAAATAGCTTGGGTAAAAATTATTTGCTCCAAAACTTTAAGTAAATAAGAAAAAAAATGTCAAGAAGTCAATGTAGTTGGAGGATGGAGTAATTGGGTTGGCAATGGGATGAAAATGCTTGGAAACTTCCTCCAACATCAGAATTTACTTCCCATAAAAATTTCAAGACTTTTGGACCAAGTTTAGTAATTTTAAAGATTAAAACCTTAAAGTTAGTCAAATAGTCAAATAAGCTTATAAATGCCTTAGAAAATCCGAAAATGAGTTAAAACTATGACAAACTGATTTTAATAAATTTGAAATGAGTTTTAAAATTTATAAATTAATTAATTAAAATTATTTTTACCGATTTCCTAATTTTTTCTCCAAAATCGATTTTAAATTCAAATAAAATCTGAATATTGAAAATAAATTTCACAAAAATTATTTAAACCTTATGAAAATAAATCCAACATGTTTATGAAATAAAAATATAATTTTTACGAATTTTCAAATCAAGATGATAATTTTATTGATTAAAACAGTGAAAAGGTAACGGAGTTAATTAAACACTATGAAATAAACGCGAAAAATTCGGAGTGAAATTTTGAGGTGTTACATAACAAGTCACTTAGGCTATGTTCTTTTGGACTGAATTAGTCTGAACTGGTCTAAACTGAACTGAAATGAATGAGTTTGAACTCTGAACTGAACTGAAATGAATAAGTCTAAACTGAATTAAACTGGTCTGAACTGAACTGAACTGAACTTAACTGAACTTAACTAAACTGAATTGAGTAATATTAATAATAATAAGTAGAATAATAAGATATGAAATAATACATAAGTGAGACTGTTTTAAGAAGACCACCTAAAAGTTGGATTATTAAAATCTAATTTTCCTAATAATAATCGATCTGAACTAGTTGTTTCTTGGGGCTAGCCTTATATGCACGCTATTCGAGTGAAATCATTATCAAAATTAAATTAATTAGCATTATGATTACATTTAGTATTAGTTTGAGGCTTTGATCCATAACGTGTACACTCTATAGACTGATATCAGAAGAGGAAGAATATCACGGTAGTTTCCTATCATTTTGTTGTTGCAGTTATTTTATCCATATAATAAGGGATTAATTTTTTTAATAAAAATTGGGATGAGGATTGTAGAAACTGATAATTTGGTCAGATTTTTTTGTTTTTACATTTATAAAAATAATGTTACGGTAGAGAATAAGTCCAAACTACAGTGGTACCATATAGAATCAAAAAAAAATTTGGGTACCAAATGGAGAAGCCCAAAGTACAATGATACCATATAGAAGTAGTTAATTTCCTTTTTTTTATTTTTTGATTTTTAGGTGTCCCACTTCTAGGGGTGTTCGCGGTTTGGGTTGGTGCGGTTTGGGATGTAACCCAATCCAAACTGCAAATATACGGTTTGATATTTTCCCAACCCAAACCGCACCGCACTTTTGCCTAAACCAACCCAAACCGAACCGCGCAAAACGGTTTGATGCGGTTTGGTTTGCGGTTTAACCATTTTTTCCTCTACGAGATTAATTTTGTAATCTAAGAGTTAAAAGAAATTGTTAATAAATATAAAGAGTCCAAATAAATATGAGGTTGACTTCATAATTAAACGTAAATAATAATTTATCAAAAGTGTCCAAGTTCTTTACTTCAAACTTCTTTTTTTAGTTGTATACTTGTATGCCACCTTGTCAAGTGTATTTTAAAAAAAAAATTGATAATTTTTTTTTAAAAAAAATCATGTAAAATTGCGGTTTGCGGTGCGGTTTCGGTTTACAAAAATTAAAACCCAACCCAAACCGCAAACCGCAGGTTGCTTGAAATCATAACCCAAACCGCAATTTTGAAACCGCAAACCAACCCAAACCGCGAAAAAACGGTTTGGGTTGCAGTTTGGTGCGGTCCAGGCCGCACTCCAAACAACCCTACCCACTTCTATTGCCTTATCGAATAGAGAACAGAGAATAGAGAATAAATTAGGAGTCGGTTAAAAAGCTTGGAACACGGCCAAATCTGGCATCTGCTAGTGATTTCTTATTTATTTTTATCTGCTATGCCTATGTATTGCCGTCCGTGCTGCTAAGGGTGCGTTCTCTTCACCTTAAAAAATTAAATTTCAGGTCCAATAAGTTCAGTTCAGTTCAGATAAGTTATGTTCAGTTCAGATAAGTTTCAATCAGGTCCAATCAGGGCAATAAGTTCCAATCAGGTCTAATAAGTTCCAATCAGGTGCAATAAGTTTCAATCAGGTGCAATAAGTTCCAATCAGGTCTAATAAGGTCCAATAAGTTCTAATCAGATACAATAAGTTTCAATCAGGTCTAATTAGGTCCAATAAGTTCCAATAAGGTCCAAATAGTCAATGATCAATAAACATTTGTATTATTGTCCATTATTTTATTATTCATATCACTATTAGCTGATTATATTATTATTAGAATTTTAATTAAAGTACCACAATGATTATATCGTATTATACTTGTATTATTGTCTATTATTTTATTAAATGTTTGTATTATTGTCTATTATTTTATTATTCATATTACTATTAGCTGATTATGTTATTACTACTATTAGAATTTTTAATTAAAGTACCACAACGTATAGTATTATACTTGTATTATTGTCTATTATTTTATTATTCATATTACTATTAGCTGATTATATTATTATTTAAAAATATTATAATCATGGTTAAATAAGGTTAACAATAATAATCATCATAATTACAATATTTTGCAATCCGTCTTTAAATAACTAGAGATAACATGTTTTCGTTACTAATAACAATGAAAGATATAAATGTTATCAATTGATTGCTTCATTATCATCACCGAAGTATCTTTCTTCATCGGAGTATCTTTCTTCATCTTCTACATCCTCCTCTTCAATCAATACGTTTTCTTCACCAACATCCAACCATATTTCATCTGAAATTTTTACCCGAGTAATCTCCATATTCTTTGTTCTCGTCTTATCAGTAAAAAATACCAAATCTTTTTCTCCACTTAGAATTAGCTCTCTATAGTCTTCATAATGAATTTTTTCGGATGATGATTTTACAAGTAACAAGTGAGAGGTGAAAGTGGAGTGAGAGATAAGGACTTAATGCATTCTACTGCCTTCAAGTAAATGAAAGTGGAGTGAGAGTTAATGAGTTCTACTACTTTAGTCATAAAACTAAGTGGAGTGAGAGATACATTTTTCCATATGTGGCAATTTCTCACTTGTTAGCAATATATGTTAATCAACTTTTGGTTTTCTACTAGTGCTTTATGAAATCAAAACAAGACTATTAGATATATTAGTGGTGAAAGTTATGTATAGGCAAGTATATAAATAGTATTTTTTTTTGTTGAATTGTTTATCATAAGAGATAATTAATAATAATTATTTTTTTAAAGGGTGAATTTTAATAATAATTACTTTATAATAAATTTTGAGGGGTAGTATTTACGTTAGGGGTAATATTCATGTTATTACTCATCAAATTTTTTGTCTAATAAGGTCAAATAAGTTCCAATTAGGTCCAATAAGGTCTAATAAGTTTCAATCAGGTCCAATAAGGTCTAATAAGTTTCAATCAGGGCCAATAAGGTCTAATAAGTTTCAATCAGGTCAATAAGTTTCAATCAGGTCCAATAAGTTCCAATCAGGTTCAATCAGGTTTAATCAGGTCTAATAAATTCCACTTAATTCAGTTCAGTTCAGGTCTAATAAGTTGAATAGAACGCACCTAAGTGCTATCAGTCTTCTGTTCTCTTTCGTAACCGTAACTGGTAAGAGCTTTGTCTGTGAAGTCCCCCGTCCTTTTTTCTGTTCAACTTCTCTCAGGTTTTTGTACTTGACCTCTAATATGTTGAATTTGCTGCTCCTTATTTTTTTTTTTTTTTTTTGATATTATCGTTCTAGATCTAACCTGTTTTCCTTGTATCTGATCTGAAATTGATGAAATTAATAATATGTTTTTTGTTTTTACTTTTAAATTTGTTCATAGTTTAATGCTGGGTATCTCTGTTCTACTTTTTCAATAGTTTGTACTGGTATTTAGGTGTATAGTTGATCTCAGAATGTTAAATTTGCTCCTAAATTTCCAATCTTTCTATATCACCCTTGCTTTTCTGTTGTTTTTTTATGATTTTATTTTTGGGGGAAGTATTTTTATGAACAAATTATAGGTTCATATTGTTTCAACAATATATATTCTGTTTTATGTTAATTTTGCTTGCTAGTGTTTCAATTTTGGCCGTTCATGTTCAATTTTTTCTCTATTTCTGTATTTTACAGTTCTATAGTCTGTTCCTCTGTAACCTATTTGATACTAAATGATAAGGTCTTGCAAATTCAATACCTTTTTAGGTTCTCAGTTAGTGTTTAGCATTTTGATGCTTAAAGTTTCTGGACTTCAACTTGTTGAATTAAGATTTAAGTATTCTCTGTTTTTGCGGAACTTCCAGTGAATTACAACAAGTCTGATGTTCTGTAATCTCCGAGGTGTTGATGTATACCAGTGTATGTGCTCTTATGCCATGTTATCAGCAAATTGCATCTTATCTATGTTACTCCTACTTTTCATGTGACTGACACATTATTCTTGGCCAAAACCATGGAAAATTTTCATCAAATAGACGAGTCAAACACTTAAGACACGTAGCAGTGTTCGACATGGGTTCCCAAGTTGGAGTCCATAGCCTATCATCATTCAAATGTTTGGTTTATATTGTGATGATATTTGATAATGAGCTGCCCAGGCTTTTGGATATTTATGGGAATCTAGTCCCAAACTTGTCATTCTAATGTGCCTCTTTTTTCTTAATGAGCTGAAATTCACATTACTGGTGTTGCTAAATCTTGCACAGTTACCCTAAGCAACTGCAAAGCTTTCATTGTCGTGTTTCTAGTAGCTAGTGAACATTATGGCGAAAGAGACATGGGCTGCCCTAAAGTCTTGCAAGAACCAGGTGTGATTTTGTATTAGTTTACTCTTATTTACTACAAAATGCATCATGGTGATTTGCGTTTATGTGTGATGATGCATCCACTAATGTTAGTTTACTAAAATCTGCTAGAACATTTATTATGGTGATTTGTGTTTCATGTGTTATGATCGACTCAGTGTTTTGAAGCAAATGGTGGCGATGTGAATGATCGACTGAGTCAGTTGCCACATGATATTCTGCTGCTCATCATGTCTCTCTTCACAATGAAGGAAGCTGCAAAGATTAGTGTTGTTTCACACAGGTGGAGATACATATGGCTGACTTTACCTGTACTGTTCTTCGAGGTTGATTCCTCTGTAATGGAAAGGATTAGCGAACATTTTTGGCTGCTTCCCCAGGAAAGATTAGGTTTGGCTGAATCTTGTATGAGACGGAATTGTTTTTAAAGCTTTAGTAGTGCTTGTAAAACTGTAACTTAGTATGAGAAGGTCTAACGTAAAAGTTTCTCCTTAGGTTTTACAAGGTGGGTGAACAGTTTGGTGGAAGCTCATCTTAGTCCAGCTATAGATGAGCTAACGGTGATTTTTGACTTGGACGTCAATTGCGAATCTGATATCGATAAATGGTTGGTCTTGCCATTAGCAAAACAAGTTAAAAGGCTTGAACTGAACTTCACTCCATTTCTAAAGAGAGGTTTTTCGTTGATCGATTGCTACACTTGGCCTCGTGAATGCCGTATGGCATCTCTTGGTTTGCATTGTAATTTGGCTTCCCTAACATCTTTGTGTCTTACGTACGTCAATGTAACTGTAAAAGACATTGAGTGCATTCTGCTTTCTTGCCATGTCCTCGAGAATTTGTGCATTATTAGCGGGTCAATCTATTTAACAGAAATAAATCTTCCTCATTCACCTCTACAACTGAAACGTTTAGAGCTATTACGTTGTCCTCGTTTCATGAGCTTGGATATCTTGACCCCAAAACTTGTGTCATTTACTTATCATGGGCGCCCTATAGAGCTGTGTATTAGAGATGCTTCCTTGCTTTCTGAGGTATCAATTGGTAATGGACATAATGAAGGAGAGGTGGTGGCCTATGCGTATAGCTCCTTTTCAAAATATTTTCCTCAGTTGGAGCATTTAACTTGGCACTTTTCCTTCAAGAATGATATTCTTGCGAACCCTATCAAGGTATTCCTTGGAAATGATGGCTCTTGTGACTAAAATACTACTCCATTATCTATGTGCTTGCTTATGTATTTATAATCTTATTTTTCTATTATCTTTTATGCAGTGGAATATCAGGATTAATAACCCACCTTTAATGACAAATCTTAAGCATCTAGAACTCCATGTTAAAGCGAGCTGTGATGAGAGTCTCCTTGGATGGGCTGACTTGATCGAGGCATCTCCAGTCTTAGAGAAACTAACTGTGAAGGTAGGAAAAAAAATTATATTTTCAGGAGTTTATAGGATATATATTGACTTCCTGCGATCTTCTGTGACACCCTCAAACACAAATATTTGGTTGACTATGTGTTAGTTACACAAAGAAAATCTTATAAGTATAAACTTTTTGCATTTATTGCTTATCTTATAAATGCTTTGGTGTAACTAGTAGACAGTCCGACACAGTCAAAGTGTTGGATACAAGAATTTGTAACTGACGGTTACAAAATCTGTAATAGCAGTTAGTATTTGTTTTCAGTGTCCTCAATGATGACGAGGGTTTTCCCACCCTGCAGTTTTCGATGATTGTTCACAGAAGTTGTATGTATCGAAGAAACATAGTCAAACGCAAAGGGCGCCCTCTCAAGAAGCTGAAGATGCTGGAGTGCGTTGGCTTCTTGGGTTTACCCATTGACATTGAGTTTGCTACCTATGTGGTTGAGAATTCCATCATGCTCAAAGATGTGATTTATGTATCAGAACTATTAGCCGTTAACCCCACAATTGGAAAACATGCGATGAACCAAATTAGTGAGTTTGAAAGGTCACTGCCTCAAGGGGTCACCTTCGAATCTGTAACCCCTATGGAAATGTTTGCCGCGTTAGAGAAACTCATCAAAAAATATGAAAGTTAAATTTGTTGCTCACCTGTTGTTTCCATTTTGATGGGATATGCTGTTCAGCATCTAATAAGATGAGTTAGATTGCTTCTATTAAGTAGCTAGTTAGCCTGGTTGGCCAGATTATCTTCTCTTTATGTATGCAGTATGTATACTAGTTTTTGGATGTGTATATATTGTATTCGGAATTTTTGTTTATTAGATATATTAAAAAATATTAATAGACTATTTTATTCACAGTTTTTTGGAATATGAGATGGGTGTGTAACTAATTATTGTAAGATAGGTGAACTTTTTGCTTACATGAGTTATCCCTTGAGTTATAATGTTATATGTCGCATAGAGGTAACTTCCAACCTTTAGGCTTCGTTTGATAGGGCGTAAAAACATTTTTCTCGGAAAACTATTTTCCTCTATTTTCCATTTTACATTGGTTGGTTTGCAAAAGGAGTGAAAAATCATTTTTACTAGGAGTAAAATTGTTCTCCTATGGAAAATCATTTTCCCTTCAAGATGAACGAAAAACTGTTTTCCTTCATTTTCCTTATCTCTCTTGTACGCTTCTTTCACTACCTCCTTACTTCCTTTTCATTTTCCTCTCTTTACATCATTTTTCTTACATGGAACCAAACAACGGAAAACTATTATTGAAATTGTGTATTTCAGTTGTAAATTGTTTTCCATGAAAATCATATTACATTGAAAATGTTTTACGCCCCACCAAATAGCCTAAGTGAGTCACTTTCTTAACAGAAGTAAATAAATGTAAGTTATTATTTAAGGTTAAAAATTAAAAAGTTACTCATTTGGAACTAAATGAATTTTATTGGCTAAAAGTGAAATGGTGTGACAATACATTATAGATATATTATATATTCGGTGCACATAATAGTTTTTGTTTTATTCAAAAGTGGGTGTGTTTAAATATAATAAATTAATATGATGTAGGAATTCATAACTCATAAGTACTCCTTCTGTCCCAATTTGTTCATAAGTATCCATATGACTATGCAACTACTAAGTCAATTCCTCTTGAAAACAAAAAATTATTGTTAATTTTAAAATCATTTTTCAAGATGAAACTTGATGTTGTTCCCCATAGATTTCAAGCAAAAAATTTATTTTGAACAATTTAAAAATCTATTTGGAACAATCTGAATCTCATGTAAACAATAAGAAACAAATAATGTACAATTATCTCAGGACCTAGCTACATGAATAAAAGTTTCCTCAAAGTCAATACCTTTGTTTACTTGTTCCTCTTAACAACTAAACTGTATATAGTTCCTTAGTCAATGTCATTGTTAATGAATCGCAGGAATACTTCTTATCTTCCTGTTAGAGGCAAAAAACTCGAAGACTGAAAGTATGGAACTGCGTGTTCCTACTAATTGCATAGGAACTCGCTTCGACAAATTGATTGAGTTGAACTTCTATTTCAATTTCAATTTCAGGAATTTGAACTTAATCTTCATATTTCAAGCTCTTCTCCATGAGGTCATATAACTGACTATTGTTGCTTTTCAGAGAGATATATTTCATGTTAGGAACTTTAGCTTCATATAAACTTATGAGTTCAACATAAAAACCATCTTTAACATGTTTACTGGAAACAAACAAGTTAGTTACAGTCAATGTAATATGCTCACTCATTACTATGCACATTGTTTTCTTTGCTAGTAAACTTGGTATGCTTTGCAATTAAAGAAGCATCATTGGAACATCGCCTTTTCACTTATATCATCAAAGTTTCCTAGTAGAATCTTCCAACTTTTGAGTTTGTAGGTTGTCTTGTTGATCAATGATGTAACCATATCCTTGTTGATGATTTGGAAGTAGTATTGACGACTTTTCTCCAGAAGTTCCTTTCTGGTTATAATAAAAAAAAATTCACTTTGAAAGCTTGTAGTGGGTATTTTATTTCCTGCAAAATCATCAAACTTGTTTGGAACTCGGTTCCATGGTTAGATCTCAAATGTAACAGTTAGTGACCACTTAAACTTTTATCTTCTTAGCAATGATTAGTCGTCCTCAGGAATATTCATCTTTGCTATTAAAGAAAAGAATCAAGTGTTCCTTATAAACATCGACTATAACCAAGACAAATCTCCTTCAAAATTTTAATTTAAACACATAAGATGACACACAAATTCACATGAAAAGGTTCCAAGAATTGTGGTGCACACTAAACTTTATGAT